>BSBK01003122.1:682500-1046585 GCA_027943335.1 Chamaecyparis obtusa | reverse complement strand
TACAGTTGTGATAATTGACATTAATAAAAATAATATAAATGTACATCTGGACACACATGTAAGAACTAAATTAGAAACACATTCAAATCAGCTGAATATATAGGATCATGAATATTTATGTAAATGTCATCATCTTCATGAGGCATTCTGATCAAATCCTTCATATCCCATCATGAAACATATCCATTTGCAATATTCTTACATTGACTCATTGGATTGTCCTCAACACAATCAACATAAAAACATGATTTTTCTCTTACTTGAGTCAATGGCGGCCTGTGTTGTCCTGTAGTCATTAGTTGATGTAAACTTCTAATACCACCAATTCTTTGAAAATTGTAAGGATTGGATCGATCTATATCTAATACAAATATGAATAAAATTTGAAATTTGCACACATTAAATTAGATCAACAATTACATGATAAAAGTGAAAAACACATATTATC
The DNA here is from genome assembly GCA_027943335.1 of Chamaecyparis obtusa. Taxonomy (NCBI): domain Eukaryota; kingdom Viridiplantae; phylum Streptophyta; class Pinopsida; order Cupressales; family Cupressaceae; genus Chamaecyparis; species Chamaecyparis obtusa. The sequence goes on along the minus strand of BSBK01003122.1, from coordinate 1,046,137 downwards.
AAGAAAATTTAATATTTATTTAAGAAATAGAACTGAAATAAATTTTACCTTTCACTTCCCAAAAATAACGTTTGTTGTATTTGGTGTGTCGACCAAAAAAATGACCTTGGTACCATTTAACAATTTTATTCGCATTCTCTATCATGTTACCTGTGTACAACATGTAATTTACATTAACTAAATTAGTTTAAAGAAAATGGATCTAGAAGCTTCTTTCAAGACATTATAAATAATTTCAAATATCATAAACACATGTACCCGCATGTTCATGTTGGTGTAGTGCACATTTTACAAATGCTCCTGCTCCATCGTGCTCCCCTTTTCCATGGCCACCTTCAAAGAAGTTCCACAAAAAACTTAACATTGAATCTAGCATGTTGCATGGCTAACCAATTAAAAGCTTTTGTAGATTTAAATTGTCCTACTTGATAACATTGTATAAACACATGTACATACATGTACATAAATAATCTGTATCATTTAAAAATATGGTTCATCATGTGTACACAATTTTAATAACTTAAAAAAATATGAGAATGAAAATGAATTGAAATACATGTGTACTTACCTGCACAACCATCAGACCATATCTAGTGTTGTGAAGCCTTATCCCATGATTCACAATATCTTCAAAAAACATTGCAAAAAAATGAGCCACATAGTTACTATCATGAAATCTATCATCACTGATATAGAAATGAACCTCCTTGATGATAATGCGTTCATTTTGATCAATACTTTCTATCCAATCCAAATCAAATTGTGCATGTTTGTAGATCACTTGCACAAATATTGCAACTTGTTCAGAATGATAATATTGACCTTGAAGCTCTGATTGAGGGGAAAAGTATAGTTCTCAGAGAAATCTACAATTGAAAGAATACAACCAGGTGGAAAACAATTTTCAGAATCATGAAACTATTTGGCTTGCCATCGTGCACCATGACAATGTTGGATATGTGGATATATCATAGTACAAAATTTGGTCATAAACTCAAGGTAGGGTAATTCACTCTCCTTTAATGAAATTTTTTGGATTCATCTCCTGTCTTACTTTGGTATGTCTCATATTCAAATGTTTTCCACAAAACTGGCATTGAAACATCAATATTCTCAATTTGTAGTGGAAATTCATGCAAAACTCCACAATCATTGCATGTATTTTTTATAGATTGTACTCTGAACTCATTTGAATCTTCTGATTTATCACTTAAAATAGACTTCGCAAATTGTGTCATACTTCCAGGATAACCATATCTGGATTAAGTACTGCCATATATTTTTTATATTATTGTAAGTATAGATGAAACTCAACATGATTTTGACAAAAAAAAGTTTCTCCTACCTTATTTATGCATACAAAGATGGGACACAACCTCTCAAACATTCTCTGACATATTTTCACATCTAAAAACTTTTTCTTGAATGCTTGAAATAGTTTACTTTATGTTATATCTATAAAATGTTTTTGATGTTCATATTTCATACATGTCTCTTTTGTTACTCCTAAAGAGAATTAATGGTTTTCATTAGTATCATTCAATCATATAGTCTGTAAAGCAGACAAGACATGGTAGTCAGTCAATACATAGAACCTATACATCGAGAAGAACTCAAGGCAGATCACCAAGTCAACCGAACATAGTTTTGACCGAGCACTCTTACCGAGCCAGATGTTCATCAAGTACCGAGCATAGTAGTCACTGAGCATTCATTTGAACCGATCACCAAGAAATTATTAAGTGATAAATGCAGTATACACTTAGTGAAATAGGAAACAACATAGTAGTTTGGAAGGGCACAAACAACAAGGCAAATGATTCACACTGATTAAGGAAATTATTTACCAAGATCGAGACATAATTTAATATGGATGTAATCATAAAATTATTGATGATTCCTATATAATGTTGATATAGGTTATTCATTTCTACCGTAGATCTTAGGTTTTCTAAGATAGTGACTAAACCCTAATTAGGTCAAGATCAATTTGATATAAATTTGTAAGGATGTCATTTTAACAATATCACATACATGAAGTAGCCACCACAGTGGAAGACATCTGAAGATCAGATAGGGTTTTTGATTGACAAAGAATTGATAGAATATTCAGTTTATCAGAATTAGAGGACTACTTAGTAGAATTCATAGAAGATATCTATCACATTAAGGTGATAACAAATAAGTACTTTACAGATCTGAATCACGTATGATTGAGTTTCTATTTACAGATCAATTCTACTGTTACTCCTTTAACCATTGTAGTAGACTTTAAATCTCTTAACAGAGTGAAATTAATAGTTCTTTTGTAAATCTCTTAACCGAGTGCACACTTGATTGTGTTTCTAAAATCCTCTAACCAGGTAGATCTAGTTGATCTCATTGTTACTCCTAAGAGGGTAAGATCACCAGAAGTGATCACAATATTTGTAGCCTTAACCAACATACTTTGTTACTGCAGTAGTGAAGCTTTGTGGGTGTCATCCCCACTGTAGTTTTTACCTTCTAACAAGGGGTTTCTGTGATACCAAAATACTTAAGTTATGTGTATGAAGTTTCATGAATGGTTTATTGATTAGATTAAATTCATTTACATTTCAGTTATGTTTTGGATGTACGTTACATGAAATTGAGACAGATGGTTAATGATATTCATGTTTACAAAAATTTAGTTGGAAAAAGTTTTGAAGGTACTGATTCACCCCTCCCCTATCAGTACATATCTTTCCATAATTCAAACAATTGGTATTAGAGATAGTTCACTTATTTTGGAAGTTTAATCACAGAAAAGAGAAAAGATCTTAAGGATGGAAAGGTATAAGCTTGATAAAACTATTGAAAATCAGATATTGTAGTTGCAGATCTACATTGAACAATTCAAAGAAGGCAAAGAGAAACTGAAAGATTTACTGGTCAAAAGGAAGGATATGGTGTTTCAGTATAAGGAGATTGGTTATCATAAAGAAGAGATAGATGATCCATTTGATGCATGTGGATCTGGATCTGGTAGCATATCTGATGCATCTAAAGGAACCATATTAGATCTTTCTGAAAAGAATCAACTTCTTACTGAACATGTGAAAACACTATAGATTGGTCAAGAAAGACAAATGGTTAGAATAATTGATGTCATTAATAATGCAAGATAGGTTGAACAAGAAAGAAATTTAGCTATTGAAGATAGGAAGCAAATGACTGAAAAGATGGAAGAAAATAAATCTAAGATATTGAGACTCACCGAGCATCACTTTGAAATCTCCAATCAGGTGGTTGTCATAATTTAGGAGTACAACCAAGTAAACATTGAGCTTACTAGGAAATTGGAAGACATCGGTGAAATAAGAGAAGAGAATGAAAAATTAAGGAATGAAGTAAAGATTCAACAACAAAATAATGAGATGATCAAGAAAGTTGAAGAAAGTACTAAAAGAATGGATGAATTCCTAAACAGTCAAAGCAGACTTGAAAACACTACTGGTTTAGGCTATACCAAGAAGGAGAGTCATCAGACAAGCTGAATAGAAGAATGCCTATGCAAATCCAAGAGCAAATAAGCTATCATGTTATCATTGTGAAAAACTAGGCCACACATCAAATGTTTGCAGAAGAAAAGCAAAATATACTCCTAAATCTACTCTTAAATTATATGGTTGTTGTTATAACTATAATAAGTATGGACATCAAGCACATGAGTGTAGAAGAAAGTTAAATAGGTCACCCAAGAAGCACTACATGGAAAAACACTATAGTGCATGGACACATATTATAGGAATGCAGGACAAAGATGAAGCAAGTTTGGAAACTGAAAGGACAAAAAAATCTACATATCAATCAAGAAGGAAGGTAATTCATACACTTGGGATTACAACACTTGGAATAATTGCATAGCATGTGGCAGATATGGACGTATTCCATAAAATTGCATGAGAAAGAACTGGAGAGGAAGATCTCATAATTGGACAAGTACTGGAATGACATGTTTGCACTGTTACAAGGTTGGTCACTTGAGAAAAGATTGCAGAGACCGAGCACCAGAGATAAATGCTAACACTAATAGAAACACAATTGAATAAATCATGAGGATAAGAAAACAAATGTGGAAAAAAGAAACAAAGGACAATGTTGGATCAAGCACTACAGTTGGTGACACCTCATCTCTTAGATTAGGTGATTTCACCACCTCTAGCTAAGCAATTAAGGTATGCAATGGAACTGGATCTCAATCAATTATATCTTACAATAGTTCCTTATATATATTGAATGAACACCAAATTAGCATGAAATAAGATGAACTATGGTATTATATGTTTTGAACTTAGAATGTGTATAGTTGGTAAAAACATGACCGAGTAAATGTTTTTTAGTCGGTGAATATTGGCAAGGATAATCGAGTTGAAGTATCAATTGAGTAATATCTAGTGCTAACCGAGCTGAAGTTTTGAAGTGTTAACCGAGTGTAAATATGTTTACCGAGTTGTGGTAGGAAAAGCATTTAATGCAGAAGTTTGAGTGTAAAAATAAATTTTAGGTATAAATATGCAATGAAGCAAGTCATTTCATCACACAAAAATCATGAGAAGAACCAGAGCAATTCAAGCGATTTGAGAAAAGAGTTTCTTGAACATTTGACAAAGATTTAAGGAGATCCTAAGAAATTTTATCACTATTCAAGTAAGTTTCTAGCTACCAAATTATTTTACTGATATTTTATGAAGCCCTAAATTTGAGAAAATAATGGCATCTTCATCCATGATTGCTAAGTCTAAGTCTGAAAGTGACAAGAAGGTCACACTGATCAAGTACACAACTTATGAGGAACCTAAATACCAGTTGCATCCTGAAATAGCCTCACAGATTGATCAAATTGGTGCATTTTCTAGCATACCACCTAGGGTTTTATTGGTGTAGGATATACTTGCATATATCCACTGTAAAATTAGTGAGATCAGAGACTTTGAGCTACAATCTACTTACCAGGAGCTGAGTGTGAATGGAAAGCTCAAGGATGATCACAAACACCTAGAAATCAAGGGATTGGCTAATGCCCTATATTTCCCAAGAGAGTTCAAATCTGAATCGATTAGGGTTTTTCTTAGTTGTGTACATGAAGCCAAAATGTGGTTGAATGAACTGGTCAAACTATCTAAGGATATCATTCATATGGTCACCGGTTACCCTACTACTGACAAAGGTAAGGCCATAAGGAATGCACTGAGGGAAAAGACCGAGAATCTCATAAGAGATGAATGGGATGGTAAAGGAATGAGAGTAAATACCATCATTGATCTAGAAACAAGGTTTGGAGCCTATGTCATTGGCTACAAGATATTTCAATCCAACATGCCCAACAACAAACCATGTGGAGCTATAGATATTGCATACAAGATTGTCAAGAAAGGGTTACAATTGGACCTTGTCAAGCTACTACTGAAACAACTAGAGGAGAACATGAGAACCATTAGGCTAGTTAAGACAAATACATGTAAGATTGGTTCTTTATTGGTCTATATATTTTTCTACCTACAAAACTACTTCCCATCTATCGGTAATGTTGACTGGGATATCAACCAACCGGTTATCATACAAATAAGTGAGTTTATCCAAACTCTAGGTTAGAATTTTGTAACTGTCATGGATGATTACTTTGGACAATTTAAGGATATAATGCACAAAAGAAGCAAGATTCCTGGACAGTTAGTTGAAAAATACAAAGAAGATATATGTTTTCTAGTGGATACCAATACCACTCTAATCAAGGAAGTTGAACCAAGAACTTCTAGGTTACCCCTAATGGGCTATGAATTGGGTATTGACTGAGCCTCTAGGTCAATTAAGACACTATTAGTTGATCCCAAAGATCCAAAAGCTAGTAGGTTTAGAACCTATGAGGAATCTAAGTTAAGAATAAAGATGGATCTAGTTGGAGTGAAGGTAAACAAAAAATCTAAAAAGATGATGGAAACCTTGGTGAAATAATTTGGAGAAGAGGAAGAAGAAGAAGAATCAGTAGATAAGCTAGTTCATGAAGCAACCAAGGAACAACTTTTAATTGGAAACAATGAACATGAGTAGGATACTGAGTCAGATAAGGAAACTCAAGATGCACCAACAAATTCCACAGGGAAGAGGAAACAAGGAGAAACACCTACTTGAGTGAGGACAAGATCATCTATAGCTTCTTGCTGAAGAAAGGAATAGCAAAAATTACAAGGCCTAATCCCACAAAGACCTATCAAAAAAAGAAAAGAGGTGGACAAGTCACCACTGAGAAACCTAAGAAGAGGAGAAGACTGCTAAGAGAAAAAGATGTTATAGATGAAGATGACGAAGATGATCAAAGTAAGTTTAAATTTTTTGTAAATAAGAGTCAGTCTGTAGATGAATTAGCCAAAACATAAAATAAATGGGTAGTCTTACTCACCCTAAGATGAGTTGGTATGTATATATGTCTACCGAGGATCAGGAGAAATTTGAAGAAGCTATCATCTAGATGATGATTAAATTCAAGGGATTGCCTATTGAGTTCAACATATATATCCCTAAGGAATTATATGAGAAGATATCTGGAAGGTGGACATATTCCTTGCATATAGTAAAGAAAATGAGGGAACATTCATTAATTTTGGCAATGCCTACTATTAAAGTTACCGATATTGATGAGTTGATGACGCAATATTCCAATTGATTTTTGATGAAGGGTAGAACACTCAATATTTTGGCAAGTAAAATTGAGATGGTTGATGAGAATAGAAAGCTTCTATGGGAAAAAAATACAGAATCAAGGGTAGAAGTTGATCAACTTGCACTGGCTATAATACTAGACCAAAAATTGAAAAGCAAAGGAAAAGGAGTCCACTCAGATGATGCTGACATAGCCACCAAGGAACCAATTCATATATCTAACACTGAGAAACCAGATGATACATATGTCAAGGATTTCTATCTGGCTAGATATACTGAAGAGGATTCACAGGATGCTCCCGAGCAATTAGTAATAACTGAGACCTGTGATGAAGTCTTGATTGAAGACATCATACATGAAGATCTTGATGATGATGCAAATGATGATGAAGAAATAATTATAGTTATAGGTACCACCAAAGAAAATCAACCTACTAAGGAAGCAACAGTTGCTATACTGGGTAATTTTACAATATTATCACAAGCAATTGAGATTTCTACACATGGGCAACCTGAGGATACTACATCCAAGCAACAGAAGGACACAATCAGTGGATAGGGTGCAAAAGAGAAAAAAGACATAAATGAGGCTAAAAGTAAAGAGGCAGAAAGCAAAGAACCTAAGAAAGATACACATATAGAGAGGTCTACAATAAACACCAAGCAAGAAGCACAAGGACATGACACTGAGACACCAGTTAAAGTGAAGGGTAAGGAAGAGAGCATGTCTACCAAGAAGAAAAATTCAAATCCAGAAGCCAAAGATCTAGTACCATATGGGGAATCTCCCACACTTGAGAAAAAGAAAAAAGAAAAAACATGGTAAGGGTCGAGTTATATTAGAAGAAATTATAGAAATCCCTACATGTGACTCGAGGAATTTAGACCTCGAAGCCTTAAGAAGATATGGTGAATTGTGCACAAGGAAGGATGCACAGGAGAAACTAAGAAAAGAAAGAAAACACAAGTAGGTCTTAGAAGATGTTAGAGAGATTCTTATGCAAGTAGTCCCTGATATCAATGTTGATGAGGCAACTCCCATCATTGATCAACTTGCTACTCTAACCGGCCACATCAATGCTCCAGACATAGATGCAAAGAAGAGAATTGAAGAGCGAGCAAAGGCCAAAATTCAATTGAAGATATAAGAGAAAATAAGCCTAGAAGTGGCAATAAATAAAGTCAAGTTATCAGAGGTAATATCCGAGCTTGACACTATTATTCAACAAGTAATTACAATTTTGTACAAGTTATGCACTATAGACCACTTCACTATCAAACTTAGTGAAAAGATAAATAAGCTATATGAAGATGTAAAGGTTAGTGCAAATAATTCTTTAACCGAGGCCAATGCATTTTATAAGCATTATGCAAAAGTTCAAGAACTCCAGCGGTTAAGAATAGAATTGAGGAAGAAAGAGGATACAATCAGAGATCAAGTAACTGAGCTTTAGGCAGAGTTACTTCCACACCTCAAGGTAATGCAAAGACATGTAAATAAGGCAAAAGACTTAGTTTCCACCCTAGAGATATCAGTATTAGAAAATATTTTTGATATTCATGCACAAGTCGGAATAGAGAACATTTCTCCTGACAATCTTAAGGAGGAATGGGAACACCTCTTGGCAACATTGAAGAAAACCCATTAGAATGTTTTTGACAAGCTATGAGTACATTTTTGGCATTAATTTCAAAAAAGGGGGAAAATATATGTATATTTATTCTTGTATGTACTTTACATCGAGAGCATGTACAAAGGGGGAGTTCACATGGATTCATTTTTTTTTTTGTTAAGTTCAAATTTTGAAGTCGGTAAATATACATAAAAGTTTTTGATACTAATGCCAAAGGGGGAGAATGTTACTCCTTAAGAGCATTAATGGTTTTCATTAGTATCATTCAATCATATAGTCCATAAAGGAGACAAGACAAGACAAGACAATCGGTCAATACACAAAGCTTATACACTGAGCATAACTCAAGGCATATTACTAAGTCAACCGAACATAGTTTTGATCGAGCACTCTTACCAAGCCAGATGATCACCGAATATTGAGCACATTAGTCACTGAGCATTCATATGAATAGAGCACCAGGAAGTTATCGAGCGATGAATGCAGTATACACTGAGTGAAATAGGAAATGACATAGTAGTTTGGAATGGCACATTAAACAACAAGACAAACAATTCACACCGATTAAGAAAACAATTTACCAAGATCGAGACATAATTTAACATGGATGTATTTATTAAATTGTTAATGATTCCTATGTAATGTTGATCTAGGCTATCCATTTCTACCATAGATCTTAGGTTTTCTAAGATAGTGACTAAACTCTAATTAGGTCAAGATTAGTTTTATATAAATTTGTAAGGATGTCATTTTAACAATATCACATACATGAAGTAGCCCCTGCAGTGGAAGACATATGAAGATCAGACAGGGTTTTTGATTGACAAAGCATTGAGAAAATATTCAATTTATCAGAAACTAAGGGATACTAAGCAGAATTCATAAAATATATCTATCACATTAAGGTGATAATAGATAAGTACTTTACATATCTGAATTAGGCATGATTCAGTTGCTATTTACAGATCAATTCTACTATTACTCTTTAACCATTGTAGTAGTCTTTAAATCTCTAAACAGAGTGAACTTAACAGTTCTTTTGTAAATCTCTTAACCGAGTGTACACTTGATTGTGTTTCTAAAATCCTCTAACCAAGTAGATCTAGTTGATCTCATTGTTACTCCTAAGAGGGTAAGATCACCAGAAGTGATCACAATCTTTGTAGCCTTAACCAACATACTTTATTACTGTAGTAGTGAAGCTTTGTGGGTGTCATCCCCACCGTAGTTTTTACCTTCTAACAAGGGTTTCTGCGATACCAAAATACTTGAGTTATGTGTATGAAATTTCATGAATGGTTTATTGATTAGATTACATGCATTTACATTTTAGTTATGTTTTGGATGTATGTTAAATGCAATTGTGACAATCGGTTAATGATATTCATGTTTACAAAGATTCAGTTGGCAAAAGTTTTAATGGTACTAATTCACCCCTCCCCTCTCAGTACATATCTTTCCATAATCCCAACATCTTCATCTTTCATCTATATAGTATCTCTTCTATTGGAAGAAACATGGGAGCAAGTAGTCCAATATTCAATGACTTGTCTTTTTACATCTTCATAAATTCTATCTTTTTGAAGAAGTCTACAAATATTTACCCAAATTCTTTTCAATGTTTTCATCTAACATATTTCTCCTCTTGGTATATCTTTGAACAGTTCTTCTAGATACTTGCATTAAATAAAAAATTGTACAAATTTGTCTTCTCCATGTCAACTTCCTACTAGATATTTTAGTTATCAATGCTCTACGTGCAACACTTAAATCGACTCCTCGAGTTGTGTTCTTAATGTTGGTTAATGCATCTTGCAAATTTTCAACTATTGTTCGATTAACATTATCCACAAAGATTTTCCTTTTATCAACACCCAATAACTCCAAAACATGAGTCATCTCTCTTTTCTTGAATAACCTTGAAAATAATTGTGCTCTTCCAAACATGCTTTTATTTTCAAAATATTCATCCCAATTTATTTTGCAATGCAATTTAATTGTATTTTTAGATACCATGTGCTTAGATGAAACTTAATTGAAAAGTGTGTCTTCATTCATCTCCATCAAATTTCCCATGTCAAATGATATGTTTCCACGTTGAGAACTACCAATTTGTTCTCCTACTTGAATTGCATCTTCTTCAATATCAATAGGTTCTTCCTCTACTTCAACATGTTGATCTTCATTATGTTTTGTATGACCTTTTAATTTGTCATCTCTTATTCGGTCATATTTCCTTGTTCTATTTCTTTTATTCCCCATTGAATTGAAAACTTCAATTGACCTACATACCAAAAACTATATACCCAATAAAACAATCTAAAACACTAAATAAAACAATACTTGAATTATAAAAAACCAAATAAAATAATATTTCAATTAAAAAAATTAAATAACACAAAACAAAGAAAAAATAATATATAAAAATATCTTGCAAAAAAATATATCTTCTTGATGAAATTGTCCTTCGTAATTCCCTTTTGAACGAAAAAAGACTATAGAAAACTTCCACCAAATGATTTTATTTAAAAAATCACTAATTATTTTGCATCTATTCCACAACTTGTTTTTCATTTTTTCATTCCAAAAATTTTCTTTTTATATGGGGTTTAAGTGCTCGGTCGCTAAGGCGACCGTAATTAGTCGGCCCTAGTTTTAGGCAAACCTGGTCTGACCAAAATAGGTCTGGTCGAAATTGCCTATGTGTCATCCTATGTGGCAGCCACACAAGCAAAAATTGAAGTTTTTCAGAACTTCTCAGTTCTGCAACTTATTTCTCCATCAAAACACAAATTACTTCAAAAATTAAAAAATACCCTTTTGTAGAGCTCGGAGTTAGGATTATGGACATATAAATTTTATAATATTTGGATTTCAGATAATATATTATAATTGTAAAATATTGTAAGTAGGTATTTTAACATTTGAGAAGATGTTGCTTCAAAAAAAGGTAAAAAATAGTTAATCATAACAAAAAAATTTAAAATTTATATTTAACACTAGAGGAGAGAGTCCTCTTCAAGAATATGTAATTTGTTTTCTGAAAAATTTACATTTAATAGGGAAAATTTGACAGGAAAAAAAAAACTGTCAATTTTAGATAAGTTCGACTTTGAGTAGTCATACATATTAGAAACCAATGTTCTTTTTTAATGCACTAGCTATACATGTCATCTATAACATATTTTGAAATCAGAGGAAAAAAAGATTATTTTCATATACTTTTTTTACGGGAACTAAACCCCAAATTTTCAACATTTTTTAACAGTTAAAAAATGGACTTGAAAAATTAAAAAATTATATCAATTATTATTCAAAAAAATTTAAGCAATTATAGACTAAATTTCACCCAGTTTTACACATTTCATCAATTTACATCATCTTCAAATTCTAAACACAAATGTGACTTTTGTGTGGTTAAAGTTGAATAGTTTGCATGTTGTTGACCTTTTCCTTTATAAAAGTGTGACACGGGTTTGTACTTTTACCCATATTCTACTAGTTGACTTGGATGGATTGTCTGGGTACCTAACTAAGTTATGTTGAATGTTTGAATTTTATAAATAAACATTGATGTTTTTAATGTTTGATGGGGTAAACACTTCGTAGCTATGCTTCCATGAGTGGATCTATTTTTTGGGGTGAAGAACAATAATTTTATAATGTAGATGCAAATGTTTTTGAAATATAATCAATATAAAATAAAATAGAGCCAATGTCACACCAATAATTTCAAAGTCTAATAAAACCAAGTATCAATATTTATGAAGAATGGATGATGAATCACTCATTGTAATATGACAAAGATTAGACATGGAGGCACCTATTTGAGCATCAACTAGATACTTGCTAATGACAAATTGGTACATTCTAAGTCTTGACTAGAACCGTGCACCAAATATCACAAGATAAATTATAATCTACCAAGTATAGAAGGATTTCAACAAATATGTCACCAAAGAAAAAGTAAAAAGAAGATTGACACTTTATATAGGTGCATGTACAACATAGCTCATGCAAGAGAATGCATCACATGAAAAAGGTGCAAAGATGGAAATGAATAATGATGCCACCAAGAATGTATTGCAAATGATCATTGATGATGCCCTCTAATTGGGTTAATGTTCCAAGAAAATATAGGAGTAATAGTTCCCTTGGCTTCCATTTGGAAGATAGATTGTTGCAACAAGTAATAGGTGGACAAAACATTTTGTTCCCAATTCACATAATTATTGAAATTTATTTTTAAAAAGTTTTTAAAAAGTTTTTAAAAACATTTTATTACCAACAAAATTATTAAATAATAAAGAATTCTTTTTATTTTTATTTTTTTCCTTTTCTTCCTTGCACTTTCTATCTCAATGATTACAATTGCCACAATCAAGCTATAAGAGGCTTGGATCGCTGTAGAAAATACCAAACTAAAGTCTATGCATTGCAATTGTAAATATAAGGAAAATTTTGAAAGTACAATTTTTAATCTCAATCACTATAAATTATAGAAAAATCCATGCATTGTCAAACAAAATTGCACCTGAAAAGGAGTTTATATGAGTTTGAATGAGGCCTTAGAAGATGAAAAATGGGATTATGCATTTTTTTTGAAAAATTTAGACATTGGAATCCAAAAAAACCTATGTGAATGTGTAGAGCATGAAATTCTACCGCAAATAAAAAAATATTTCTCATAAAAAGGAGTTTGAATGACTAAGATATCATTGTTAGAAAATCATTTGTGTTATTATTTTGTTTTAATCACCATTGCACCTCCAAACTTCAAATGGTTATAGATTTGACCTTTGGTGTCCAATTTGAATGAGAAAAACTTGATCTTTGGGTTTTTGGATGTCCTCAATGTGATTCCAACCTCTAATTTATACTAGCAAGCTCTATTTTTTCCTTGCAATAAAATGTCACAAAGAGGAACCCCCAAAATCCACCAAAATATGCACCAAACTCCCTCATAAAATTATCCAATGACACTCTATGGGATCTAAGACCATGTGATGAGTCTAAATAAGAACTCAATGTTTATCAATGTTTTTTGTATTTTCTCTATTTTGATCATGGGTTTATGTCATAGTCAATATCTTTGGCTTAGTTTGTAGGTGTCTTTGTTTAGTTTGATGAACTTGGCATCATGAACATAAACTCATATTTTGATAACCTTTTGGATGAAAAAAACTCTTATATAGTTATAATATGAAATTTATATTTATTGATCCTAATTATGGTTTAATGAATGGTTACTGTGATGATGAATGGATATATGCATTGCATGTCTTTGTGCATTCTAATATCATGATCCAGGATAATTAATGGAGCAACACAATCAGATTTGACACTCAATAAGTTCATGCCTTTGGGACTAAGTCAATATAGTTCAACAAGGATCAACATTATAAGCAATCCAATGATGAATTGATTAAGACTCATTTGGAGAAAGTCAAATGGTCACTCTTAATGTTATCTTTAGTTTTCAGAGATGGTGTCAAACTAAGGGCCTTTTGCACCCACAAGTTTAAGTTTTTAGTTCATTTCATGTTATCTTTAGTTTTCCTTAAATACAGTCAATTTTTAGTTCCATCCTATTTTAAGTTAAGGTTTAATTCATCACAATCTACATGCATAGAGAAAGAAGAAGAGATTCCTTAGGAAGATTTCTTCCTAATTATCCTTATCCTAGAAACTGGTTATGAGATATTTTTGTCCACCAAGAAGAAGAAGAGAACCCTTATGTTGATGTAGTTCAAAATCTGGCCCCTTCTTCCTCTTCCTAAGAAGAAGAACCAGTTGATCCAAATCCCTTTGCTGACATATTTTCCAATCTATGTATCCCTCTACTCGTGGACCCATTTTATCAAAACCAAGTTTATAATCACATTTCCTTGGTAGTTTATCAACTAGGCAATCAACCAGGGATGGCTAGACCTCCACCTCCCACTTTTCTATTTCCTATCACTGACCAGAATGATAAAAGTAACCTTGAGAATATCCCTACTTCATCCCTTCCTAAGTTTTATGGCCTAGTGATAGAGGACCCTGATACATTCCTTTTTGAGTTTGATATTATTTGCATGAGATATGATTATGCCACTGATGCTCATAGACTCAATTTTTTCCCTTCTAAGTTAAAAGAATCAACATTAAGATGGTTTATGGGTCTAGGAAGAGATGTTGTAAATAGTTGAGATGAGATGAAAATAATTTTCTTGTCAAAATACAAAGAATATTGTAGGGGAAGTGATATAAGAGGGGATGGCATCTTTAGAATGCAACAAATAGAAGATGAAAGTCTAGAGGACTACATTTCAAGGTTCATGTTTAGCCTATAGAAGTCCACACACCATGAGCTCAATGAAGAATCTTAGAAATTTGATCTTTTTAAGAGGAATCAATGAAAGTTGCATGGGATCTTTGGACTTGATGTCAAGAGGAAATATCACTATATCAACTTGGGAAGAGATCAAGCAGATATGTCAAAATTAATCTAGAGAAATTAGAAATAAGAGAAGAGGATACCAACCTACTTTTGATAAAACAACCAGTAATGGAGTCTCAAGGACATAAATCACACAACTACTAAAAGACTTCAAGGAAAACATCATAAACAATATGGATACATAGTTGGATACAATGCAAGTAAAAAAGAAGCATGAGGACATAGAGGCAATGCTAGAGAAATATTATCCTCATTGCAGATAAAAGAAGGAATACAGATGCAATATGGTGGCTAACATAGAGAGTAAACCAATTCTTACTGAATTCAAGATAGTAGAAGGAGATGATGACCAGGTTTTCTTCATTTCTCAATGAAAGCCACGAGCTCTAAGACAAGGTATGCCAAAAGACCCTTTAATTTTTAGTGGTCCTTATTCAAATTATTATAATACTTAATGGAAATCCCAATATAATCCAAACCTTGGAGGATATCCACCTCATCCTTGGAATAATCCTCAAAATACCTAGCCAAATTATCAAAACCCTACACCTCAATGGAAGCCTCCTCAAGGGAACTAATATAAACCTCAAAGAAGTTGGCCACAACCTAAAGGATCATGGAAACCACTTGAAGGTAATTGGAAACAAACCCCACAATAGAGAGGAGGTCAACAATGGCCAAATCCACCAACTGGTTATCTTCATCCACCTCAACAACCTCAATATCTGGCTTTAATACCACCTCCTACATCCAATAATAATTCTCCTAAGCCTACTCAATTTCCCACACAACCCATTCCTAATCCAAACAATAAGAAACAACATCAGCATGTTTACATTTTAGACCCAAACCAATACCATGCTTATGCTTTGAATATAAGTAATATACATATTAGTTTGGGAATTTTTTATCTAGCACCAGACCCTCTAGTCATAACGAAGGTGCTTACTAAGGAATTAGAGAAAGAAAGTTTACCTATTGTACCTACCCAACCAGACTTGATGCAAGAAATTGAATTTATAAAGAAATCTAATACAAATCCTCCATTACCATAAAGGTTATAAGTTGAAGTTTCCAAGAAAAAAGAGGAATCAAGCTTTAATATAATTGACTAGTTGAAACATATATGTGTTAAGATACCTCTCTTCCAAGTTATAAAAGATGTTCCTATCTATGGTAAAGCTATTAAGGAAGCCTGTGTAAAGAAATTAGGAAGAAAAATGAAAGATCCACATATAGTGTTTGGATAGGAAAGATATAGTACTAAGAGGGGAGGGGTGAATCAGTACCCTCAAATTTTTTTAATACTTTATCAATAAACAACAATATGCAATAATAGTGCTTAACTAACTGACTAAGTCCATTGTTTGTAACATACATAAAAATAACTTGTAAAGATAAAATGCATGTAAACAAAATAGTAAAACATTCATGAAAATGTTAACTCACTACTCAAGTATTTTTGGTTACGAAGAAACCCTTACTAGAAGGTAAAATCTGCGATGGGGATGACACCCACAAATTCTTCACTATTGTAGTAAATAAAGTATGCCGATTAAGGCTACAATGGTGATCACTTCTGATGATCTTACCCTATTAGGAGTAACATAAGATTGATTAGATCTACCTTGTTAAAGGATTTTAGCAACATCAAATAAGTGTGCACTCAGTTAAGAGATTTACAAAAGACTGTCAAGTCTACTCTGTTAAGAGATTTACAATCTTGCTACAATGAATAAATTGATAACAGTAAATATCTGTAAATGACAACTTATGTTTGTCTAAATCAGACCTATGAAATATCAAATAGATATCACCTCAATGTGATGAATCCAATTCTTTGTCCTGCTCGGTAGCCTTGTAGTTTCTGATAAAACTGATACTGTCACTGATAACTTTCATTCATGCAAACCCTTGTTTGATTACTGATGACCTCTATGCGGCTACTGCTTCATGATCTCCTGATCATGCATATGTCAAAATGACATCTATTATAATTATATAGAAAACTACTTTGACCTAATTAGGTTTACATCATCTTAGAAAACCTAAGATCTACGGTGTACAAAAATAATCTAGACTAACTGTTACATAGGAATCATAAAAAAAATGGTTACATCCATAATAAATGTGTCTCGATCTTGGTAAACCATTTTTAGATCTATGTAAACCATTTGCATAGAGATATGTGCCTTTGTTGATTACTATGTCATTTTTTTAATAACTTGGTAAACATTGCATTGCTCGATCGGTGAATTAACTGATGCTCGATGTGTAGAATTCTCGGTGTTCATTAGCTCAGTGCTCGGTAAGTCCTGTCACTCAGTAAACTTGCTCAGTTAAAATATTATTCTGATAGCTTGATGTTCTACCTTGTATGTGCTCGGTATGAAGGCTTTATAAGTTCAACCGACTGACTTGTGTAACTGCTTATTCCAACTTTTACCGACTTGAATAGCTTGGATTACCAATTGATCTTAGTTGATACTAATGACAATACTTAATGCTCAAATAGAGATAAAGATCTCCCCCTTTGGCATTAGTATCAAAACATTTATGTATATTTACCGAATAATCTTCAAGAATGTTCTAACTCCATATGAATACAAAATATATATACATATTGACTAAGTCATTTACAAACTCCCCCTTTGTGCATGCTCTCAGTATATAGTGAAGTACCTATCATATACATGATTTCCCCCTTTTTGAAAGTAATGCCAAATAAAAAATGTACTTACGGCTTGTCAAATATGTGCTAGTGGGTTTTTTGTAATGAAGCTAAGAGGTTTTCCCATTCCTCTTTCAAGTTATCAAGAGAAATGTGCTCTAGACCGACTTGTGCATGCATGTCAAAAATGTCATTTATTAAAATTATATAGTAAACTACTTTGACCTAATTAGGTTTACATAATATTAGAAAACCTAAGATCTACAATGTACAAAAATAACCTAGATCTAACTGTTACATAGGAATCATCACAAAATTGAATGATTACATCCGTAATAAATGTGTCTCGATCTTGGTAAAATGTTTGTAGATTTGTGTAAACCATTTGCATAGAGATATGTGCCTTTATTAATTACTATGTCATTTCCTGAATAACTCGATAAATTCTGCATTCCTTGATTGGTGAATTAACTGATGCTCAGTGTGTAGAATGCTTGGTGTTTAATTTCTTGATGCTCGGTAAGTCCTATCACTCGGTAAAATTTCTTGGTTAAACTAATATTCAGATAGCTTGATGTTATGCCTTGTACCTACTTGGTATGAAGGCTTTATAAGTTCAACTAACTGACTTGTGTAACTCCTTAGTCTAACTTTTACCAACTTGAATAGCTTATATTACCGACTGATCTTAGTTGATACTAATGACAATACTTAATGCTCAAATATAGATAACATACAGTGCATGTTCTCAATTAGTTAGCAGATATTAAGCTTGGTGAGGTAGTAGAAACTGAAGTAATTTGATCCTGGCAGCCCTGTAGTTTTAGTCATCATCAATGGTATTCTAGTAAAAAATGCCTTAATAGATTTAGGGGAAGAAATTAATGTGATGATGAAAGATACCATGCAGGATCTTTAGATTACCAACCTTAGGTCTACACCTACTATCTTGCAACTAGCTGATAGTTCTACTATCAAGCCTAATGGGATGGTAGAGGATCGAGTAGTTACCTTGGATTTTTGGGAGTACCCAACTAATTTCATGATACTCCCTCTTAAGTCCATAGTTGCCTTGGTTAGCTATGACTAATGCATATATAGGATGTCGATCGGGAGATATGACTATCTTGGATGGTCAACCCACAAAGAGAATTTCTCTCTATCCACAAGCATAACCTCATTCTGATTTAGTACAACTAGTATGGCCAGACCTAGGAGAAGAAATAGAGGAAGTTAATTCAGTTGTACAACTCATGATGCTTGAAAGAGATCCTTTCTTGTAGCTTCAAGAAGAGGATGATATACTTAGCAACATTATTTAGATCCATTATGGAGAAAATGAACATCCTTTTGTCTATTCATCCAATCAAATATGTTCATTACAAACAATTATTCCTACACCTAGCTTGCCAAATCTTCCTCCAGCTGAGGACATTCTTCATACATGTTTGCCTCATGAAACTAAAATGCCATTCCTCAACAAGGCATCCCTGATTGAGTTGACAAAACAAGTAGAGGTCTCACAAGGTTATTTTTTGAACATCAATAGCAAAATCCCTCAAGAGAAGCAAAATTCTTTGATAACATTACTTTAATCTCACAAGAAGGATTTTTCTTGGGATTATGGTGATATGAGAGGTTTATATCCTAATTTATGAACTTATTAGATTTATATCAAAGAGGGTAGTATGCCAGTCAGACAATCACAAAGAAGAATAAATCCTGCACTAAGGGAGATCATCAAAGGGCAGTTATAGAAATTGTTAGATGTCAAGTTTATCTATCCAATATCTGAAAAGCAATTGGTGTAACCCCTTGTAATTATTCCTAAGAAATGAGGTAAGTGTATAGTTTGTGTAGACTATAGGGAATTTCATAATACAACTAAAAATGATAATTTCTCTCCTCCCTTCATAGATCAAGTCTTAAAATCTTTAGTAGGAAATAAATATTTATCATTTCTGGACTGGTTTAGTGGTTACAACCAAATTAGAATTCCACTAGAATATTAGGAGAAAACCACCTTTACATTCCCATGGGGAAATTATGATTATTATTTTATTCCATTTAGCTTATATAATGCTCCAATAAAATTCCAAAGGGTATTCATTAGCATATTTCCTGATATATCACATGACTACATATGGAAATATATACATGGTTGAATTCATAACGTATGGCATAAAATTTGAGGAAGCATTGAGAAATTTAGGCAATGTGCTACAAATATGTGACGATCACAATATGTCCTTAAATAGTGAGAAGTGTTTTATGATGATCCAAGAGGGAGTAATGCTAGGGAACTATATTTCTCAAGTTGGTATTGAGGTTATCCTTAACCTCCCTATTACTACAAAGAAAAAGGATGTTAGGAGCTTCTTAGGTCATGAAAGGTATTATAGAAGATTTATCAAGTATTTTAGTTAAATGGTAGGACATTTATATACTTTTTTGATCAAGGATGCATATTTTGATTGGACAAAACCATGTGAAGAAGCTACCCTACAGCTAAAATAATTTCTTACTCAAGCACCAGCCCTTAGGGGACCTAACTAGTTATTACCTTTTCAAATTCATACTGATGCATTAGACTATGTCATTGGATCATTTTTGGGATAGAAAGAAGGTAGATTTGAGAATACAATTTATTTCATAAGAAAAAATCTACAGGGACCAGAGTTAAATTACACTATCATAGAAAATGAATTGTTAGAATTCATTTATGCTCTTAACAAATTTAGGCACTATATCACTAGTTATCATATTTTTGTACATACGAATCATGCAACAAATAAGTATCTTGTGAATAGGCTTTCCATAATAGATAGACTAGCTAGATGGTTTCTTTTGATGCAAGAATTTGACATGACTAGAATAGACAAACTAGGTAAAGCCAATGTAGTGGCAAAATTTCTCTCCAGATTACAAACAAATGATGTCTATGAGGTTATTGATGATTCTTTTCGAGATGAACATTTATTTTCTATCACAACTCATATACCTTGGTATGCATATAAAGATAACTACTTATCTTCTAACTGAATCTCTGCTCATTTCTTGCCAAAGGAGTAAAGGTTACTTGTTGAAAAAAGTTCTAACTTTTCTTGGATACTTGATTGTTTATTCTATATTGGGCCAGATTAAGAAATGAGAAGGTGTGTTAGAGAAGATGAAACATATGAAATTATTCATGCATGTCATGTTGAGCCTTTTGGGGGTCATTTTGTATAAAAAATTACAACAATGAATATTTTGACTATAGGTTACTATTGGCCTACTTTACACAAGGATGTAGCAAAATACATGAGAAAGTGTCACATATTTTAGAGAATAGGTAGACCTGCTAAATCAGATAAAATGCCACTATACCCCAATTTTTTGTTACATCATTTTTTAAATGGGGATTGGAATTTTTTAGACCTATTGCCCTCCCTCAAATGGCAAGTCATATATTTTGGTGTGCACTGACTATGTTACAAAATGGGTTGAGGTTAAGCCAATCAAGCATGCTAGAGATAACAAGGTTGTCAAATTCTTTTATGAAGAAATTTTTACTAGGTATGGAGTACAAAGGGAGATTGTAATAGATTAGGGGGCATAGTTCACTTCAACATTGATCACAATATTAGTGAATGTGTACAACATTAGGCATGGTAAATCAAGTACTTATCACCCACAGGCCAATGAGAAGGCTAAAATAACAAACAAGGAAATTGAATCCATATTAACCAAAACAATGAAAGTACATAGAAAGAATTGGGAAAATAGAATATATGAGGTAGTTTGGGCCTATAGGACCACTTGTTTTACTCCATTTTAAATTCTCTATGGAAAGGCGTCTTTGAAGCTTATTGAATTTGAACATAAGACCCTCAGAACTACATTATAGCTTGAAATAGATTTATCTACATCCCAAAAATAAAAAAATCATGCAACTCAATACCTTGGATGAACTTAGAAAATCAGCCCTACAACAAACATAGTTAGTAAAAAATCAACAAATGAAGTGGTATGAAAAGAACATAAAGGGTCAGAAATTTCACCCTAGTGATTGGACATTTTTATGTGATTCAAGATACAAGGATACCATGGGAAAATTAAAAACTCGCTAGTTAGGCCCATATGAGATAGTAGAATTCTTTGACAATGGTGTTGTTTAGATTTCAACAATTAATCTTGGAAAATTTAAGCTATTGGTGAATGATCATAGATTGAGACTATATCATAAACCAGCTACAAAGACAAAGTTCCTACAGAAACTTCAAACTCTTCAAAGATCTGAGGTTCCTACAGCTAATGAAGGGGAGCTTCATGATGCATCTCATCTTTAAGAATTTATTTACATGTGTCATAATAAATACATCCATATCTAGTGGATATACTTTTTCTCCATATTCATTATGCCTCTATCTCACTCTCTTTATCTTCCACATCATTCACACTCCACTTCATTTATTCATTCCAATGTACTTCAAGATAAGAATGATGTAAAATTATGGTTACTGCTCGATACAACTATCATTATTAGATACATTTGTTTTTCTATAATTTATTTAATATATGTAATTTACATAGTGGTCAATTCATAATCATCCTCTTGGTTTCATATGTGTGGACACATGTCATTACTTAATTTTCAAGGTGGGTTAGGTTTGTGCTACGTCAGCTCCACGTCAATTTTTAGATCACGTCAACCCATGTCCATATGAAACCATGCCATATCATAATCATAAACTATAGCTCTTTTAATTCTTTTAAATTTTGAAGGATTGATGTGACCATTGAAGGCATAAGAAATCTTTTCATATGTTTTTGTATGTACTACCTTATTTACTCCTCCTAACACCATCTATTTTCTTGAAATGAATATCTTTTATGATTTTTTATGCCTATGAGTTCTAATTTGAGTCTAAATTTAGAAATAAAAGAAGGTTTTGTTGTGAACTTGAGTCATTAGTGGCATAAGTTTCAAAATGAAGATTATTGGGAGCTAAATTTAGGTAGTTGCAGAGGTTTTGAGCTCTCAGAGAGTTCAAGGCATTAGTTTTAGAGTGACTATGGGGGATTTTTCAAAAAAATGTTGGTGTAACCATGGGAGGTCTACCTATACATCATGAACCCATAGTTCATGATATGTTACTTCATGACCTAGTGTGTGAATCCTAATTCAAGAATTGTGGCTAGTTGAGCTATTTTCTAAGGTTAAACAGGTTCAATGATGACACTATGATGGAATTTTCCTACACATTCTCTAATGGGGAAGCTCAAGTGAAAGGATTAAGTTTTATTGCAATATAAGAATGAATATTAGAGGTTATAGGGCTTCCAGCTGTAGAAGAGCATTTTCTAGACACCAAGGATGCAAGGAATGTTAGGGCTCAGTGTAATCACCCTGGGGATGGCCCTCTTGCTTTTGAAAAATAGGGGATCAGAAGGCTTTATCTACTACCTATCTGGGTTGAGGTGGTGGTCTACATTATAAACTATATAACTTGTGAGGGAAGACAGTCATGCCTACACTTCATTCATTTCAAGTTGCTTAGTCACATACAACATAATAGACCATTGAATAATGTTCCCAACATTCTCTACAATTTTTTCTCCATCAGTGCAGATGAAACACAAAAAGATAGGCCACATTGTATTACTCACCATTATCTCATCAAAATTCTAGTTGGAAGGTCATTTAGTTAAGTTTCCCAAATGTATTGGGAATAATTTTTTGCAATTAGAAGGTTTCAACATGAAGATGTAGGGCTAAGACATGAACCCTTTCTACATAAAATTAATAATCCATGAGGGGTTTTAAAAATGACATTAGGAGCCTCTTCATTTAGGGAATCCCCTACAACTAATCTTCTTGCATCCACAAAATCAGTTGAGCAAGACTTACTTGAACCCTCATTTGCCAATATCAAAGTAAACCCTTCACCAGACCCTAGAATTAGTGTTGCTAAGATAACTCCCATTAGGACTAGGTCTACGGTAAGGATGAAGAAAGGAAAAAAAATTAGATGAGAGCAGTAGAGAAGGCATGCAAGAGAAAGAAACTGAACTAGATATTACCAATTCTAAGAAAAGGAAAAATGAAGAAACACACCCTCCTACATCTTATGTATCTATAGCCAAACCCACTAGGCAAACAAGTAAAGCTAGAAATCCTAAGACCACTAAAGAGACACATAATTGAAGAAGCACCAGGTGCTTGGCCAAATAAAGGTATCAAAAACTCACAACAATGGACTGCCTATTTTAGGATTGGACACCCTAAATGGTTTCTAAATGAATTATTCAGTATCATTTAATTATCAACCAGGGACGTAAACTTGGAATGGCATTTGCAAAGTATATGCTTCAAACTCTCTTCAATCTTAAGACTAACCTATGGAATTCAAATACTTAAGCTTTAGGAAAACTATGATAAAACTAGTAAATGAATTTACTATTAACAAAGCATGTAATCACGGTAGGAGTTACTCTAACCGCCTATGTCGCAGGAATAATCTACCGATTCTATTATTAGTGGCTGCAGGAACAACAAAGTTCTACTTACTTAGAAATGGTCGGGAAAATGAATTCTACTCTAATAGAGAAATTCACTCACCAAGTGGGCCCCCTTGGATGAGAGAATGGAAAATACAATCAAGATAAAAGATTTAAAATCAAACTATGCATTCTATTCATTCATTCATGGAAAATGATTATACTTGATTGAAAACAATATCACAATAGTTCTGTTATGAAAATCAACTCATTCAACTAACTCCTAAAAAGTTACAATAGCCATTTATTTGAAGGAAAACTACAACTAACTCCTAAATCTAAGATCACTCCATAAATGAGGATCGTTACAGATCATAAAGTCTCAAAATAGAAACAAAATTAATCATGAATTAATATCCTAGGAATAAAGCATGTTGAGGTAACTAAATCCGCACATTGCATACAACATAAAATAGTAATTGACTTGCCCCTCTTGTGAAGATCTTGCAACCACGGTTGGCTTTGACTATTCCAGCGCTACAATGTGTTAGAATAACTGAGAGGGGGGTGAATCAGTTATCTAGTGTCCCAATACAAAATGTATAATCCAAAACAAATTTCTTCTATTTTTGCTTGTCGGTAAGTAAAAATAACTCTTACTGTCTGTGCTTTTACCGATTACCAGTCTAATACTTATAACTATTTACCGATCAAATCTAATATGTAACATGCAAAGTATGATAACAAACAAATATCACAATCAACACATAACACAAGAGATTTAATGTGGAAACCCTATAAAGGGAAAAACCACCTGGGACCGGCAACCCAAAATTGTTCACTCTTCTGAAGTGAGGTCGGTTAAGACCCAACCCTGTTAAAGGTTACAAACACACTGTCAGGTGTGACCTTGTTAGAGGATTTCAGACTAGAAGTTATCATCCAACTAGCATTCACTATGGGGTTGACAGAATAACAATGTTCATTCTATGAATGATACATCACAAGACTTTCAAAGTTCACTCAGTTAAGAGATTTAGACTGTATACAATGGTTAAATATGTAACAATAAAATGACCTGCCTTAATACAACTTCAATTGCAGATTATAGATCAATATTTAGTTCATTCAAATCCTTCTGATCAATAATTCACTTCAAATTCAATATTGTATCAACTTACTGTCCGTCGGTAACTGCTCTCTGTAGCTTGGTTCTCACTAACCAGTATGATCAGAATGCATGAAACCTTATTCACACGATAATCCTGCAGCTTCTTCTTCTTCTCGGCATCTTCATAAAGAGATTATGTTCTCTTATATAGATGAGTAAATCATTTTCTTCTCCACCATCATATTTTTCCACTTAATCATATCCATAGATTTTGCCGCTTAAACTTTCTCGGTACTTGTGTCAATAACACGTTTCAATCTGCTTCGTTAGATCTTCTTTGAATTTTGTTAGTCGTTGATCTGTGTAACAAACATTATTTGTTACCTCGATGTTATACTCTTGCTAGCTCATCAATATTATTGGCTAAACTAAACATTTAATCCATTCTGTTCCACTCGGTTAACAAAGAAATGCGTTGTTGAACACTGCTCGATTAATACTGTGGTTGGTATACTATACTCCGTCGGTGTATACTAGAAATGCTTCATTTACCGACAGCATTGCTTTGTGTCTTTCAGCTCTATACTCCATTATAGATGAATGCAACATAATGAAGTCAGTATCATCAAGTCATAGACTCATCAAAAAGTTACTCAATGTGTTCCTTATCCTCATCTGTCATGTACATCTTTCCTCATGTAGATTTCTTTGTTCTTCATCTCTTTTCCACTTTTCTTCAGATGTCTCGATGTAGTAACTTACAAAATAAGTGTTGTCAAACTAGTTGACATTAATGACAACATAATACTAATTTAATCATATTACATATCTAATCAAAAACTTCTCAGTGATCTTGTAATCACAGATCCTTCAATCAGATTCCAAATTAGTTGTAGTCCAACACAATGTCAATCCTTGAATGCCCATGGTAAACACCTGCAAAATAATCAATGTGCACACAACCTCCCATATACATATGTATTCTTATCATTAATATTAGGAAAAAGGTGTAAAGTT
Organism: Chamaecyparis obtusa; assembly: GCA_027943335.1. NCBI lineage: Eukaryota > Viridiplantae > Streptophyta > Pinopsida > Cupressales > Cupressaceae > Chamaecyparis > Chamaecyparis obtusa. The sequence continues at coordinate 1,020,098 of BSBK01003122.1, read as the reverse complement.
CTAATTAACACTCTTGCAAGTCCTATGGCTACAGGAGGAAGACTACCCAAAACATAGCATAGGCAAGGAAACATTCATCAGCATGTATAACTATTGTACATTATACCATTCTTATCCATGAATTCAAGACAATATCATGTCTTTAAACTATCCACATTTCTATTTCATGTCTTCACACACACACACACACACACACACATACATAGAGATATATATATATATATATATATATATATATATATATATATATATATATATATATATATATATATATATATATATATATATATATATATATATATATATATATATATATATATATATATATATATATATATATATATATATATATATATATATATATATATATATATATATATATATATATATATATATATATAACATATATGTAAACCATAAGTTCATCTGCTTGAAAACCATAAATTCATGTCTGTTTGCAAAATAACTATTTGAAAGGAGGATAAAAAGAACTAAGAAAGATGGCCTTTTAGAGGCCCATCATTCCCCCTAATTGCACTATTGTTGGTCCCCAGTAACCATTAAATTTTGGATTTTGGCACGAAGTCTCAAGTCACTAGCCATCTTTTCTCCAAGCTCATCTTTAACATAATCGAAATACCCATGATTTTCTTTGAGCCTTTCCCATCGCTGGACTTCTATAGACATATCATGAGCTGCAACACTTTCATTCATTGCTAGCAATGGCTGCAGGAGTATAGGAGGCTAAAACCTTAATGGAAACTAGTAATTGAGCAGACTCCTTCCCAACATGATATACCATGGGACCCTTCTAGTAGAAAGAGTTAATTTTTGTGGAGAGTGAGGTTCCCTTGCCTTCAAATCATGTGACATCTATATCCATCTTTGTCTTGAGGCACTGATTGCCACTATAATATCTCGAGCTGAATGTTGATCCCAATCTGTGAAAGCTTTCTCTCTTACTGGGTATACTTTTTTAGCTTTGCTTGGGTTTACTATAACAGAAAGCCAGTCTAGAAATGTCCGCTTAGAATTTTGAACTTCAGGCCTCATAAGCAAGGGAGTTATCATCTCTTCATTCCTGTAAGGTGCATCTTGGTGCTCCTTGCTTATTTCATTCTACATCTAGGACATAACTGCCCTTAATTGCACATCTCCTACATAAATGAGTGAGTTCCATTCTGTATCATCTGGCACTGCCAAGTTATGTAGGTATAGCTCACATAATAAATTCTTCAAAGTCATTGGAGCAGATTGGAATGCATCATAGAATTCATGAGGGGTTGAAATGGAGGGACTGAGCCCTTCTACAATCCTTGTCAATTTGAAATTAACAAACTATTCCTTAAGGAAAAATGCATACACTAGAGATGGTGATCTGCATGCCATGAGCTCAGGAATCAGCTCTATGATTTGATCAATCTGTCTCTTCAAAACCTCAATTTGGTCTGATTTCTGCTCTAGTTGATGGCCTTGCTCATCAATGACTCGTTCTAGTTTTTCCCTATCTAATTTCCATTGTGCCCTTTCCCACAAATTTTTTTGATATAAATATATCCCTATAGCCAGGGGTGTAGACAAGTCTGGTGGTGGTAAGGGTTCTTGATTGAGAATATCTACCCAACCAGATGCTAGGTAAGGGATCTTTACTATACTTTTTGGTGCAGAGGATTCTCCTTTCCATAGAACAAGGGTTGTCACTGCATTGCTCTCCATATTAGATTTAGTTGTTTCCCTAGCCATCATATCTAATCCATCCTAATTAAGTTTCTCTAAGACTTCTTCAACAATATATGTTCCAAACTCTGGGTACTCTTTAGAAAGAGAGTCCTCTGAATCATTACGAATGACTTGCCCAACAGGATTGTCTAAAAACTCTTCAGCCTCCCTAGAATCCTCATCACTGTTAATGAGTATATAGTTAACACTAGGGTTAACTTCTGTTTGTAGGTTCTAGCTGCCGAATTTAGTTCACTGGCTACATTTTGTTGAAACATTTCCTCTGAAGAAGACTTCTCCATAGATTCAGAGCATTCTAGGTTAACAATTGGAATAGAAGCTTTAGCATCCCTGCTACTTTCAAAAATCCTTGCATTTCTTCTTTTGGGGGATGCAGATGAGCATGGATGATTCTTTCATTTCCTCCTACTAGTGGTCATTTCCTTCATAGTTGCTTCAGGAGGCTTTTCTATATTTTCTTCCCCATGTAATGTAGGGTTTGATCAACATTATCATTTTCTCTACCAAGTTGCTACTCTGATATTTCATCTTCTTTCTCCTTAGTTTTACCCTTGTTTTTCCTAGAGGTGGACTTGGTTCTTGTAGATGGTGGGGTTTCAGGGACATTAGGAGTTTCTTTATTTTTATTTCTCTTCCTTCTAGAAGTGGAGGCACCAAAATTGCAAGCTCTTTTCCTAGATGGTCTAGAAATGGAAGAGGAAGCTTCGGGAACATTTTCTATTTTGTGGATGACTTTGCAAACCCCAGTGGATGTTTGTTCTCTTCGCCCAACACCCTGGCCTCTATGGCCGACCATCCTAGGTTCTAACTCATTCATTTGTAGAAATTTTTCCCATGTCCCAATCAATTGTTTATTTAATTCTCTCTCTACAATTAACTTTATCAAACAATGATGTGAAATAGACTGGTCTTTCCCTAACTGAACTAAGGAAGCTTTCTTTTTCACAATATTGAATAGTAAGTTGGGAATATTTACTAGTCTATTGTCATGCCGAAGATGACTCAAAATTTTGAAATGCAGGCCATGCAAATACTTGTAACACCCTTCATAGGTGAAGTACAGGATGATGAATGCAGTTGGCCAAATGAATTCTAAGGGTAAGGATAGCCTAAAAGTGCCTTGCTTCTTATAATCTACATCTAGCTAAGGGTCACCATGCAAAGTGAACTAAGCCCTAGCCGAATGCAAGTTGAGGTCCTTTGTCCACTGTTCACCTTCCTGTGGAAAACTAGTCACTTTAGCCACAATATCCTATGTAAATTCAATTTTTAAACCTTTAACCACTGCAAATCCATCCTTCAAATTTCTTAGAAACTACAGAACAACTTCTTCATCAAACCCCTTAAGGCTCAAGCAGTATTCCAACCACCCTTTCCTTCTGAACATTTTTCAACTAGACACATCGCTCAATAAAACCCTATGATCCACTGGCTCATGCTTCTGAAGCTCTCCTCCTATTGTTATGAACAGAAAATTTAAATTTTTTAGAAGCTTTGTATTTTCACATAACAAAACAATGGCAATTCAAAAGAACTCAAAGTGTTATGGCACAGGACGTTGAAGATGAAAAAGGCGGCATACCAAATGCTACTTACTCATGAAATTAAAAGAGTTTAATGCATGAAATCTAATGATATTTCCACTTGCATCAAATCTCATAATAGTTCACTTGTGCCAAGGCATGCCACCCCAGCACGTCGTGAACATATCATTAGTAGTTAAACTTCAACACTAAATATCTTTAATTCCTTTACAAATATTATGATGCAATCATAGAAAGATAGATTAACAAGCACATGATGGTGGTCATCTCATAAAGACAAGTAACTTGAATATTTACATGCTAATTTGAAGTTTTGAAAATAGAATATTCCCCCCCAACTAATTAATGGTGTGGGTCCCACTAGGCTAGGTTATGCAAGAGTAGAAAATTCAAATGACATGCATTCCTAATAAATAACAAATAAAATAAAATATGTGGCACAAACCTAGAAGCACTGGAGGAAGAGTGTTCTGAAAAATTTCACCTGCATGGATGGAGTGATGGGATGGTGTGGATGGGTGGTGGAGAGAGAAGGTGAGGTGGAATTTATTATGGAGAAATAATTTCATAGAATGTGAAATGTTTATTATGGTGTTCTTGAACGGAATCAAGAATCGATAGAAATCTAGGTAGGAGACCCAATGCTTCGACTGCAGGAACTACTATGTCATCAATGCACTGGAACTACTTCAGGAACTCCTCGCGACTGACTAGTTTGTTGTAGAGTTTGAGTCTATTCTTGTTGACAAGTAGCTTGAACCATACAACATCAATGGTAGAAAGTTGAACTGCTCCATTATCAAATACTGAGATTATCTTATATGGCCTGAGCCACCTGGTTTGAAATTTTCCTGGTGTGTGATGGTATCTGGAGTCATACAACAGTGCCCAATCACCCATTGAAAATTTATTTTCTCAGATGAATTTTTCATGCCATCTCTTCCTTTGTTGTTGGATCAATTCAGTGTTATGGAGTGTAGATTTCTTGTATTCATCTAACCCATTCAATTGTAATAATTGATCTTCTTGGGCTTTAGTAATATCAATGTCCAGGTCCAGTGCTATTCTAAGCATCTTATGTTGAAACTCGATAGGCATGGATGCAGATTTCCCATTTACCAACTCAAAAGGGGTAAACCCAATGGTGATTTTACATGTTGTTCAGTAAGCTCAAATGGCTTCAGGAAGATGGGTAGCCTAGTCCTTTTTGTGAACAACCACTATCTTGGTTAGAATGGATTCAATCTCCCGGTTAGTTATCTCTACCTGTCCATTGGCTTGGGGGTGATATGGTGAAGATTTACTATGGCGTACCATATATTCCTGCATCAACTCTGTGATAAGATTTGAGGTAAACTGTGCTCCCTGATCCGTGACTATCTCCTACAGTACTCCAAATCTGGTGAATATACATTCATAGAGAAATTCAAAAACTTTATGATCCCTGGCATGTCTCATGGCTTTAGCTTCTATCCACTTTGTGGCATAGTCAGTACATACTAAGATATACGACTTCCCATGAGAGGATGGTTCAATGGGTCCAACAAAATTGACACCCCACTTGTCAAATGGTGTCACCACTAGCTAAGGATGAAAGGGCATTTCATCTAACTTTTTTGGGTTCCCCATGCGCTGACATCTATCACAATTCCTTGTATATTTTGCTACATCTTTATGCAAAGTAGGCCAGTAGTATCCAGTGGTCAAAATTTTATAGGTTATTCTCTTCACTACAAAATGGCCTCCACATGGCTCATCATGACATGCCCATAGAATGTCATAAGTCTCTTCCTCTCAAACACATCTTCTGGTGACCTGGTTTGGACCTATATAGAACATAAAGCCTGAGATCCATGAGAAGTTGAAACTCTTCTCAACTAGAAGTCGACATTGTTTGGGCGAGAAGTGAGGCGGTGTTCTTCCTTTAGCAAGGTATTTCACTATGTCTGCATACCAGGGATTGAAAGATTCAATGGAAAATAGGTGCTCATCAGGAAAGCTGTCATCAATTGTTGCAGGATCATCTGGTACTTTTAGTCTTGATAAGAAACTAGCCACCACATTAGCCTTGCCTGGTTTATCAATTATCTTCACATCAAATTCCTTCATGAGGAGTAACCAGGGTGCTAATCTACCACTGATGGAAGACTTGTTCATCAAGTATTTGATGGCTGAATGGTCAAAGTATACAAATACTTCATAACTTGTAATGTAGTGCCTAGATTTGTTAAGTGCATAGACAACTTCTAACAACTCTTTTTCGGTGACATTATAGTTTAGTTCCGCACATTGAAATTTTTTCCTAATATAGTAAATAGCATGCTCAACAATACCTTCCTTGTGCCAATGGCATAGTCAGATGCATCAATGTGGATGTGAAATGGAAGTTTCCAATCAGGTCCTCTGAGAATAGGCACTTTTGTCAAAACATCTTTCAGCTGTTGAAATGATGCCTTACAGTCTTATGTCCATTCAAACTCGGCTTCCTTTCTCAACAAGTTGTACAGAGGGACTACAAGTTGGCTAAAATATTTTATGAATCTCCTGTAATAACCAGCATGGCCAAGAAAACTCCTGACATCTTTCTGCTTGACTGGCGTGGGAAGTGTGTTGATGACTGCAATTTTTGCAGGGTCTACTTGGATTCCGAAAGATGAAAGGTAGTGTCCCAAGACAACTCATTCCTCCATCATCATGTAGCACTTCTCACTATTAAGGGAGAGGTTATATTCCTGTCATCTCTTGAGAACCTTCTCCAAGTTAGCTTGTACCTCCTCAAATGTAGCTCCATGAGTAGTGAATTCATCCATTTATATTTCAACACAGTCAGCAAAAATGTCAAAGAAAATAGAAAGCATTTCTCTTTGGAAAGTAGCAGGTGCGTTGCACAATCCAAATGGAAAGATTGAGTAAGAAAATTTTTCCCATGGATAGGTGAACATTGTCTTATCCTGGTCTTATGGTGATATTTGGATCTGGTTATATCCACTAAATCCATCTAGAAATGAAAAATGCTTTTTACCAGCAAGATTATCAAGCACTTGATCAATGAAGGGTAATGGAAAGTGATCTTCTTTAGTGGATTTTTTAAGCTCCCTATAGTCTACACAAATTCCCATTTTTCCCCATTCTTTGGGACAATTACAAGAGGGGAAACCCATTGGTTGTTAGAAATAGGATAAATGAAACTGACAATAAAGAGCTTTTGCAACTCTGTCTTCACTATATCTCTCAAAGAAGGATTAATTCTCCTTTGTGTTTGTCTCACTGGATTGCACTCAAGGCTTATATAGATTCTATGGGTGCAAATTTTAGGGTCTAACTCCTTCATATCAGTATAGTCCCATGCAAAGGTTTGTTGACTTTCTTTCAAAATTTTAAGAAGACTAGACATCTGAGATGTAGTAAGATTCCTATTAACATTCAACTCTTTCCCTAAGGTAATTTCAACTCTTTTGACCTTATCCAGCATCAAAATTTCTACAAATGATGGTGACTTTATTTCATGAGGCAAAAAGGTGTGGAGATAATCAAATGTTGCAGGAGACTAAGGTGAGGTCTGCTTGGGCAATATTGTTTGGAGGGAGTAGTTAGGAACTGTATCATCTTAAAATGGAAGCACTTCCATGATAAGAGCATTTATCCCTCTGAGTAGGTGGTTTTGGGTCATGTTAAGTTCCTTGATTGGGTCTTTGCATGTATTTGGCTTTTCTCCCCTCTTTCCACTTCTTCCCTACACTTGATTTCTTCATTCTAGGTGAAATTAAGGTTAGGATCTTAAGGATTCTCCTGAATTTCCCTCTTCCACGACTCTATTTTCTAGTTAGGATTTAGAAATGAATCCTCTTGGCCTTCATCATGATAATCATAGGATTTTATGTCTATCATTGACATTCTATCCTGTTCTAGCATCAATTCTAGGTTTCTGGGCATCCTCGGGACCTCCTGACTTGGTTCTTAGTCAACCTGGGACTAGGGTCAGGGTCAAGTTAGAACCTGACTAGGTCAGGGTCAAGTTCAAACCTAACTAGGTCAGGGTCAAGCTTGACCCTGACTAGGTTAGGTCCAACCTCAACTTTGAACCCTTCTTTCAAAATTCTAATTTCCAAAATTTTCGGGCTTTGGGCTTTCAGGTTATTTATTTTCCCGCCTCTGGGTTGGCCATTTTGGGTTTCGGGATGGTAAATCCTTTAATTGCATTTAATCTAGGTATATTTTCTGAAGGTGAGGACCTAATTGGGATTTAATTCTCTAAGATGGCCCATCTAGAGGAGTGTGCCCTAGATCACTATAAAAGGAGGCCTTCCTCTCTCATTTTCACATCAAGTTTTCATATCTCATAATCAAGTTTTGCAATCAAGCATCTAGAGCTCTCAAGTGCAAGCAAGTTTTCAAGCATTCAAGTGTTCAAGCATCCATTCATCAAGGAGATCCATTGTTATCCATTGAAGGATTCAATCTCTTTGGAGCCTCCTTGAAGATCCATCCTTCTCCATTCATTCAAGCCTTCTCATATGCAAAGATAAAGTCAAGATTGGTGTTGAAGATCAAACACCATTGATTGGAGACATCCTACATCCATTGAAGCATTCCTACTTATGGATTTGAGGATTTGAATCCTCTACAAGGACTTCAATATAAGCAAGGTGATTTGTTTCAATTACTTTGTTTATGCACAATATATTTCAATTCAATTTCAAGGTTAATTCCTAAACTGGGGTTTGACCAAGGAAAACCCCCCACACAACAAAAACCCCCATTTTCTTGTAGGTATATGTGTGGAATTTCAGACCTGAGAGCGAATTTGGATACCCTTTTCAGAAAACTTCTGAGATTTGTGAACAGAATTCAAATCGGACTTCAAATAAAGAATGTGGTATTTGACATTTTATGAGGGTCAAACCCGAGCTGAGCCATCTTGAGGAAAGATTTATGGGTTTTCTCTATCTCGGCATTTCCAATCCATGATAGGTTTTAGATTTTCCTGAAAGTGTACACAGACATCAGAATTCAACATTTTCCAGATCTTCCCTAAGTTGAGGTTAGTACTTGTATTTCAATTATTCTATATTCCAAATATAATATCCATCCACAAGGGAAATATTAGATTTAATTTCTCTCTTCCATATTCATCCACAAATTGATTCGATTGTGTATTAACCTCTAGGTTTATCAAATAGGATCTCTTCCTTGGGGAATTTGGGTTTTGAGAATAGATCTCATATTTCCCCCTCTACATTTGAATGGTGGTGAATCCATTTTACCATCATTCATTTTGGTGAACCTGACATACTTACTCTCTTTTCTTTTGTGGAATTGGATGCCTTATTGTGCTTTCCTTTTATCTTGTTAGTATTAGATTTTTCCTTTGTGATTGATTTTGCATGCTAATTAGACTTCATATTCATGCTTTATGTGTTCTTAGTTTAGTTCATTTGCATTACATTGGTTTCTGAGCTTTACTACCACTAGTCCTACTTATAACATTTCGGTTAGAAGAAGTCATAGACTCATGGGTGCCTTTGAACCTGAATCTTCTTCTCCTTTCCTTAGGATCCTGGATGATAACCTAATTCTTCATGATTCCAATCCTCCTATGGAGCAAAACTCTTCTCACTCATCACATGATGAGGATGATGATTTAAGAGTTCCTCCTGAACAAGTCCAAAAACTTTCCACTGAACTTGATAAAATGGGCAATTGGCTTCTTCACGAAAACCATAATCAAGATTCCATTCAAGCTATAGAGGCTCTTAAGAAAGTTCTCCATGATAGTGATCAAGGTACTAACCTCTTGCATGGTATTACTCATCTTGTGCATTCAAATGTTAAACCTTTAGCTCAAGAAGCTCAAGATTTAGGGTTAATTCCTCCTATCACTAGTGTTGAACCTCCTTCTAATCCTTTACCTAGTATTCCTATCTATACTCCTTCTTTGGTGACTGTGACAGTTCCCTCTATTCCTATGAGTGTTCCTCCTGTGTCCCTTCCTACATCACAACCTTCATATCATAATGTTCCTTTTACTTATTCCAATCCACTTCTAACTGTAGTTCCTAGTGTTCCTCTAGTTGTGTCCTTTATTCCTGCAGCTTCTTACACTTTACCTAGTGTGTCTAATGTTGCTACTCCTCCTATTTCCTCTAATGATTAAACCATCATTAGTTTGGCTCAAACTGTATCATCCTTACAACAAAAACTTGCTTCCTTAACTCAAAATAAGTTTAGTATTCCTACATGTGACATGGGAAATCCCTTGTCCCAGGATATTATTCATACTCTTGTTCCTTAGCAAGGTGTGATGCCTCATCTTGAGAATTATAATGGAAAAGGAGATCATGTTCATCATGTTAAAACATGACAAGGCCTTACAATGGTATTGTTCCTTGCCTCCTTATTCAATTGATTCCTTTCCACAACTTGCTAATGCCTTTATTCAACAATTTCAAAATAATATTGGCCCGCAAGTGTCATTGACTGATTTAATGCATTGTAAACAAAGTGCTAAAGAAAAATTGACTGAATTTATTGGTAGATTTAAGCATTTTCATGCTCAGATTTCTTATTATGTTCCTGATATTGATATTCAACGTATGTTTATTTCAAATTTGCAAAATGATATTAGAGATAAGATTCTGCTTACTGAATTTACCTCTTTTCAACAACTTTGTGCATCCCTTCATCATTATCAATTACAAGTGAGTCAATTTGAGAGCAACACTCCAAGGGCTCTTGTTCCAGTTGATAAGAGTGATACTACTCCTAATCCAAACAAGTTTCAAAAATTCAACAACTATGTCAAGATAAAAAAACAAGCGAATGCAGTTGCTGATCAAGTTGTTGTTGCATCTCATAATGTCACTTCAGCATCCACTACTTTTTGATTAAATCGTATGTTTAATCCTCTTGCTGAAACTTTACATGCTATTATGAATAGGTTGTTAGGTGCTAATATGATTACTTTACCTCCTATTCGACCTCTTTTACCTACTGCGATTGCATCTAAATCTTTTGATCAAAATGCTTTGTGTCAATATCATCATCAGAATAGTCATGATACCGAGAGATGTTATTCTTTAAAAGATAAGGTTCAAGATCTCATTGATTCTAAGGTTTTATCTATTGAAATCTGGATAGTAGTGGGAATCAATCTATCTCTCTTCCTAATCAGAACCTTCAAAAATATATGAATCTTTTACCTACGCATGATACTAATACTATTGCTCAACCATCTACTATGGAAATTATGTATGATTCAAATATGAATGATCTCAATCATGTTGTTAACCAAGTGGAGCATATTGATAAGTCTATATCTTCACCTCAACCCTCACCTCAAGTTCAATCTCAACCTCAAGTTAAACCTAAACCTAAAGTGAAACCTCAACCTAAACCTCGACAAAAATTCAAGAATAAAAGACCTCGGGAACTTTTGATTACCTTTGATGACTCTGAGATTATTAAAGCTCCTGATGGTCCCCTTTACATTGCTGCTAGGATTGCTCAGATACCTACTCATGGTTGTCTTGTTGATCCTACCTCCTTAGTCAATGTTATCACTGAAGAAAATATTTTTATGAAAATTTTACAATGTGACTTTTATGATACATCAGATGTGTGGATTCAAACTTGCAATGGTTTTCTTTATCCCTCATTTGGTTCTATTACCTTGCTGGTTGAACTTTTTGGAAAAATTGTGAACACTACCTTCGTTGTGGTTCCTACTTCTGATCAATTTCAAGTTAAGATAGGTTTTCCTTGGTTGACTTCCATACATGCTATTGCTTCACCTATCCATAAGTGTCTTAATTTCATTCATGATGGTGAAGTGAAGACAATCAATCATAGTTTATATCAACCTTCTAGGCCTTGAGATTGTGCTGCTTTAGATTTCTTTTGGCCTTCCTTACCTAATTCATGTCCTTCTAGACCTGATAATCTTTTTCGATCATATCAAGCTTATAAGCATCATAAGATTCTTCAATTAAGCATACCTCCTATGGATCTTAATCAGGGTCTTTTACCTACACCTTCAATACCTCCTTTAACTATGGCTTCTAGTTCTGTTAATCAAGTTCCTCCTACTGAACCTATCAAAGATCCTGTGATTGTTTCTCCTATGGATAATAATTCTATTGATCTTCCTAAAGAACCTATGAAGGATCCTGTGATTGTTCCTCCTAGCTCTCAACCTATTTCAAATAAATCAAAATGTAACCGATGTGCTAATGAACGTTGTAAAAAGCATCGTGCTCATGCTAAAGCTAAAAGATCTCTACCTTCTTCAAATAAACCTATGCATAATGTATTAGAAGATGTTGTTACTAATAATGTTGTTCACATGCATGATTATGATGATTCTATTTGTATCTTAGATCCTATTTTTCTTAATTTGGATGAAGAAGATACTCTTGATAATAGTGATGATGTTAATGATGAATATGAGACTATTGACATTAACACTGATTTACCTACTATGCTTTCATCACAGTTAACTCTTACACCTAGTGTCGAACATAGTGATTCTCAAGAGGATCCTTGTTTGGAACTGGCTATCATTCCTACTATATTGGATATAGTCCCTCTTGCGAGTTACCCACCTTCCCTAAATGATATACAACAAGATGGGGAAAGTAGGCGGCACGCTTGACCGGCTTGTCCTTCGTGGTAGCTTTATTGTGTGATTGCCTACTGTATTGTGCTTCTCCCATAATGTGATTGCTAACTATTGTTAGATTCTTTTACATGATCCTTGTTACTCAGTAGGTGCAAGGTGATAAATGAATCGAAATTGTTGTTCAAATTCTTCTATATGTATCTCTTTTTTTCTATGCATTGTTCAATGTTATGTCGTAAATGTGCTATTGTTTGTAAATGTTTCCTTGTGTAATCTTCTTGGATTCGAGATATGGTAGCACTAATTCTTTTTGGTCTCCATGTCATGGTCCGAAAAGATTCTCCTTCGTATATCTTATGTGATCTTTCCTCCTTTGTGATTGTAGTTCTACTATCTTTGGGGAATGATGTCAATTCATTTACAATAATATCATATATATATTATCTTATGATCATACTGACCCCATGGTAGGTAGATCCCTTCCGTGTTCTTTGTATGTTTCTATGATATTTCCCTTGATTTCTCTTTGTCTGGGGGCATCTCGATGTGGAAACGTAATTAGTGGAGTTGTTTATGTTTCTGTTAAAGCCATTGCTCCTGTTAAAGTGTCAGCAATGACTTTAATGTGGGGGCATACATTCTACTCACCTGTTGCACACACACACTTTTCAATATGCACATATTTTTCAAGATACTTATTTTCCCTTTTTGATTAGTAACTAATCCTTAAAGCACAGATTTATATTTTAGGATCTCTTGATCCCTCCAGTTTCAAACACACATATATTGTGATCCCTTAAGGTCAAAAGTGTCCTTAAGAATGGATCTCTTTTTTATTTATTTTTGGTTTTATTCTTATGGAATAGGATATTCCTAAGGATAAATCCTTGATGGACTAGTGAGTAGCCACATTCACTAGGCGGTTCAATTCCATCTTTCCAGTTGCACCATTTTCCTATGTGGTTCACAATGGGACATAAGTTCTCATTGGGCGAGGTAATCACACCTTCTTTCTCTCTCTAGAGGTGTCTCTCTTATTGTGATCTAGGAGTCAATGAAGACTTGAGTCCCTGGGGGCTTAAGGTTTCTCTTTATCCTTTGGATTATGATAAGATTATCTTTTTTATTCTGATCTCCTTTACCAAGAGTTTGCATCGAGTCCATACTCTTGCTAAAGTGGGGGCTTAATGTATCATCTTAAAATAGAAGAAATTCCATGATAAGAGCATTTAGCCCTCCGAGTAGGTGGTTTGGGGTCATGTTAAGCACCTTGATTGGGTCTTTGCATGTATTTGGCTTTTCTCCCCGCTTTCCACTTCTTCCCTACACTTGATTTCTTCATTCTAGGTGAAATTAAGGATATGATCTTAAGGATTCTCCTGAATTTCCCTCTTCCACGGTTCTATTTTCTAGGTAGGATTTAGAAATGGATCCTCCTAGCCTTCATCATGATAATCATAGGATTTTATGTCTATCACTGACATTCTATCCTATTCTGGCATCAGTTCTAGGTTTCTAGGCATCCCCGGGACCTCCTGACTTGGTTCTGAGTCAACCTGGGACCAGGGTCAGGGTCGAGTTCAAACCTGACTAGGTTAGGGTCAAGCTCAACCTTGACTAGGTTAGGTCCAACCTTGACTTTGACCCCTTCTTTCAAAATTCTAATTTCTAGAATTTATGGGCTTCGTGCTTTCGGGAGATTTATTTTCCCGCCTCCGAGTCGGCCATTTTGGGTTTTGGGATGGTAAATCCTTTAATTTCATTTAATCTAGGTATATTTTCAAAAGGTGAGGACCTAATTAAGATTTAATTCTCCAAGGTGGCCCATCTAGAGGAGTGTGTCCTAGATCACTATAAAAGGAGGCCTTCCTCTCTCATTTTCACATCAAGTTTTCATATCTCATAATCAAGTTTTGCAATCAAGAATATAGAGCTCTCAAGTGCAAGAAATTATTTAAGCATTCAAGTGTTCAAGCATTCATTCATAAAGGAGATCCATTGTTAGCCATTGAAGGATTCAATCTCTTTGGAGCCCCCTTGAAGATCCATCCTTCTCCATTCATTCAAGCCTTCTCATATGCAAAGATCAAGTCAAGATTGGTGTTGAAGATCAAATACCATTGATTGGAGACATCCTACATCCATTGAAGCATTCCTACTTGTGGATTTGAGGATTCAAATCCTCTACAAGGACTTCAACATAAGCAAGGTGATTTGTTTCAATTACTTTGTTTATGCACAATATATTTCAATTTAATTTCAAGGTTAATTCCTAAACTGGGGTTTAACCAAGGCAAACCCCCCATACAACAAAAACCCCCATTTTATTGTAGGTACAGGTGTGGAATTTCAGATCTGAGAGTGAATTTCGATACCCTTTTTGACAAACTTCTGAGATTTTTGAATAGAATTCGAATCGGACTTCAAATAAAGAATGTGGTATTTGACATTTTATGAGGGCCAAACCCGAGCTGAGCCATCTTGAGGAAAGATTTTTGGGTTTTCTTTATCTCAGCATTTCTAGTCCAGGATAGGTTTCAGATTTTCTTGAAAGTGTACAAAGACATCAAAATTAAACATTTTCCAGATCCACCCTAATTTGAGGTTAGTACTTGTATTTCAATTATTCTATATTCCAAATATAATATCCATCCACAAGGGAAATATTAGATTTACTTTCTCTCTTCCATATTCATCCACAAATTGATTCGATTGTGTATTAACCTCTAGGCTGATCAAATCAGATCTCTTCCTTGGGGAATTTGGGTTTTGAGAATAGATCTCATATTTCCCCCTCTACATTTGAATGGTGGTGAATCCATTTTACCATCATTCAGGAACAACACAAGAAGATTCCTCATAAACATACTAGTTAGTGAGAATTGTTGCGAGTATATCATCTTCTTGTGATACCATGAATGGATTTATGTCAATGACCATGAGCTTTTGCACTGAATTTTCTTCAAGGGGAGCATCACCTAAATCTAGACAAACAACCTAGTCAAGCTCCACTTGCGGTTTTGCTAGAGAATACAGCGTTAGCTTCTTAGTATTTATCCCATCTAATATGGTCATTTTTCCAGAGTGACATGTAATGCAAGCATCAGTTGTGGCTAACCAAGGTCATCCTAGGATTAATGGATATCCTCCTAGAGTGGCTTTAGGTGACAAGACTATGAAATCCAAAGGATAATCTAATGAATCCAATGTTACAACAATATCTTCAACCATGCCATCTGGCTTAACAGTGGAATTATCAACTAATTGTAGTATTATAGGTGTATCTTGTAATCCAATAATGCTAAGCCTCAAAAAAACTTCCTTAGTCATGACATTGATTGATGCTCCTAGGTCGATCAGGCCATTCTAAATTTGGATACCATTAATATGGATAGTGACTACTGGACTCCCTAGATCTAAGTACTTGGGTATTAAGGCTTTGCTTAGCATGAGATCAGAAAGCTATCCTAGAACATGGACAGTGTCAGGGTCTTGTTTCTTCCTTCTGGGCTGCTTAATACAAGCTTCTTTTATGGCCTTGTTATATATTGGGACTTCTTTAAGGGCATCCAACAAGGGAATTTGCACTATCATTTTCTTGAGTTGATCAATTAAATCAGCTGCTATAGGATTTTCTTTGGAAGGGGCTGATTGAGCCAATCTTTGCGAATAAGGGGGCTTCTTGAATATTGGTACAGATTGAGGAATAGGTGGAACATCAGTAGGTTGGTTCATAGTTATGTCCTCATCATCAACAATTTTAGTTATTATAGGCTCCTTAGGTGCAGGCAATGTAGTTCCTGATCTGAGATGGATATCATTTACTTGTGTAATACCCCAAAAATGGGCTATAAGTTCATTAACCTCCTACATCTACAAATCAAATGAAATCAACATCGAAGTCCTAAGCTAAGGCACATCTAAACATCATCGAATCTAATTGATTATCTTAAATTCTGCATCGGGGAATATTCCTAGCAATATTCCTAATTATCTTAATTATCTTTAATTTAATGATTATTTGGCGATAAATCACATTTATCCTAAGTTTGATTAATTGAATATTTTCATATTTAATTAATTAGATTTAATATCTTGCCACTTAATTGTGTAATTAAATTTAATTCTATCTATTATTAATTGTATTATTTAATTTTGACAATAAATCCAATATCTTATGAATAATTGATTAAATTTTTATTTAATTAATTAAAGCAAGTTGTCATTATTTAATAATATAGTTTTTAATAAAAGTTTGATTAAACAATTGATTAACCCATAAATCAATTATTTATTTTTCAAAAATCAGTTAAGTTGAGCATAAATCACTTTATTTATTTATTAATTCATAATTATCCATGTGCACAATCAAAAGAGCAGTTAAACTCCAAATCAGAAAATCAATGCAAGTTATTGACTTTTTGGAACTCAACATCATTTTTGAGTTTTAAAGTTGATCTAAACTTCTAATTTGAGTTAAAAAGCTATTTTTGCATGATTTGCATGTTTTTGTGAATTAAATTATCTTTATTTAAAAATAACTCAAAAATCAAGCTGAGTTATTTGAGTGATTTATGGCTTTTTTCCATGCACCTCCAAAGCCTTGGATTTCTATAAAATTAAAGCCTCAGCTAATCTCAAAGCATCTCATATTTTTGCACAATCACGTTGGAGAATTGGAATTTGGAGAATCAAAGCTTATTGCGAATCAAGGCTATTGTGAGATCAATTTGTTTTTTTTTTACATTCATTTAGATTCTTTTTCATATCATTGTTAGATCATTTTAGCAGATCAATTTCATATAGATTAGATTTCATATCAAGTTTTTATCATTCTTATTGCATGGAAAATCCAAAAAAATAGCTTAATTGCATTCAATTCATATCTAGATCAATTGCATTCAAATCCTTCATTTAGGTGTCATCTAGGTCACTGATCTCGATAACAATCTGAGAACATCAATCTCGCACCTACTAGAAGGCAGTAAATCGCTTGGTTAAATTAGATTTTAATTTTGCATGATTTTGATTTTTGCTAACCTCTAATGTTTTACTGAAATGTTGTGTCTACAGATCAGGTACAATTTTCACACACACATTTTTGGCACCCACCGTGGGGCCCTAAAACGGGTTTCCAATTCAATTCTATCAATTTCTATCTTTTTCTCCTCAGTTTCTGTGCAAAAATATGATTTTTATTTTTTTTCCGTACAATCTTCGTATGAGTTTCTGACAAAAGTCATATGAGTTTGAGCTTGCTATCGTACGACAGTTGACCGAGTATCATTTCATCAGGCACCCACTATCGTTTGGAAGCTGGATTATCATTTCATCAGACACCCAGTGTCATACGAGTTTCCAGACTGTCATCTGGGAGCATACCCACTGTCGTACGAGTTTCTTACTTTCGTCTAGTAATAGACCCACTATCGTACGAGTTTAGGCATCAAATTTCAATTGTCGTTTCATTTTTGTAGGCAATTTGTTAGATTTGATTTTTGGATTTTGACTAACAGCTAATCTTAATAGTTGGAATTCTTTGTTTTTGATTGACTCTTGCTGGTTTTGATTGAAAAAAGCGTAAAGTTTGCTAAAATCAGGTAAAAATCTACTAAGCACGTTGCGAGGATCTTAGGTATTCCACTTGGGCTGATAATATTTTGATTTGGGCTTAAAATAAATCTCTCGTGTGTCTAGCTTGGGTGATTCTTTTCATGCTTTTGTTTTACACACTTGCATAATTGATACTAGGTTGTGAAACCTTAAGTATTTATTAGCAGTCTTAGATTACTTGTGATTGATCTTGATTGCTATTTTGGGTTATTGGACTCGCTAATCCGCCGACCCCTCATTCCGCCCCGTGGTTGCAATATCAGCACCACATTAAAGGGGAGGGGTCAACAGAACATAAGCGTTAAGTGTTCCACTTGGCAACCCATTTGTGCTTTTAGGAACTCACTTGTTTTCTAAGTTGGGGACTCATTTTTAGCTTGTGTGAGGTGTTAAGTGTTCCACCTTGTGGACTCATCTCATATTCGCTTTAAGCGTTAAGTGTTCCTCTTTCTGCTTTTTGGGTACTTTTGGTAGATTTGCTTTTGGAAACATACATCTGTGCTCACATAGTAATTAGGCCCTATGAACACTATTCATGATTCTTGAGAGATTGGATTCCCAGCAAAATCCTTCTTGATGATAGAATCCTTGTGGGTAGGGAGGATACTTAGTGTGTTTCACATTCAACTCGGTTAGTGCATCTTCTCTTATTGATCAATACATTCTCTCCCAGGAGAGGTTGATAGATCACGTGGGGTTGACATTATGAGATTTGGTGAATCAAAATTGGTTAGTGCGCCTTCTCTTATTGATTGATACATTCTCTCCCCGGAGAGGTTGATAGATCATGTGGAGTTGACATCATAGACCTTGGTGAAGCAAAACTTTGTCTTAGCACCTCAGATTAATCTGCTCGCTTTGTTTGGGTTAAAAGTGAAAAGGTGTCAAAAACCTTGGATCTGGAGCCAAGTCCCCTTGTGTTATACTATTGTGAGTCACCTTGAGAGAGGGTTAATTGTAGCAGACACTCCCTTCATAGGGAAAATTGTGTTGATAGAACCTCAAGCGGTAATAGCCATTTTCACCGTGGTAGTGACAGCCGCTATATAAATGTCCTTGTGGAAGAAATCTCCATAGGTATGGTTCATTGTTGGGTTGTCAGATCTCCCTAGCAGCTCCTGAAGATTAAGTTCTCAGACTGTGTCAAAACCTTGGTGCATCGAGATTGGAGTTCACCCCTTTGGATCATAAAAGTTGCAGAGTCAAACCATTACTAAAACCCCTAGCGAGGCCAAAGTTTCATTTTCTAGGGTATATGTGCATCATTGCAAAACATTTTGGAACATACACAATTAACACTTCTGAGGATTAGAATGAATAAGTCACTTGATTGTTCATGCACAAGGTTGCTTTTACCCTTGTTCATTATTTTTAGACATGCTTGAAATCACTTGCTTTCTATTTTGTGTGCTTGTTTATCTATCTGGTTACTGAAAATGAACAAATCTGTTACAATCCTCAAATCTGGACATTGAAATTTGCAAACAATCTGAATCTGCAAACTCAAAATTTTGCAAAAATTGATGTAAAATCCTTTCTGGAGTCAAAAATCATTTCAAGAAGTCAAAAGTCATACAAGTTTTTCCAAGTGTCATTTCATTACAACCCATCTATCATATGATTGAGTACCCAGTGTCGTACGAGTTTCCATGCCAGCAAATTTTCAAAGTCAAAATCTTGCAACTGTCGTATGAGATTTTCAACTGTCATTTCATTGCTACCCAACTGTCGTACGAGTTTTGCAACTGTCATTTCATAGCATACCCACTGTTGTACGAGTCTATAGAGTGTCATTTGAGAAATTGTTAAGAGCTGTCAAAAAATTGTCAGAATTGCCAGATATTTAGCTTTTTCAGCCTAATTTTAGAATCTATCAAATGAATCACTGTGTTAGGAATAGAGCAGTAGCTATTAAGAATCCAATCATTTTCCTAAAGTGGCCTTTTGAATCTGATTCAGCCTTCTATTTAATCGATTTGAGTCCTTATCATCGTATTTCAAAACCTTGTCATAACTATCAATCTTCAATCAATCATCAAAATGACTAAGTGTTGTGATATCTTGTCTGCTATCTTTTGGGAACCTACCCATACATCCAGGGCATAGTATCCTTCATCCACATCTAATCAAATCTTCAAATCAATCAAACCTTGACAAGGTTGCGTCATTTGATCATCTTGATTCAATTCATTCTTCGGTTATCTGGATCTTATTCTTTTGTTTCACTTGAGGTGAATGGTGGAGACTAGAGCTTCCTCTCACAAGAAATCTATCACCACTCTCCAAACTCCAACTCTTGAGAAACTCATCAATTTTGGTCTTTATTAGGATGACGGTCTTGGCAACTATCGATTGAAATCTGGTTACATACCTCCTCCATCAATTCAGAGAGGTACTCAACATACCCCCCATCAATCTAATCCAGGGAGTCCACACTCTCCTACCATGTCTCAAGCCGGGAAAAACTTTGGCTCTCAGAGAGCTCAATCTCGACATGGTGCAGATCAGGAACCCACACTTGAAGAAATTGCTCACTATCAAAATGATGATGAATTTAACAAGATGATGAGGCATTTCTTGAAAGAAAATAGAGAAGCATACTTTTTACAACTAGCTCATCAAGGAGCTAAACTTCCTCCCAACTTTAATGTTGAAGATATCATTACACATGAGGAAGAAACTCCACTCACAGCTATGATGAAATAGATACATGCTTTACAAGTCAAATTTAATAGCCTTGAGAAAGAAAAGGAACCCAAAGAGTTCTCCATGGAAGCTCTATACCCTTTTCCTTTTGACAAAAACTTGTATATGCCACCATTTCCAAAAAGAGTGGAGATGCCAAAGTATGATAAGTATGATGGACACTCAGATCCTCAAGATCATGTCAGAGAATTTTGTACACAATCAATGGAGTTCATGCATGAACCAACCTATCTGATGCGTCTCTTCCCTCGATCTCTAGGGGGAGCAACCATCCATTGGTTCTCTAGACTGCCTTCTACTATCAAAACTTTTGAGGAGTTGATCAAATTGTTTTATCAACAATACTCCTACAATATTCAGCACCCGATCACCATGATCGATATCTATAATCTCAAGCAATATCCAGGGGAACCATTCCTAACATTTCTCAAGAGATGGAGGAAGAAGTTCTCTCTATATGCCAGACCTATTCCAGAAATAGCAAAATTGGAAATCTTCATCAACAACATTGTTCCAGAAATCAATTATCCTCTATAAATGCAAGATCATACATCTTTTGATAAGATGGTGGATAATGCTATCAAAATCAAAAAAGTGCTTGTGAAAAAAGGAGAAATCACACTTCAAAAAGACAAGTACGAATCAGGACCCAGTTCTAAAGACAAGAACAAAAATTGGAACAAGAATAAAGGCATCATCACAGATGGCATTGTTGACACTATCCATGCCCCATCAAAGGCACCAACCTACAATCTCACTCTTGGTACTCAAGCCATTAAAGCTTCAGAGCAAAAGTCTTCTGAACCATCTCAAAAGAAGCCAGAATACAAAAGATGGGATAAACATCGAAAGTTTACTCCTCTGGGAGAGTCTTTAGAATCAGCTATGAAAACTCTACTAGCTGATAACATCATCTCTTTACCACCAATCCAACCAAATGATCAGGACCCCAAACTGAAATGGTGGAGAGAAAATGAATTCTATGATTTCCATCAGAGTAAAGGTCACAAAACTAGTAGTTGCTACCACTTGAAGCATACCATTCAAGATCTGATCGATAGTGGAGACATCACAATTGACAATCCCAAGAGCAATAAGGATCATACAACATTCACAGAACCATTTCTGAAACATGGTCAAGAAGTTTCAACTTCTCATCCTAATATGGGGGCAAAAGTCAACTATGCCTACCCTGGAAATAATGTTGTCATCAATATGGTTGAACCATGTCTCCCTGAAAGTTGTAATGTCATGACAATTGTACAAAGAGACAGAGATCATTCCTTAGCTAACGCAGTTACTCGATCACAGGCTCCAATGCATCTAAAAGGACAAATCCCAGATTCATCAAATGTCCCTAAGGTGCCCTTCAATCTTTCATCTACTTCTAAATAGAAGGCTACTTCCAAATCTTCCAATCCAAAGGATACAAGGCCTACGTCTTATAGCATTGTTCAACAACTCCAGCACACTAATGCAAAAATCTCCATGTTTGAGTTGCTTCAAATATCTCTAGCTCATAGAGCCATTCTCGATAAAGCTTTGCTCGGTTCCAATGTTCCTGATGACCTTGATTTAGACATGTTCCAGACTATGGTTGGACATCTTACATCTTTGCAATATATCTTCTTTTTAGAGGAAGATGACAACTCCTTGAGTCACCCACATAATCAGCCTTTGCAGATAGAAGTCTTGATCCACAACTGTAGAGTCAAATGTGTGTTGATAGATGGGGGCACTGGCCTAAACATTTGTTCTTACAGCTTGATCACACAATTGGGATTTCAGAATTGGCTATTGATCCTAGAAAGAAAATAACTATCAAAGCCTATGATGAACAAGAAAGATCTTCTAAAGGCACCATTATCTTACCTATCAGAGTGGGTCTAGTTATCAAAGATACCATCTGTCAAGTGCTTGATCTACCTTTGGCCTACAATGTCCTTCTAGGGAGGCCATGGATACATGAAATGCAAGTTATTCCTTCTACATACCATCAATGTTTGAAGTTTCCTTATGAAGGAGTAGAGGTTACTATCCTCGCGGATTTGAATACAACTTGCAACACCTTGAAGGAAAGTGTACATAAGCTTGTGCCTAATAACAGAGAATCTCCCATTGAACCAACTAAAGAAACATCCACATCTAAAATGGAAGATCTTGCCAAAGAGGTTAATATCAAAGAAAATAGTATGGGAGAATATACTATTGAGCCAGTCTTATCTTTGACATCTCTCCCTATCTCACCTAAGTCTTATGGGAAATATTTGAAACAATCCAAACCAGACTCTAAAGAACCTCTGAAAGCATATAAAAATAATTTTGTAGCAGAACAAGTATCCAAGCAAGAGTTTGAAGAGGATGAAGCTGTGCTATCATGGCTCTACAAAGATGAACCTGAATCTCAAGTTGTTCAAACTGGTGACTCTATAGTATCCAAACTCCTTTCTAATTCATATGGTCTAGGAGGTAAATTAATAGCTAAGATGGGATATTTGGGTCAAGGGCCTCTAGGAGTCAGAGGAAAAGGTCTTGTGGCACCTCTCCCACATACTGGTAGAGAAAATAAAGATAAAGTTAGCTTAGGCTTTAAGAAGAAACCCTATCACCTCAAAGGTAATTTCTCTCATGTCATAGAGAAGATCACACTAGGGGAACCTCTTCTTAAGAAAGAAGAAACAAAACCATCAGATAGTGATTCAGATAGTTCAGAACTCATCCCCTATGAAAAATTGCCTAAAGAGATCAAAGACCTTCTTGATGATAAAGATGATCCTATCAAAAGAGTTAATGTAGTAGAAACA
Organism: Chamaecyparis obtusa; assembly: GCA_027943335.1. Lineage (NCBI taxonomy): Eukaryota > Viridiplantae > Streptophyta > Pinopsida > Cupressales > Cupressaceae > Chamaecyparis > Chamaecyparis obtusa. The sequence goes on along the minus strand of BSBK01003122.1, from coordinate 997,074 downwards.
CAAGAACCTACTATCAATCAAGAGATAGTTGCAACACAAGAACCAACTAATCTCAAAAACAATCAAGAAGAGGGAAGTGGTAGTGATTCTGAGACTGATTCTCATGAGTATGAATACAAATCAGAATCTGAGGGTAACCCTTCTTGGGGTATTCACCCTGACTTTACTCATGTTCTAAGATTTCCTAGAGATCCTGAATCAGAAGATGAATCTAATGACTATGAATGGGGAGTCATCCCAAAACTAGATGAGCTTATCACAGAGAAACATGTTGATGTTATTCACTAATATGCACCTCAAACCAATGTAAGTCTAGAGCAAAATGATGAACCTATCGAGTTTGATCCACCTATGGCTGAATTGGACTCCCATGATAACATTGAGCCTATTCATGAATTGAATGTCTTAAGTTGTAATATCACCTTTGAACTTGAGCATCAAGTTAGGACCAATGATGACAGATCCATATCCATAAACACTATCTCCCAATCTTTCCCTACTTTGACTATCAAATATCCAGAACTTATTGATCAAACCTCCACGAGTCCGAGCCATGGTATTTATACCTTCCAAAATGACTATGCCCTTGCTTGCTACCTCAATGTAGTTGAGCCTATGAGGACTTCCATCAGTGAACCAAGTGTCAGCATGACCGAGTCAGATATCAAATATCTTAGTCAGAAAAACAAGAGTAAAAAGAAAAAGAAAAAGTGTTCTGAGGGTGAAAACCACTTTGTAGCAGTCTCAGAACCTACAAAAGTAAAAATAAAAGATGTATCCGAAGGTGAAAACCTCTCTGAGGTGCCTAAGGATGAGATATTTGATGTCCTTCCGAGTCATTTACAAGATAGATCTCCAATTCTAATTGAGCCCACTCAATCCATCAATTTGGGTACAACAAAGGAACCACAATTGGTACATGTAGCACAATCATTATCAGAAGAAGAGAAGCAAAAATTTACAACATTCCTAATAGAGAAGAAGATCAACTTTGCATGGAAATATTTAGATATGCCAAGATTGGATCCTAATCTTATAATGCATCATTTATCTATTGCTCCAAATGTCAAACCTGTCAAGCAAAAATTGAGAAAGATGCATCCTCACGTTGCACTCTTGGTAAAAGCTGAATTAGAGAAGCTCCTAAATGCCGAATTCATCTGAGTTATTGACTATGCAGAGTGGATCTCTAATATTGTACCTATTTCTAAACCAGATGAGTCAATCAGAGTGTGCACAGACTTTAGAGATGTGAATAGAGCATGCCCTAAGGATGATTTTCCACTACCTAACATTGATATGATAGTGGATATGACTATGGGTTTCGAGATGTATTCCTTGATGGATGGTTTCTCTAGATATAACTAAATAAAAATTGCTCCAGAGGATCAAGAGAAAACTACTTTCACATGTGCATGGGGAACCTTCTGTTGGAATGTTATGCCATTCGGACTCAAAAATGTTGGAGCTACATATCAAAGAGCAATGACATTTATTTTTCATGATACGATGCATAGAACAATGGAGGATTATGTTGATGATACCTTAGCAAAATCAATGATCAGAATAGAACATCTAACTGACTTGAGCATGATCCTAGACAGAATGGAAAAGTTTAGTCTCAGACTAAATCCTAAGAAGTGTGCTTTTGGTGTCACTTCTAGAAAGCTCTTAGGATACATAGTTTCAAAGAAGGGCATTGAAGTTGATCCAGCTAAAGTCAAGGCTATAATAGAGATGCAACCTCCCAAGAATATCAGTCAAATGAGGACATTGCAAGGAAGAGTTCAATCTATCAGAAGATTCATATCATAGCTAGCGGACATATCACAGCCTTTTACAAAAACATTACATAAAGGTGTGACCTTTGCATGGAATGAAGAATGTGAGAAAAAATTTAACCATATCAAGACGTATCTATCCAATCCACCTATCTTGATGCCTCCTATTCATGGGAAGCCATTGATCTTATATGTCTCCGCAACAGATACATCACTGGGGGCATTGCTAGTGCAACATGATGAAGAGAAAAAGGAAAGAGCCATTTATTATATAAGCAGAACATTGGTGGCGTATGAAAAGAACTATTCTATGATTGAGAAAGCTTGTCTTGTTATGATCTTTGCATCACAGAAACTGAGACACTATATGTTAGCTCATACCACACATCTAGTAGCAAAAATTGATCCACTAAGCAAGGCTGCCCTCACAGGTAGACTGGCTAAATGGGTCATGCTTCTAAGAGAATTTGACATTGAATATGTTGAAAGAAAAGCTATAAAAGGTCAAGTTATTGTTGATCAACTACTAAGCAAGGCTGCCCTCACAGGTAGACTGGATAAATGGGTCATGCTTCTAAGCGAATTTGACATTGAATATGTTGAAAGAAAAGCTATAAAAGGTCAAGTTATTGTTGATCAACTAGTAGATGCACCCATGTTTGATGACACACCAATGAAAATGGAATTTCCAGACTCCTCTATTATGCACCTATCTTCTAGAGAATGGCAATTGTTCTTTGATGGCTCCTATACATAGAATGGATCTGGAGCAAGCATATTGTTCATAACTCCTCAAGGATACTCCATCCCAAAAGCATTCAGACTAAAGTTCTCCTGCACAAACAATATTGCAGAATATGAAGCCCTTTTGAATGGTATGAAAATAGCAATTGAATGGAGAGTAACAGAGCTACACATTCATGGAGACTCTCAACTTGTTATTCATCAAGTCAATGATGTGTACCAAACTAAAGATGGAAAGCTCATTCCTTACAAGAAAATGGTATATGATCTTAAAAAATATTTCATATCTATCACATTTGAGAAAATTCCTAGAATGGAGAACAATGTTGCCGATGCAATGGCAACACTATCTACTTTATTACAGTAGCCTGAACATGAGCTATGCTACAAGTTCCTGGTGGAAGCACTATCTTATCCTGCATATGACTCCCCTGAAACCCGCATGATCTGCACTATTGTTGGTCATGATTCATCTAGATACAAAGACCTCTTTTCCTATCTCCAAGACCAAATCATTCCCGATACCTTCAACCACCATGAAAAGAGATACCTTATCCGTAATGCCTCCCAATATGTCATCATTGGTCATGATCTATACAAACAAGGTTTAGATGGTACGCTACTTAGATGTTTAGAACAGGAAGAGTCTCAATGTGCATTAGAGGAAGTCCATGATGGTATTTGTGGGTCACACTTGAACGGCTTAACACTAGCTTGAAAACTTATTAAGGCTGGGTACTATTGGCCTGAAATGGAGAAAGAGGCTATCAAATTTGCTAAGAATTGTCAAAAGTGCCAAGTGCATGGCAACTTAATTCATGCTCCAGGGAGGGATCTAATCCCCTTTACAACACAATGGCCTTTTCACCAATGGGCATTTGATCTTATAGGAGCTATACATCCTCATTCTTCTAATGGACATACCCATATAATCACAGCTATAGATTATTTTACAAAATGGGTAGAAGCGGTCCCTTTGACACAAGCAACGAGAAAGAAGATATGGATGTTCATCTTAAACTATATCATATGCAGATATGGGATCCTTCATTCCATAATCATAGATAATGGTGGGCAATTCAGGAATAAAGACCTAGATGATCTATGTGCCAAATTCAAGATCACCCAACATTGGTCTTCTATCTACTATCCACAGGGAATGGCCAAGTAGAGGCTTCAAACAAAAATCTATTGAAGATCTTGCACAGAATAGTAAACAAAATTGGTAGAGACTAGCATCTCATGATTAATCCAGCTCTATGGGCCTATAGAACAAGTATTAGAATGCCTATAGGGGCTACACCTTTCACTTTAGTTTATGGGTCTGAAGCGGTACTGCCTATTGAGGTTGAAATCCCATCACTAAGAATCAGAATGCATGGTCTAGTAACTGATGATGACTACAAAGTGTCTAGGTTGCAAGAACTTGAACTACTAGATGAGCGTAGACAAGCAGCATATGATCATCTCAGAGTATATCAGAAGAGAATTTCTAGAGGCTACAACAAGAAAGTCAGACACAAAGAATTTCAGGTTGGCGATCTAGTCTTGAGAGAGAATCCTAAAAATCAATCACATCGAGAACGCAAGGGGAAGTTCGAACCCAACTGGTTGGGTCCCTTTGTAATCACTTCTAATTTTGGCTCTGGCACTTATCAACTCTCAATGACTGAAGGAGAACAACTCTGAGAACCAACCAATGTTCTCCATCTGAAGAAATTCTACACCTAAGGCATTCAGTCTATGGTAAAATGTCCTGAAAAAATTATAAAAATTAGAAAAAGTCCTGAAAAAATGAACATCTTGGTGAAAACCTAGCAATAGGCAACTTGATGATTCACAAAAAAACAAAAAAATATCAAAAATTTAAAAAAATTGAAAAATGAAAAAAAAAAAAAAGTGCCTTGGTGAAAACTTGGAAACAGGTGCCTTGGTAGCAAAAATAGAATCTCTACCAAGATGGTGAAAACCTAGCAAATGGGCACCACTTGTTTCAAAATGCTCCATCTATCAGTGCAATCTTGATCTTTCCCAGCTTTTAGTCTTGCTTTAGTTTGTACATATCTCCCGGTTTGTTTTTTGCATTTCCAGTTTTCAATAAGTCGGTTTGTCCACCAATCTGCTCAAGTGTCTGTATCCTATCAATGTTCAAACTTGGGGGCAATCAATGTCATATCCTATGGTCTCCGGTGTATCTTAGACGTATCATATCTAGTCAGAGTCATTTTGAAGCTTCATATGAGTCATTCAGTCAGTCTTGTCTCCCGAAAGGATTTTGCATCTACAACAATGCAATCAACATCAAACTAAAAACTGAAAACAATCTATGCTTTTTTACATGCTTTTATCTCCTTCTATGCTTACTGATTCGCATTGAGATTTTTGCATATTTTGTCCCTTCAAGCCCTTCGATGATGTCCTTTACAGGATTTAGAGAGTGATGATTGGGGGCATAATCTTTTCTTTGTCTTCTGCTTGTATGTGAAAATCTAAACAACTTTGGAAATTCTAGATTGAAATGGTGTCTGACTGTAAGAGCTTCTATCTCAAATTGGATGGCCATGCGTACCTCGACCATTGATACCCAGAAAATTCAAGGAAGTTTGATCTAACTATTGTCTTTTTGAGTGAGTTCTTTCTCCTACTGTGAAACGCGATCTTACCTAAGGATGTGAACACTAAAGGGTCACTACGGGTAATTCACATTGGATTTAGAATGATCTCTTGACTGTTTGATGTGTATGTTAAATGTAAATTGCTATATCAAAATGGACATGATATTCAGGTCATCCTAGCATTTGTGCCTTGGTGCTTATATCTAATCCGACATTCTGAAAACAAAATCAATATTCATATATCCATGGTTGTTGACTAGTGGGTGTTGTATTGATTCTTGCGCATACAAATCAATATTCATGTCTATGGTTTTTTTTAGCTAGTGGGCATTGTATTGATTTATCCGGTCACCTAAAAGTTCAATGATGATAACAAATCGACATATGATTAGTGACTAGGTCCTAGATCTTAAGTTGCATTTCATTTTGCATGTCTCTTTGCATTTTGCATGTTTACATATCTCACAACTGTTTGGAAACACTTCAAAGCTTAAACAATTCTTCACATCTAACGAGAGCTGAGTCTCACTCGAAGGTCTCTTCATCAAACCGCAAGCAATAACCCTCTGGGGTTGAACATCCTTTTGACATAAGACTGAGTACTTGTCTTCATCAACCTGTAAAAACATATCATGTGTATCATTTACATCTCATATCATTACCATTTGTTGCATTACTTTCCATCCACTGCATAAAGCATAAATCATACATACATCTTCATAATCAATTACATTTGCCTAACATCCATACATCTTCATAATCAATTACATTTGCATAACATCCATACATATGACAGAAATCATTGCATTGCATTGATCCATACATACATTCTACACTACTCATAGCATAAACATCACATGATATCATCATAAAATCAAAACATGACAAGTACAAATGAAGTCACAATCAAAATATCGATCTCACATATATCAAAAATCTCGAAATGTGTCAGGGGTGCACTACTAGCACAATGTACAAAAGAATGAGCTCTGGAAAGCTATCAGAATCAGAATAGTATATCAATGATAAAAAAGAACAGGGTATATCAAAACATAAGCACATGAATCAACTATCAACATGCTCCTCAGTATCTGGTGTATTTCTGATGGTGGATCAAAGAGTCAACAATCAGGCAAAATTATTAGAAAAATCAAATTTTTGACCTAAATATCAGTTCTAGGCTCATTGTTTCTCAAACGACATTCCAGACTGGCTACGAAAGTCGTACGACATTCCACAGTATATCAAACGACACTTTGCACGATGTCATACGAGTATTGAGGGACCCGATGAAATGTCGTACGACACAAGGGTCCCTCTCATACGACACTTGGGTGGACTTGAAATGACACATAAATTTCAAATGGAATGTCGTATGAGTCTGGTATGGGACTCGTACGAGTTTTCACACATGCAAAAATTAAAAAAGCAAAACGCGTACGAAAAAATTAAAAAATGCTATGAAACATGAAAAATTTGCATTTTCAGAGGGGCATAGAGGTCCACCTACCGGATGTCCATACTGTCAAAGTCTCTGGTATCTCTAGCTGCGCTCAAATTGATGCGAACTCATAGGAACCTTCAGATCTCATTGTTCTGCCATTTTCTTTCTTAGAGGGCTCCGCAAAATCTCCAAAGTCAAATGGTTGAAATGAATTGAAAATGACCCTTCAAGGCTTTATATAGCATTTGACCTAATTTTCAAAAGTGCTCCATTTTTCACAAAAATTGCACCCCTGGCTAATTTTGATGTTTTGAATCCATTTTTGGGATCAAAATTCAAATCTGAGATCATTTAATATGTCAAAATCATGATTTAAAATTTTTGGGCCTAGGACGGTCTACTGCTTGCATAATCGACCTTCCATCATCACAGAAATCTAGTATTCAACTTAACTGATTATCTAACATCAAACTATCAAAATTTCAACTTGGTCAACTATGGTCAACTCATGGTTTAACCTAGTCAAACTTGGTCTTTTGGGACCTTCCAATGATGCAGAATGCGTTCTTGAACATGTATAACCACTTTTCCAATCAATTAACATGCTTCTAAACTCTCAACGCTGACTTTTCTTGTCAGATTTCAATTTTAATCCCGAAGGGGGCATGGTATTGCACATCATTCAAAGTTTGCAAATCAAATTCTATCAAACTTTCCTCAGTAATCAAGACAACAACCACGTCTAGTTATTGATTCATCAAAAAACCTCATCGCTCGGGGAAAATCTATCATCACTTGGGGCATATCAGATTCATCAAGATCCATATCAATCTAGTATTCTCCTAATCTTGTAAACTGTATCAATTTTTGCAACCATCAGATCATAGTGTTCTTTCCTTGGTTCTTCGGCAACTGAAGGGTTCGGATGTGATACCTGCTAGTTCTGCTAAGACAATCGAGTCTAGAACCAGTCACTCACTTCTTTGCAATTCTAAGGTTTGGAATCAGGCGTTTTGACACTTTTTCACAATCATAGGTTCATTTGTTGTTATAGTGAACATTATTTTTGGTCATTCAGGACCTATTATCTTCATATCAAATCAATATCAATCAGCTTCTGTCTCATATCAATTATCAATTTTGAATCAGTTACATATCTCTATCATACACAGACTATCTTTGAACCACTGCGCTTCACACAGTAATTCAATGAGGGGCAAAATGTAATACCCCAAAAATGGGCTATAAGTTCATTAACCTCCTACATCTACAAATCGAACGAAATCAACCTCGAAGTCCTAAGCTAAGGCACATCTAAACATCATCGAATCTAATTGATTATCTTAAATTCTGCATCGGGGAATATTCCTAGCAATATTCCTAATTATCTTAATTATCTTTAATTTAATGATTATTTGGCGATAAATCACATTTATCCTAAGTTTGATTAATTGAATATTTTCATATTTAATTAATTAGATTTAATATCTTGCCACTTAATTGTGTAATTAAATTTAATTCTATCTATTATTAATTGTATTATTTAATTTTGACAATAAATCCAATATCTTATGAATAATTGATTAAATTTTTATTTAATTAATTAAAGCAAGTTGTCATTATTTAATAATATAGTTTTTAATAAAAGTTTGATTGAATAATTGATTAACCCATAAATCAATTATTTATTTTTCAAAAATCAATTAAGTTGAGCATAAATCACTTTATTTATTTATTAATTCATAATTATCCATGTGCACAATCAAAAGAGGAGTTAAACTCCAAATCAGAAAATCAATGCAAGTTATTGACTTTTTGGAACTCAACATCATTTTTGAGTTTTAAAGTTGATCTAAACTTCTAATTTGAGTTAAAAAGTTGTTTTTGCATGATTTGCATGTTTTTGTGAATTAAATTATCTTTATTTAAAAATAACTCAAAAATCAAGCTAAGTTATTTGAGTGATTTATGGCTTTTTTCCATGCACCTCCAAAGCCTTGGATTTCTATAAAATCAAAGCCTCAGCTCATCTCAAAGCATCTCATATTTTTGCACAATCACGTTGGAGAATTGGAATTTGGAGAATCAAAGCTTATTGCAAATCAAGGCTATTGTGAGATCAATTTGTTTTTTTTTTACATTCATTTAGATTCTTTTTCATATCATTGTTAGATCATTTTAGCAGATCAATTTCATATAGATTAGATTTCATATCAAGTTTTTATCATTCTTATTGCATGGAAAATCCAAAAAAATAGCTTAATTGCATTCAATTCATATCTAGATCAATTGCATTCAAATCCTTCATTTAGGTGTCGTCTAGGTCACTGATCTCGATAACAATCTGAGAACATCAATCTCGCACCTACTAGAAGGCAGTAAATCACTTGGTTAAATTAGATTTTAATTTTGCACGATTTTGATTTTTGCTAACCTCTAATGTTTTACTGAAGTGTTGTGTCTACAGATCAGGTACAATTTTCACACACACAACTTGCAGGGAATAAGCTTGCTACTTTTTGTTAGGATTTGGAGTTGGTTGGGCAAGAAGTTGTGTTGGCTTTTGAGGGTTACTATTGGCTAGAGGAGGTGGAGGCATAATAGATTGCTACTAAGGTTGTTGGTTAAGTCCCCATCGAGGTTGTTGTTGTTAGTTACCATGTGGTAGCCATTGGGTATTTTGTTGTGGCTGCTGATAGGGGTTAAACTGCTATTGGTATGGGTTGAATGGCTGATGTTGCTGGTAGGCTTGGTTATAGTGCGGTTGTTGGTTAGACCAGTTATAATTCCAATTTTGTCATTGAGGCCCAGAATTTTGAGGGTTATGGCTTGGCCACTGACTACTATTATTATTATAACCAAAATTATTCAAGGGGTCTGGAGGCATACCTTGTCTCTGAGCCCATGGACACCTTTGACAAACATAGAAAACTTCTCCATTCTCCTCATATATGGCTTTAAACTTAGTGGATATTGAATGAGTTTCCATAGATGCAACTGTCTTGCACCTACAATTTCTCTTCTTTTCTCTACAATGAGAGTAGAATTCGGCCAACATGGCATCTACCTCCTCCTTCTTCCTTCATGCTTGCATACTATCCAACTGAGTGGCGACATCATTGATGATGTCTTTCTTGAAGTTGGACAGAAGATTGGATAGCTCCACCTTAGACACCCCTGAACCACCATTGGACTTATGTGGTAGGTCTCTAAGTCCCCTACCTTTCTTTACAGTAGCCCTCGAATAATTCAGACATATATTTTTTATGTCAGCCCAATTTTTCTATGTGATATCACCACCTGACATAAGATCTACGGCTTTAATGCTGCCATCATGTACACCTTTTAGAAAAAGATGCTTTTTTTATTCCTCGTTCAGTTGGTGCTACGTATTATGCTGCAGGTTGAACATGAACCTTGAGACATAATCCTCCAAGGTCTCATCTTCCTTTTGGGACATTTTGAAAATATCATCCCCATTCAAATCTCTACCCCTATAGTACTCTTTATACTTTGTAAGGAAAAAATTACTCATTGCATTCCAATCTTCTACAACATTGGCACCCAACCCCATGAACCATCATAAGGCAGCCTCTTTTAGAGTGGATGGAAACAACTTCAGCTTGTGGGCATCAGTTGTGTAGTCATAACTCCTGCAAAGGATGTCAAACTATAAGAGGAAGGTCTTAGAGTCTTTTGTAATCAGACCATAGAATTTGGGAAGTGCAATAGTAGGTATGTTCTTCAAATTTTGATTACCTTATTGAGTAGGGATAGGAAAAAGAAAGGTGGGCTGAGCCATTCTTGGAGGAGGACCAAGTGGTGGAGGCTGATAGATAATAAGAGCAAGTGGGTTGTCTTGATACTCAGGTTTAGCAAATAGGTCATTCAAATGCAGTGATTCTTCAAAGGATGAAGGTGAGGATATTTATTCTTGAGCATCGGCAAATAGATTTTCAAAGGGTTCTTCTTCTTCGTTCTCATTTTGAGGTTCCTTAGGCTCTGGATGAAAAATATCAAATGGTTCCTCCTAATTGTTCTGAGGAAGAAATCTCCCAAGGTGGTCTCTCCTTCTATACATAAAATGTTTGCTTAAGACTAAGCTTTGGATTATTAGAACTAAAAATGCAAATACTAAGATAAGTTTGAATTAACACCATCCCCGACAACGATGCCAAAAATGCTTGGCCAAATAATGGTATTAGAAACTCACAGCAATGGACTGCCTATTTCAAGTTTGGACACCCTAAATGGTTTCTAAATGAATTATTTAGTCTCATTTAATTATCGACCAAGGACGTAAACTTGGAATGGCATTCACAAAGTATATGCTTCAAACTCTCTTCAATCTTAAGACTAACCTATGGAATTCAAATGCTTAAGCTTCAAGAAAACTATACTAAAACTAGTAAGTTAATTTACTCTTAACAAAGCATGTAATCACAGTAGGAGTTACTCTAACCACCTATGTCGCAGGAATAATCTACCGATTCTATTATCAGTGGTTGTAAGAACATCAGAGTTCTAATTACTTAGAAATGAATATGAAAATGAATTCTACTCTAACAGAGCAATTCACTCACCAAGTGGGCCCCCTTGGATGAGTGAATGGAAAATACAATCAAGATAAAAGATTTAAACTCGAACTATGCATTCTATTCATTCATTCATGGAAAATGATTACACTTGATTGAAAATAATATCACAATAGTTCTGTTATGAAAATCAACTCATTCGACTAACTCCTAAAGAGTTACAACAATTGTTTATTTGAAGGAAAACTACAACTAACTCCTAAATCTAAGATCAATGAGGATCGTTATAGATCATAAAAGAAATAACATTAATCATGAATTTATCTCCCAGGAATATAGCATGTTGAGGTAACTAAATCCGCGCATTGCATACAACAGAAAATAGTAATTGACTTTCCCCTCTTGCAAAGATCTTGCAACCACGGTTGGCTTTGACTATTCCAGTGCCACAATGTCAGTCCTTGAATGCCCATGGTAAACACCTACAAAATAATCAATGCGCACACAACCTCCCATATACATATTTATTCTTATCATTAATATTAGGGAAAAGGTGTAAAGTTCTAATTAACACTATTGCAAGTCCTATGGCTACAACAAGAAGACTACCCAAAACATAGCATAGGCAAGGAAACATTCATCATCATGTATAACTACTGTATTATATCATTCCTATCCATGAATTCAAGAAAATATCATGTATTTAAACTATCCACATTTCTATTTCATGTCTTCACACATATATATATATATATATATATATATATATATATATATAAGTTCATATGCTTGAAAAGCATAAATTCATGTCTATTTGCAAAATAACTGTTTGAAAGGAGGATAAAAAGAACTAAGAAAGATGGCCTTTTAGAGGCCCATCACCAGGCTTAGAGGAAGATCTAGTGAGGCAAAGTAGAGTAAGGAAGGAAGCACATATTATCAGCAGTCCAAAAGAGAATGAACCACTGTCCACATCTGATATGCATATGGATTACCCTATGAAAGAAAGTGAGATGCAAGAGGAATAGATAAGAGAAGGGAGTCCTCCTAAAGAACCTATTGAGTATCCGAACATACCTGAACAAGGGGGTGAATATCATGAAGAATAGATAAGGGATGAAGTCCCTCGGGAACAAGAGGATGTGTTTATAGAAGAAGAGAAGTTAGCAGGAGACTAGGGAATGCAAGGTCTTGATAAACTTATAGCTTCTGTAGAATAATTGGGAGGAATAGAATTACAATCTAAAGAATTAGTGCCAAGCACTAGTACCTTAGGTATTAGGAAAAGGATATCTGAGCATAACCCAAATTCTTCTCTTAAAGATCATGTTGTGTCTTTAAATTTTTATAAGGACGTGTTACATAAACAAATTGGATGGGATATTGAAAAGGAAAAAATGCAAAAGATAATTAATAATCAAAAGCAATATATTGATTTCCTAAAGCATAAAGTGGATACAATAGTTAGTATGGTACCATAGTTGATGGAATGTAGGGCACCACCTAGATTCTATGCTTTGTGTGTAAATTAACATCTTTTATTTCAATTAATGAGGATTATCAAAGATTTGAGTCCCTCTGTAGGTTTCACACAAAAATTTTATCAAGTCTACCAATCATCTCCTACAACCATTTATAATTTTATTTGTGAATTATACTTGCATAATTATGTTGTCCTATTAGACACTGAAGGGAATCCCCTTCCTTACAATGGGGATATACACCTAAGGGCTCTTATGTCTTATATTATCAATGAAATTAGTATGGGTGAGAAGTTCAGAGTATATAGGGATAGAGAAATCAATGCCCCATTTCCATTAAGGCTAGAAGATCAAAGCCCTAGGAGATTGTATTATGACTAATAAAAACTACTATATCCTCTACTGAATGAGAGCTGCAAGAACATGATTTCGTCTTTAAGGCAAGAAGCCTAAAGGGAGTATGAATAGATGACTAGAGTTGAGGTACATACTGTGATTGGACACTTAGTGCAGAGGTGGAATAGTCTACCTAATGAACTTAAGCAAGCATAACCCCATTCACTACCTAATTACCATGAATCAATACAAAGGGCGCCTAGGTATATAAACCTGGATAGAACAAGGCAGCATAACTAGTTGCCCTTAATCTTTTAGCCACCTATACTTTTGTGGCCATTGTTAAGTTGTAGGGACAATGAAGGTGCCTACGATGAGCAAGTAGAATGTTCTAGATGCACAAGGTTTGAAAACAATAAAGGATTCTATTGGAGTCTGCAGTTAAGAGGAGAAGGGAAAAGCCAACATTGGTGATTTAAGGATACATGTCAGGATCAAAAACTTGCCTATTGTTGGAGGACCAACAAGAGATTAATTGGGGGGGATGATGAGTCTAAATAGTAACTCAATTTTTACTAATGTCTACTATATTTTCTCTGTTTTGATCATGGGTTTATGTCATAGTCAGTATCTTGGGCTTAGTTTCTAGGTATCTTTGGTTAGTTTGATGAACTTGGTGTCATGAACATAAACTCATATTTTGATAAACTTTTGGTTGATAAACACTCTTATATAGCTATAAATATGTAATTTATATATGTTGATCCTAATTATTGTTTAATGAATGGTTACTCTAATGATGAATGGATATGTGGATTGCATGTATTTGTTCATTCTAATATCATGATGCAGGTTAATTAATGGAGCAACATAATTAGGGTTGGCACTCAAGAAGGTCATGCCTTGGGGACCAAGTCAACATAGTTCAACAAGGATGAACATTTTAAGAAATCCAATGATGAATTGATTACAACTCATTTGGAGCAAGTCAAATGGTCACTCTTAATGTGGAATCAATCTAGGTAGTGGAAGCTATATTTGATCCTTATGTAACTGGATAGTTAGTTGTTCCTCATTTAGTGGATGGTTTTCCTTCTTCCTACTTTTGTAATAATTATGATCCACCTATTGCTTTGGGCATTGATTTTTTAGTGGTTAGTTAGTTAGTAGATTTTGTTATAAATAAATATTAAGCTAAACTTCTTTGTAGGTTACCCAGGCATTAGTTACTCTATGTACAATGTAGCATTCTAGTTTTAAATATAGTTTTTAGGTATGATTTGTAAACAAATGTTTTTGCATGAATGAATAAAGTGATGAAGATTTAATTTTATCTAGTGTGAAAGTAAGTTCTAGATATACTCATCCAAGGGGGCCCACTTGGTGAGTAACCCCTTTCTATTTCAACATTAGTTTCCCTTCAGTTATAATTACAGTTCTAGAGTTTGATTGTTCCTATAGCCATTGGAAATAGTTTCTTGTGACTATTCCTACAACCGAAGCAGACATAGTAGTTTCTTGTTTGTCCGTCCTGAACTTTGTTGTATTTATTTGCATAAATTTAGCTTTAGCATTGGATTTTTCAAGAACTTGAATTACTTCATTTCCAAGTATTATTTATTTTCAAGCTATAGGATAGCATGGATTTAATTGGGAGTTAGTGCATATACAATGCTTACCCATTTCACATACATGTTCCCTAGGTTGACAAGTAAATGAGCCTTAACCATGAGGAAGATAGCTACTTAGCCTGGATGTCCAATCCTTGAGTTGTGTTTTGTAGCCTAGTAATTGATATAATTGGGAAGTCAAACACCATGTAATATTTGGATATGAAGGTAGCCACCCAAGATCTAGAGGCAATGAAAAGAACAATAATAAGAGAGAATTAATATGATAAGAATAAAATGTATTCTCACCAATAATGCAATCCAATCAATCAATTGGATTCAACCAAGGATTGTGATGATCATTACATAAGATACCCCTTTCTTATATAGCCAAGGTGAGTACAAAGGAGTGAATGAGATAATAACAAGTGTCATTATCGCATTACTTGATAATCAAGAGACAACTTATCACCCACATAAGGTGGAATCACATGTCCACAAAAGGTGGATCATTCTCCTATGTGTAATAAAGTATGTTCAACAAAGGTGGAGAGTGACAAAGTGACAAGTGCATTGAAGGTAGATTCAACACATAAAGTGGAATTTGATAACATGATCACACCACCTAAAGTGGAAATGCTCTTAAAATCTCCTGTGTGGTCCCTAAGTAAGCTTAAGTTTAATTTGTACATAGGTGAAAAATAACCAAGGTAAAATACCTTATTTACACCAACATGAATAATAGGAAACCCTTGTTTGGACTTGATCAATTTATTAAATTAATAATTTCTATAGAGAGAGTAACATGGTTATCAATGCAATGGTAGCCTTGGGTATTGAAATTAAAGGTCTCAGATGCTAAATAAATATTGATTGCATCCCACCTCATGTGAGAAATCTCGTAAAGGGAGAGAGTAAAATAAACAACAATCAGAATGGAGATTGAAAATTTATGGCTATTCTATGCCATGTTTTGCATAAATTTGGTGATGAATAGGTGTTAAAAAGAAACCATTTAAAAAAATAGAGGTGTGAAAAGGGAAATGTTGCCAAGGGTTTGAAATTGATGACAAGGAAAAAAAGAGCCGAGGGGTGCTACACTTACATGGAGGAGTCTTTGTGTAAAAATATAAGGTGACACATTTAAGAAGGTGGGACCTGTGTGTGTGAAAATTGTACCTGATCTATAGACACAACACTCAGTAAAACATTAGAGGTTAGTGATAATCAAAATCGTGCAAAATTGAAAGCTATCTAACCAAGCGATTTACTGCCTTCTAATAGGTGCGGGATTAATGTTCTCAGATTGTAATCGAGATCAATGACCTAGACGACACCTAAATGAAGGATTTGAATGCAAAAGATGGATATGAAATTGAATGCAATTAATCTATATTTTTGATATTTTATGATGCAATAAGAATGATAAATTGATATGATATGAATGCTATTAAAAACTGATATGCTATGCTAATCTAGAAATGATATGAAATATGAATGCAAAAATAAGATTGATCTCACAAAGATGTCGATTCGCAAGAGCTTTGATTCTTCAATTCCAATTCTCCAGCGTGATTGTGCAAAAACATGAGATGATTTGTGAAGAGCTGAAGCCTTTAATTTATAGAAATCCAGGGCTTTGGAGGTGCATGGGAAAAAGCCATAAATCACTCAAATTAACTCATCTTGATTTTTGAGTTATCTGATCATGAAAGATAGTTAATTCTCAAAATCATGCAAAAACATGCAAAAATAGCTTTTTAACTCAAATTAGAGTTTAGATCAGCTTTTTGAACTCCCAAAAGGATGTTGAGTTCCAAAAAGTCAATAACTTGCATTGATTTTCTGATTTGGAGTTTAACTGTTTCTTTTGAATATGCATAATATTTAAGAATTAAATAAATAAATAAAGTGATTTATCCTCAACTCAACTGATTTTTGAAATAAAATAATTAATTTATGGGTTAATTAACTATTTATTCAAACTTTTTATTAAAAATTATATTATTAAATAATGACAACATGCTTTAATTAATTAAATAAGAATTTAATCAATTAAAGATAGGAATTTTGATTTATTGTCAAAATTAAATAATACAATTAATAATAGACAGAATTAAATTTAATTAAACAATTAAGTGGCAAATATTAAATCTAATTAATTAAATATGAAAATATTCAATTAATCAAACTTAGGATAAATGTGATTTATCGCCAAATAATCATTAAATTAAAGATAATTAAGATAATTAGGAATATTACTAGGAATATTCCCCGATGCAGAATTTAAGATAATCAATTATGATTCGATGATGTTTAGATGTGACTTAGATTAGGACTTTGATGCCCCTCTTTGAATTACTGTGCGAAACGCAGTGGTTCAAAGATAGTCTGTGTTTGATAGAGATATGAAACTGATGTTTGAAATTGATAATTGATATGAGATAGAAGTTGATTGATATTGAATTGATATGGAGATAATAGGTCCTGAATGACCAAAGATAATGTTCACTGTAGCAGCAAATGAACCTATGATTGCGAAAAAGTGTCAAAATGCCTGATTCTGAACCTTAGGATTGATAAGAAGTGAGTGACCCGTTCTAGACTCGATTGTCTTAGCAGAACTAGTAGGTATCACATCTGAATCCTTCAGTTGTCGAAGAACCAAGGAAAGAACACTATGATCTGATGGTTGCAAAAACTGATACAGTTTACAAGATTAGGAGAATACTAGATTGATATGGATCGATGAATCTGATATGCCCCAAGTGATGATAGATTTGCCCCGAGCGATGAGGACTTTTGATGAATCAGCGACTAGACGTGATTGTTGTCTTGATCACTGATGAAAGATATTGATAAATTTGATCGATAGAATTTGATTTACAGACTTTGAATGATGTGCAATACCATGCCCCCTTCGGGATTAAAATTGAAATCTGACAAGAAAAGTCAGCGTTGATAGTTTAGAAGCATGTTAATTGATTTGAGAAGTGGTTATACACGTCCGAGAACGCATTCTGCATCGTTGGAAGGTCCCAAAAGACCAAGTTTGACTAAGTTTGACCATGAGTTGACCATGGTTGACCAAGTTGAAATTTCAATAGTTTGATGTAAGATAATCAGTTGAGTTGAATACTGGATTCCTTGTGATGATTGAAGGTCGATTATGCAAGTAGTAGATCATCCTGGGTCCAAAAATTTTAAATCATGATTTTGACATAATAAACGATCTCAGATTTCAATTTTGATCCCGAAAATGAATTTAGAACGTCGAAATTAGCCAGGGGTGCAATTTTCATGGAAAACGGAGCACTTTTAAAAATTAGGTCAAAAGCTATATAAAGGCCGGAAGGGTCATTTTCAATTCATTTCAACCCTTTGACTTTAGAGATTCTGTGGAGCCCTCTGAGTGAGAAAATGGCAGACCAGTGAGAACTGAAGGTACCTGTGAGTTCACACCATTTTGAGCGCAGCCGGAGACATGACAGACCTCGACAGTATGGACATCCGGTAGGTGGACCTCTGTTCCCCCCTGAAAATGCATGTTTGTGATGTTCTATAGCATTTTAAATTTTTTTCATACACGTTTTTAGTTTTTAATTTTTGCATCTGTAGAAACTCGTACGAGTTCCAATCCAGACTCGTACGACATTTCATTTGAATGTAGAATGTCGTTTCGTGCATGCCCAAGTGTCGTATGATAGGGACCCTTGTGTCGTACGACATTTCGTCGAGTCCCTTGAAACTCGTATGAATCAAAGTGCAATGTCGTACGACTATGAAATGTCGTTTGGTATGTTGTGGAATATCGTACGACATTTCATGCCAGTCTGGAATGTCGTTTGAAAAATAGCATGTGAAAAACTCAGTTTTAGGTCAAAAATGAAACTTTTCTGATCTTTTTGCCTGATTGCGGACACTTTGCCCTACCTTCTGAAACTTCAAAAACTGTGTCATTCTGATATTTTGGCCTTATTTCGAACTGAATTTCTGACAAAACACCCTATTGCATTATGATTTAGGTTACATATCCTGACGTACATGTTCGCCATTCTTATCCGGCCACCCAGAGATTATGTGTTGCCTTGTCAGACCCGATGAGGGTTCATCTCGCTGCCTGTGGATTTGAGCACCTGATTCATTTACCCGATATTAGGGTAAACCATGGTTTATTGACTGCCCTGATTGAGAGGTTTCACTCTGAGACCCAGACTTTCCACCTTCTGACTGGGGAGATCACTGTGACCCCTGAGGATGTATATAGGATTCTTCGCATTCCGTTCCATGCTCCGTGACATCCCGAGTATGTTAGTGGAGGATCGAAGGGACTGCATGTGTTCAGACGACTGTTCGGTGATGAGACACAGCTAATTGGGTCTATATCTTGGGAGACACTATTGCAGAGATATGGTCAGACACATCGTCTAGAGTGTATCATTGCGGGGATGATTGGAGAGTTGATTATGCCTGGCCGTCAGCAGAATGACTTCTTGATGGGATGGGCACCTATGGTAGCACTCTTGATGGCTACACCGACTGAGCTTGCCTAGGGTCAGTGTCTGTTGGTGCACTTGTATTTCGAGATGCATGAGGTCGTGTATCAGGACTGCAAGACATTTGCTTCAGGAGCGGTGGTACTGTAGATATGGGCTTGGGAGCATATCCCAGTTTTGAGACCAGTGTTTCAGAGTCAGCAACAGCCACAGGAGCCGATTATATATACATATGCTGGCTACGTTACTCAGGTTTGCATGGGTCACACTGAGTATTTCCACCGATGCTTGGATGACATGACCTTTGTGATCTGGAGACCATATGTACAGATAGAGGCCTGGCCTACTGCGAGAGAGCAGTTGTCATTCATTTTTCAGAGCAGGATATTGATAGGACGGACCTCCACCGTCTTGGAGAGATTTTTGATTACCAGAGTCTGGCGTCAGTATGGACACATTCAGGATGTCCCGCAGGATTATACTACTTATGCCCGCATTGTGCGTGAGATAGGGCTCGAATGGGCACCACGGCTGAGTTATACTGTATGTGCTGAGGAGTATAGCCGGATTATTGGTAGGGATTGGGACTACCTTCCACAGGTTGTTGATGCCAGGGTGACAGATGCATATGTGGCATGGCTTGCTGATCACCGAGTACACTAATTTTCTGATTCGACAGAGCTGATACCCTCCATGGAGGAGGTGATGGATGTTACAGGGGCTCCTATGAGAGCAGGACCGAGACCACAGGTGGTACAGCCTACTCCTCCGAGACAGAGAGCTATGACTCCTTTACAGAGAGCACCAGGACATGTGAGGCCTCCACGTCCTCCTACATCTACAGCGGGCACATCTTCCGGCACACAGAGACGGAGCCGAGGTGAGAGTGGCACACTGGGTGGAGTAGGATCTGTAGATGATGTTCTAGGAGCTGAGCAGTTTCCAGGTGGGACCAGTGTGGATGACACATTTGATTTGGGTGCTAAGGTTAGACACCGTAAGGCGCACAGGATGAGCATTCCATCACATGCAGATCAGCCAGCACAGCCAGCACAGGACACAAATATGCCAGCAGCTGATGCAGAGCCTGCGGTTCCTCTTACTTCGGCCGAGATTATCAGACAGCTTACAGTTCAGGTCTGGGACCTGAATATAGAGCAGGCCAGATTAGAGGAGAGGCATCGAGAGGCAGATAGGCAGTGTACAGAGCAGCGTGCCGAGATACAGAGATTACAGGCAGAGGTGATTCATCAGACAGCGCGGGCCTCATATTATGTATCTGCGTACTATGCAGTAGTCCCTGCTACACAGAGAGTGCCTACCTATTCTCAGTATATGGCAGCATCAGAGGGAGCTAGGGCACCGAGGGCGGAGGTGATACCAGATGCACCTCCTCCTCCTCCACCAGATGCAGAGGAGCATGCTGACAGTTGACTTCTCTTGATCTTTTGTTACTTTCTTACTGATACATCGTTGTGTCTGATAGCTCTACAGAGCTTATTCATTTGTACCCTGTGCCAGTAGTGCACCCCTGACTATTTGAGATTTTTGATATATAGATGAGATCGATATTTTTAGTTGTGACATCATGTGTACTTGTCATTTTTGTTACGTATGATGATATCATGTGATGTGAATGCTATGAGTAGTGTAGAATGTATGTATGGATCAATGCAATTCGATAATTTCTTTCATATGTATGAATGTTATGTAGATGTAGTGATTATGGAAATATGTATGTTTATGCAATGGATGTAAATGCAATGCAATAAATGTTTATGATATGATATGTAAATGCAACGATACACATGATATGTTTTTCAGGTTGATGAAGACAAGTACTCAGTCTTATGTCAAAAAGATGGTTGACCCAGGAGGATTATTGCTTGCGATTCCGTTAAGAGACCTTCGAGTTAGGTTCAGCTCTTGTTAGATTTGAAGATGTGATGGAAGAACCATTTAAGCTTTGAAGTTCATCTAGTCATGGTGAGATCATACAAATTTGTAAAATGCAATGAGACATGCAAAATGAAATGCAACCTAAGACCTAGGACCTAGTCACTGATCATATGTCGATTTGTTATCATCATTGAACTTTTAGGTAACCAGATAAATCAATACAATGCCCACTAGCCATGAAACCATAGACATATGAATATCGATTTGTATGTGCAAGAATCAATACAACACCCACTGGTTATACAACCATGGACATATGAATATTGATTTGTTTTTGGAATGTCGGATTAGATATAAGCACCAAAGCATAAGCGCTAGGATGACCTGAATATCATATCCATTTTGATATAGCAATTTGTACAAGCATCAAAACATAAACGTCATGATGACCTGAGTACGCCTTGCATTACAAACACATCAAACAGTCAAGAGATCATTCTAAATCCAAAGTGAATTACCCGTAGTGACCCTTTATCGTTCACATCCTTAGGCAAGCTTGCGTTCCACAGTAGGAGAAAGAACTTACTCAAAAAGATAATAGTTAGATCAAACTTCCTTAAATTGTCTGGGTATCAATGGTCGAGGTACGCATGGCCATCCAATTCGAAATAGAGGCTCTTATAGTCGGACACCATTTCAATCCAGAATTTTCAAAGTTGTTAGATTTTCACATACAAGCAGAAGACAAAGAAACGATTATGCCCCCAGTCATCACTCTCTAAATCCTATAAAGGACATCATCGAAGAGCTCAAAGGGACACAATATGCAAAAATCTCAATGCGAATCAGCAAGCATACAAGGAGATAAAAGCATGTAAAGCATAGATTGTTTTCAGTTGAGTTTTGATGTTTGATTGTTGTAGATGCAAAATCCTTTCTGGAGACAAGACTGACTGACTGACTCAAATGAAGCTTCAAAGGACTCTGGCTAGATATGACACATCTAAGATACATTGGAGACTATAAGATATGACATTGATTGCCCCCAAGTTTGAACATTGATAGGATACAGATGCGCAAGCTGATTGGTGTACAGACCGACTTATTGAAAACTAGAAATGCAGAAACAAACCAGGAGATATGTACAAACTAAAGCAAGACTGAAAGCTGGGAAAGACCCAGATTGCACTGATAGATGGAGCATTTTGAACAAGTGGCGCCCATTTGCCGAGTTTTCACCATCTTGGCAAAGATTCTATTTTTGCTACCAAGGCGCCTGTTTCCAGGTTTTCACCAAGGCACTTTTTCTTTTTTTTTTCTTTTTTTTTTGTATTTTTTCATTTTTCAATTTTTTTGAATTTTTGATATTTTTTTATTTTTTTGTACTTTTGATATTTTTTGATTTTTTTGTGAATCATCAAGGCACCTATTGCTAGGTTTTCACCAAGATGTTCATTTTTTCATGACTTTTTCTGATTTTTAAGATTTTTTTCAGGACATTTACCAAGCACTGAATGCCTTAGGCATAGAATTTCTTCAAATGGAGAACGTTGATTGGTTCTCGGAGCTGTTCTCCTTCAGTCGTTGAGAGTTGATAAGCACCAGAGCCAAAAGTAGCAATGATTACAAAGGGACGCAGCCAATTGGGTTCGAACTTCCCCTTGTGTTCTCGATGTGATTGATTTTTAGGATTTTCTCTCAACACTAGATCACCAACCTGAAATTCTCTATGTCTGACTTTCTTGTTGTAGCCTCTAGACATTCTTTTCTGATACACTCTGAGATGATCATACGCTGCTTGTCTACGCTCATCTAGTAGTTCAAGTTCTTGTAACCTCGACACTCTGTAGTCTTCATCAGTGACAAGTCCATGCATTTTGATTCTGAGTGATGGGATTTCAACCTCAATAGGCAGTACCGCTTCAGACCCATAAACTAAAGCGAAAGGTGTAGCCCCTGTAGGCGTTCTGATACTAGTTCTTTATGCCCAGAGAGCTGGATTGATCATCAGATGCCAGTCTCTTCCTATTTTATTCACTGTTCTATGCAAGATCTTCAGGAGATTTTTGTTTGAAGCCTCAGCTTGTCCGTTCCCTTGAGGATAGTAGATAGATGACCAATGTTGAGTAATTTTGAACTTGGCACATAAGTCATCTAGGTCCTTGTTTTTGAATTGTCCCCCGTTATCTGTGATTATAGAGTGATGGATCCCATATCTGCAAATGATGTAGTTCAGAATGAACATAGAGATCTGTTTCCCCGTTGCTTGTGTTAGAGGAACTGCTTCTACCCATTTTGTAAAATAATCTGTAGCTGTGATTATATGGGTATGTCCATTAGAAGAGTGCGGATGGATAGCACCTATGAGATCAAATGCCCATTGTTGAAAAGGCCATTGTGTAGTAAAGGGAATCAGATCTCTCCCTGGAGCATGAATCAAGTTGCCATGTACTTGACACTGTTGACAGTTTTTAGCAAATTTAATAGCTTCTTTTTCCATTTCAGGCCAATAATACCTAGCCCTAATAAGTTTTCGAGCTAACGTTAACCCATTCGAGTGTGACCCACATATACCCTCGTGGACTTCCTCTAATGCATGTTGAGACTCTTCCCGTTCTAAACATCTAAGCAGTGTACCATCTAGACCTCATTTGTACAGATCATTACCAATGATGACATATCGAGATGCGGATCGGATAAGGTTTCATTTCTCAAAATGGTTAAAGGAGTCAGGGATGATTTGGTCGTGGAGATAGGAGAACAAATTTTTGTAGCGAGATGAGTCATAACCTACAACAGTGCAGATCATGCGGGTTTCAAGGGAGTCATATGCAGGATAGGATAGGGCTTCCACCAGGAACTCGTAGCGTAGTTCATGTTCAGGCTGTTGTAAAAGAGTAGATAATGTTTCCATTGCATCAGCAGCCTTATTCTCCGTTTTGGGTATTTTCTCAAATGTGATAGAGATGAAGTATTTCTTTAAGTCATCGACCATTCTCTTGTAAGGAATGAGCTTTTCATCTTTGGTTTGGTACACATCATTGACCTGGTGGATGACCAGTTGTGAGTCTCCATGAATGTGCATCTCTGTAACTCTCCACTGTATTGCCATTTTCATACCATTGAGAAGTGCCTCATATTCAGCAATATTGTTTGTGCAAGGAAACTTTAATCTGAATGCTTTGGGTATCGAGTATCCTTGAGGAGTAATGAACAATATGCCTACTCCGGATCCATTCTGTGTGTAGGAGCCATCAAAGAATAACTGCCATGCTCTAGAAGAGAGGTGCATGATAGAGGAATCGGGAAATTCCATTTGCATGGGTGTATCATCAAACAGTGGTGCTTTAGCTAATTGATCAGCGATGACCTGTCCTTTGATAGCTTTTCTTTCAACATATTCAATGTCAAATTCGCTCAAGAGCATGACCCATTTAGCTAGTCTACCTGTGAGGGCAGCTTTGCTTAGGAGATATTTCAGTGGATCAATTTTAGCTACCAAATGAATGGTATGAGCTAACATGTAGTGACACAATTTCTATGATGCAAAGATCACAGCTAGACATGCCTTCTCGATCATTGAGTAGTTCTTCTCATAGGCCACTAAAGTTCGGCTGATATAGTAGATGGCTCTTTCTTTCTTGTTCTCATCATGCTGTGCTAGCAATGCCCCCAGTGATGTATCTGTTGCGGAGACATATAATATTAATGGATTCCCATGAATAGGAGGCATCAATATAGGTGGATTTGATAGATACTTCTTGATATGTTTAAAGTTGTTCTCACATTCTTCATTCCATGCAAAGGTCACACTTTTATGCAATGTTTTTGTAAAAGGCTGTGAGATGTCCGCTAGCTGTGATATGAATCTTCTGATAGATTGAAGTCTGCCTTGCAACGTCCTCATTTGACTGATATTTGTGGGAGGTTGCATCTCTATTATAGCCTTGACCTTAGCTGGATCAACTTCAATGCCTTTCTTGGAGACGATGTATCCTAGGAGCTTTCCAGAAGTGACTCCAAAAGCACACTTTTTAGGATTTAGTCGAAGACTAAACTTTTCCATTCTGTCGAGGATCATGCTCAAGTCTGTTAGATGGTCAGTTCTAATCATGGATTTTGCCAAGGTATCATCTACGTAATCTTCCATTGTTCTATGCATCATATCATGAAAAATAGATGTCATTGCTCTTTGATATGTAGCTCCAGCATTTTTGAGTCCGAATGGCATAACATTCCAACAGAAAGTTCCCCACGCACATGTGAAAGCTATTTTCTCTTGATCTTCTGGAGCAATTTTGATTTGGTTGTATCCAAAAAAGCCATCCATTAAGGAATACATTTCATAGCCCGCAGTCATGTCCACTATCATATCAATGTTAGGTAGTGGAAAGTCATCCTTAGGGCATGCTCTGTTCACATCTCTAAAGTCTGTGCACACTCTGATTGAACCATCTAGTTTTGAAATAGGTACAATGTTGGAAATCCACTCAGCATAGTCTATGACATGGATGAATCCAGCTTTTAGGAGTTTTTCTAGTTCTGCTTTGACTAAGAGTGCAACATGAGGATGCATCTTTCTCAATTTTTGTTTGATTGGTTTTACTCCGGGAGCAATGGATAGATGGTGCATAATGAGATTGGGATCCAATCCTGGCATATCTGAATATTTCCATGCAAAGTTGATCTTTTTCTCTGATAAGAAGGTAGTGAAGTTTTTTTTCTCTTCGTCTGATAGAGATTGTGCTACATGTACCAATTGTGGTACCTCTGTTGTACCCAAATTGATGGATTGAGTTGGCTCAATCAGAATTGGAGATCTATCCTGTAAATGACTCGGAAGGACATCAAATATCTCATCCTTAGGTGCCTCAGAGAGGTTTTCACCTTCAGATACATCTTTTCTTTTTACTTTTGTCGGTTCTGAGACTGCCACAAAGTGGTTTTCACCCTCAGAACTCTTTTTCTTTTTCTTTTTACTCTTGTTTTTCTGACTAAGATATTTGATGTCCGACTCGGTCATGCTGACGCTCGGTTCACTGATGGAAGTACTCATAGGCTCAACTGCATTGTGGTAGCAGGCAAGGGCATAGTCATTTGGGAAGGTATACATACCATGGTTTGGGTTTTTGGAATTTTGGTCGATAAGATCAGGGTGTTGGATAGTCAAAGCGGGAAAGGCTTGGGATATGGTGTTCACGGATGTGGATATGTCATCATTGGTCCTAACCGGACGCTCAAGTTCAAAGGTGATATTACAGCTCAAAATGTTCAATTCGTGAATAGGCTCAATGTCATCATGGGAGTCCTCTTCAACCATAGGTGGATCAGACATGTTAAGTTCATTGTTTCGCTCTAGACTTACGTTGGGTTGAGAGATATTGGTGAATAACATCAATAGATTTCTCTGTTATAAGCTCATCTTCTTCTGGAATGGCACCCCATTCATAATCATTTGACTCATCTTCTAATTCAGAATCTCTAAGAAATCTTAGAAAATGTGTGAAATCAGGATGAATACCCCAAGAAGGATTACCCTTAGTCTCTGACTTGAATTCATATTCATGGGAATCAGTGTCAGAATAACTACCCCCTGCTTCTTGATCAGTTTGATTGCCTTCGAGATTGGCTGGTTCTTGTGGTGCAACCATCTCTTGTGCTACAGTAGGTTCTTGTGTTTCTACTACATTAATTCTTCTGATAGGATCATCTGTATCATCAAGAAGATCTTTGATCTCTTTAGGCAATTTTTCATAAGGGATAAGTTCAGAGCTATCTGAATCATCATCAGAGGGTTCTATATCTTCTTTCTTAAGAAGGGGTTCTTCGGGTGCAATTTGTTCTATGACATGAGAACAACCACCTTTGAGATGATAGGGTTTCTTCTTAAACCCTATGCCACCAGTATCATTTTTGGCTCGACCAATATGTGAAATGCGGGTCACAAGACCCTTTCCCCTAATTCCTAGAGGTCCTTGACCGGAATATCCCATCTTGGCTATCAATTTGTTTCCTGGACCATATGAATTAGAAGGGACTGTAGATGCTATAGATTCACTAGGTTGAACAATTTTAGATTCAGAATTCTCTTTATATAGCCATGCCAGCACAGCTTCATCCTCTTCAAATTCTTCTTTAGATACTTGCTCCACCACAAAATGTCTTTTGTATGCTTCCATAGGTTCCTTAGGTTCTGATTTAGACTGCTTCAAGGATTGGCCATACGACTTAGGTGAGATTGGGAGAGATGTCAGAGACAAGACTGGCTCTATAGTGTATTCTCCCATCCCATTTTCTTTGATATTGATCTCTTTAGCAATGTCGTCCATCTTAGATGTGGAAGCCACATTTTGTTGCTTGATGGAAGATTCTCTGTTATTGGGAACAAGTTTATCAGCACTTTCCTTCAATGTATTGCAAGTTGTACTCAGATCAGCTGGGATAGTAACCTCCACTCCTTCATAGGGAAATTTCAAGCATTGATGGTATGTTGAAGGAATAGCTTGCATTTCATGTATCCAGGGTCTCCCTAGAAGGATATTGTAAGCTAATGGTAGATCGAGCACCTGACATGTGGTATCTTTGATGACTGGACCCACCTGGATGGGCAAGACAATGGTGCCTTTAGAAGCTCTTTCTTGTTCATCATAGGCTTTTATGGTGATCTTCTTTCGAGGATCAATAGCCATCTCTGAGAATCCCAACTGTGTGATTAAGTTGTAAGAACAAATGTTGAGGCCTGCGCCCCCATCTATCAACACACGTTTGACTCGACAGTTCTGGATCAAGACTTCTATGTGCAAGGGCTGATTATGTGGGTGACTTAGGGAGTTGTCATCCTCTTCTGAAAAGGAGATATATTGCAGAGATGTTAGATGACCAACCATAGTCTGGAACCTATCGAGATCTAGATCATCAGGAACATTAGAGCCGAGCAAAGCTTTGTCTAGGATATCTCTATGAGCTGGAGATATTCGAAGTAACTCAAACATAGAGATTTTGGCATTGGTATGCTGGAGTTGTTGTACGATGCTGTAAGATATAGGTCTGGTATCCTTTGGATTGGAAGATTTCGAGGCAACCTTCTGTTTAGAAGTAGATGTGAGATTGAAAGGTATCTTAGGGACATCAGATGAATTTGGTGTTTGTCCTTTCAGATGCATCTGAGCTTGTGATCTGGTAACTGCATTAGCTGAGGAATGATTTCTATCTCTTCGTACAATCGTGATGACATTATAGCTCTCAGAGAGGCATGGTTCCACCATATTGATGACAGCATCATTTCCAGGGTAGGCATAGTTGACTTTTGCCCCCATTTTAGGCTGAGAAGTGGAAACTCCCTTGCCATGTTGTGGAAAAGGTTCTGTAAATGCTGTGTGATCATTATTGCTGGTAGGATTATCGATTGTGATGTCCCCTTGATCTATCAAGTCTTGAATGGTATGCTTCAAATGGAAGCATCCATTAGTTCTGTGGCCTTTAGTCCGATGGAAAGCACAGAATTCATTATCTTTCCACCAATATGGTTTTGGATCCGGATCAGGTTTTCAGATTGGTGGTAAAGAGATCATGTTATCAGCTATCAGGGTCCTTAGAGCAGATTCCAAAGATTCTCCCAGAGGAGTAAACTTTCATTTATTATCCCATCGTTTGAATGGCTTCTTTGGCAATGGTTCAGCAGATTTTTGCTCTGAAGCTTCAATGGCTTTGGTGGCAAGGGTGAGATTGTAGGCCGGTGCCTTTGATGGGGTGTGGATAGTGTCAACAACACCATCAGAGACGATACCTTTATTTCTATTCCAGCTCTTGTTTTTATCTTTTGAGCTAGATCCCACTTCAGACTTGTCCTTTTGAAGTGTGATTTCTCCTTTCTTGACAAGTACTTTCTCAATCTTGATTGCATTATCCACCATTTTATCAAAAGATACATGATCTTGCATTTGTAATGGATAGTTGAGCTCTGGAACAAGGTTATTGATAAAGATTTCAAGTTTCTCCATTTCAGGAATTGGTCTAGCATATAAAGAAAACTTCTTTCGCCACCTCTTGAGAAAAGTTAGGAATGATTCCCCTGGATATTGCTTGAGGTTACAGATATCGATCATGGTAATCGGATGTTGAATATTTTAGGAATATTGTTGATAAAAAAATTTAATCAATTCCTCAAAAGTTTTGATCGTAGAAGGTAATCTTGAAAACCACTGAATGGATGCTCCTCCCAAGGATCTAGGAAAAAGATGCATTAGATAAGTCGGTTCATGCATGAATTCCATGGATTGTGTACAGAACTCTCTGACATGATCTTGAGGATTAGAGTGTCCATCGTATTTGTCATACTTTGGTATCTCCACTCTTTTTGGGAATGGAGGCATATACAAGTCTTTGTCAAAAGGGAAAGGACAAAGGGCCTCCATGGAGAATTCCTTGGGTTCCTTCTCTTTCTCAATTTTATTCATTTTGACCTGCATAGCGTGCAGCTAGTTCATTATGGCCATCATCAGAGTTTCTTCCTCATGCGTGATGATATCTTCGACATTGAAGTGAGGAGGAATTTTAGCTCCTTCTTGGGCTAATTGCAAAAAGTATGCCTCTCTATCCATTTTCAAGAAATGCCTCATCATTCTTTTGAATTCATCGTCATTCTGACACCGATGGATTTCAGAGGGTGTAGGGTCTTGGTCGGCATTATGTTGAGAATGGTGTCCCTGGGATCCTCCTCCTAGAGAACCATGGTTTGTCCCTGCTTGAGACATGGTAGGAGTTTTTGGGCTCCCTGGAATAGATTGAGGAGGAGTTTGTTGATTACCTCTGTGAGTTGATAGAGGAGGTATGTAACCAGTTTTTAATCGAAAGTTACCGAGACCGTCGTCTTCGTAGATACCTGACTTGATGAGTTGTTCAAGAGTTGGACCTGGGGTATTGGTCAAAAGTAAGTTCTGAGATGTTTCTTCTGATTTCTTGTGTGAAGAAGCTCTGGTCTCCACCATTAACTTTGAATGAAACAGAAGAAAAGGATGAAGACAACTGAAGAACAATTTGATTCGAGAAAATCGGATGACGCAACCTTGTCAAGATTATGATAGTTTTGAAGATCTGATGAGATGTGGGTGAAGGAAACTGTGCCCTGGATGTATGGGATAGATCGCCCAAAAGATAGCGGACACGAGTTCTCAACACTTAGTCTATTTTTGAAGATTAATTAAAGATTGATAGTTATGACAAGGTTTTGACACGAGATTAAAAAGGACTCAAATTGATCAGACAGAAGACTAGATCGGATTCAAAAGATCAAACTCGGAAAATGGTAGAATGCTCAATAGCTACTGCTCTATTCCTGACACAATGATATTTTTGACAGATTCTGGAACTAGGCTGGAAACATTGGATATCTTGCAATTTGACAATTTCTGACAACTTTCTCAAATTTTTCCAAACGACACTCTGCAGACTCGTACGACAGTTGGGTATAAATGAAACAATAGTTGCTAAACTCGTACGACAGTTGGGTAGATATGAAACGACAGTTGACAAAACTCGTACGATAGTTGCTAACAATTTTTGGCTTCTTGAATTTTGCTGGTTTGAAAACTCGTACGACACTGGGTTCTTAATCATACGACATATGGGCTTTACTAAAACGACATTTGATAAAAAGTCATACGACTTTTGACTTCTTGAAATGACTTTTGACTCCAGAAAGAACTTTACGTCAATTTTTGCAAAATTTAAGGTTTTCAGTTTTGGATTGTTTGCAAATTGTACTGTCCAGATTTTGAAGGTTATACCAGATTTGATCATTTTTAATAGCCAA
This sequence comes from Chamaecyparis obtusa, assembly GCA_027943335.1. Lineage (NCBI taxonomy): Eukaryota > Viridiplantae > Streptophyta > Pinopsida > Cupressales > Cupressaceae > Chamaecyparis > Chamaecyparis obtusa. The sequence goes on along the minus strand of BSBK01003122.1, from coordinate 966,322 downwards.
GTAGATAAATAAGCACGCAGAATAGCAAGCAAGTGATTCCAAGCACGTCTGAAAACAATGAACAAGGGCAAAAGCAACCTTGCGCATGAACAATCAAGTGACCAAATTGTGCTAATCCCTGAGAGTACTAATTGTGTATGTTCCGAAAAGTTTTGCAATAACACACATATACCTGAGAATGAAAAATTGGCCTCTCTAGGGTTTTTAGTAATGGTTTGACTCTGCAACTTTTATGATTCAAAGGGGTGAACTCCAATCCCGGCGCACCAGGGTTTTGACACAGTCCGAGAACTTAATCTTCAAGAGTTGCTAGGGAGATCTGACAACCCAACAATGAACCATACCCGTGGAGATTTCTTCCACAAGGACATTTATATAGCGGCTATCACTACCATGGCGAAAATGGCTATTACCACTTGAGGTTCCGTCAACGTAGTTTTCCCTGTGAAGGGATTGTCCGCTACGGTTAACCCTCTCTAAAGATGACTCACAGATTTATACCACAAGGGGACTTGGCTCCAGATTCAAGGTTTTGACACCTCTTCACTTTTAACCCAAACAAAGCAAGCAGATTAATCCGACATGCTAAGACAAAGTTTTGTTCCACCTAGGTCTGTGATATCAACTCCACGTGATCTATCAACCTCTCCGGGGAGAGAATGTATCAATCAATAAGAGAAGACACACTAACCAATTTTGATTCACCAAAGCTCGTGATATCAACCCTACATGATCTATCAACCTCTCCAGAGAGAGAATGTGTCGATCAATAAGAGAAGACTCACTAACCAAGTTGAATGTGAAACGCACTAAGTATCCTCCCTACCTACAAGGATTCCGTCGTCAAGAAAGATTTCGCTAGGAATCCAATCTCTCAAGAATCACGAATAGTGTTCATAGGGCCTAATTACTATATGAGCACAGATTTATGTTCCGAAAGTAAATCTACCAAAAGCATTCAAAAAGTAGAAAGAGGAACACTTAACGCTTAAAGCAAATATGAGATGAGTCCACAAGGTGGAACACTTAACACCTCACACAAGCTAAAAATGAGTCCCCAACTTAGAAAACAAGTGAGTTCCTAAAAGCCCAAAAGGGTTGCCAAGTGGAACATTTAACGCTTCTGTCCTGTTGACCCCTCCCCTTTATGGTGCTGAGATTGCAACCACGGGGTGGAAATGAGGGGCCGACGGATTAGCGAGTCCAATAACCCAAGATAGCAATCAAGATCAATCACAAGTATCTTAAGACTACTTAATGAATCCTTAAGGGATCACAACCTAGTATCAAATTATGCAAGTGTGTAGAATAAAAGCATGAGAAGACGCACACAAGGTAGACACATAAGAGATTTATTTTAAGCCCAAATCAAAATGTTATTAGATGAAGGAGAATACCTGGTGATCCTCGCAACGCGCTTAGTAGATTTTACCTGATTTTTAACAATTTTTGCACTTTTCTCAATCAAAACCAGCAGAGAGCAATCAAAAATAGAGAATTTCAATTGTCAAAATTAGCAGTTAGTCGAAATATAAAAATCAAATCTGATACTCTGCTCTGAAAAATGAAACGACAGTCAAAAATTGGTACGAAAACTCATACGACAGTGGGTATTCTCTCAGACGACAGTCCAGAAACTCGTACGACACTGGGTATGATACCATACGACAGATTATCTCTCAAATGGTAGTGGGTATGAAATGAAACGAGTCACGATCCGATAGACTGTCGTACGACAGTGGGTAGAGTATCATACGACAGTGGGTATGCTCCCATATGACATTTGTCAGAAACTCGTACGACAGATGTACGGACAAAATTAAAAATCACAGTTTTGCACAGATCCCGAGGATAAAAAGATAGAAATTGAAAGAATTGAATTGGAAACCCGTTTCAGGGCCCCACGGTGGGCGCCAGAAATGTGTGTGTGAAAATTGTACCTGATCTGTAGACACAACACTCAGTAAAACATTAGAGGTTAGTGATAATCAAAATCGTGCAAAATTGAAAGCTATCTAACCAAGCGATTTACTGCCTTCTAATAGGTGCGAGATTAATGTTCTCAGATTGTAATCGAGATCAGTGACCTAGACGACACCTAAATGAAGGATTTGAATGCAAAAGATGGATATGAAATTGAATGCAATTAATCTATATTTTTGATATTTTATGATGCAATAAGAATGATAAATTGATATGATATGAATGCTATTAAAAACTGATATGCTATGCTAATCTAGAACTGATATGAAATATGAATGCAAAAATAAGATTGATCTCACAAAGATGTCGATTCGCAAGAGCTTTGATTCTTCAATTCCAATTCTCCAGCGTGATTGTGCAAAAACATGAGATGATTTGTGAAGAGCTGAAGCCTTTAATTTATAGAAATCCAAGGCTTTGGAGGTGCATGGGAAAAAGCCATAAATCACTCAAATTAACTCATCTTGATTTTTGAGTTATCTGATCATGAAAGATAGTTAATTCTCAAAATCATGCAAAAACATGCAAAAATAGCTTTTTAACTCAAATTAGAGTTTAGATCAGCTTTTTGAACTCCCAAAAGGATGTTGAGTTCCAAAAAGTCAATAACTTGCATTGATTTTCTGATTTGGAGTTTAACTGTTTCTTTTGAATATGCATAATATTTAAGAATTAAATAAATAAATAAAGTGATTTATCCTCAACTCAACTGATTTTTGAAATAAAATAATTAATTTATGGGTTAATTAACTATTTATTCAAACTTTTTATTAAAAATTATATTATTAAATAATGACAACATGCTTTAATTAATTAAATAAGAATTTAATCAATTAAAGATAGGAATTTTGATTTATTGTCAAAATTAAATAATACAATTAATAATAGATAGAATTAAATTTAATTAAACAATTAAGTGGCAAATATTAAATCTAATTAATTAAATATGAAAATATTCAATTAATCAAACTTAGGATAAATGTGATTTATCGCCAAATAATCATTAAATTAAAGATAATTAAGATAATTAGGAATATTACTAAGAATATTCCCCGATGCAGAATTTAAGATAATCAATTATGATTCGATGATGTTTAGATGTGCCTTAGATTAGGACTTTGATGTCGATTTTGTTCGATTTGTCGATGTAGGAGGTTAATGAACTTATAGCCCATTTTTGGGGTATTACAGGAGCCATGTGAACTTTTTATAGGGTGATCAAATGATTAGATGCTGTCATGATGAGACATATCAAATGGGGAAAATTTATACTAGATATGAAAATATGGCCCAATTTTATTATATTTAAAGAAAGGTATTGTCCACACGAGTGAACTATTATGAGAAGCACAAAAAGTAAAAATGACGGAGCTAGCACAATTAATAATTATTTTAACCTTTTTGTTTGGTTATTTATGCTAGTTTTCTTTATCACTATGAATTGTGGTAAGGAAAAAACATAGTTGGGGATCTTTGTTATTGTTGTTGTGATTAATAGAATGGGTGGGGACAAGGTTCAAATCAAGCCAATAAAATGTGACGAGTTTAAAAATGATGCCACAGTCTGGCACATATGTTATGAGAGTGAAGTCTCACAATTCATACAAAGTATCAATGGCTATGATGAGGGCCTCTCTATGCAATTTTCCACCTCGTGGGTGAATAGGAGGGTCATGGTTAGCAAAATCTCTTTTCAAGTGAATGAAGAGATAATTTCCCTAGCTACTAGACTATTGAACATGGGCCAGAAATGGAAGAAGAAAAGTTGTGTAGTTGACAACAATAGTCTTAACCATTTTTTAGAGGAAATGAGGCCTTGATTAAGTGGCATGGTGGTTTCAAGAGAGAGTAATTACTACCCCCTTGGAACCAAGTATTTTTAATGATAATGAAATATTTCACTCTTGAGGAAAAGTTTAGAGTGTATTACTTTTACCATATGCTTTTAGTTAACCACTTTAGGAATCATAGTCTTATCTCCTTTCCTTTTTTCTCCTGAATTCCCTAGAGTGTTCTATAAAAGAAGTGGTTGAGATGCAAAAATTCAGGGGAAAAAACACATCTCACTCCACCAAATTCTTATTTACATTCTTTACCATTTCCACCTCACCTTGTGATCTCCAAGAAAATTCTTATGCAAGAAGCTCCTAAATTTGTCACTCCTCTCTCAGCCGACATTATAGACACCCCTAGCTCTAAAAAAATAAGTGCATTTGGTACTTGGGTACTGCTAAAAAAATTTCTCGACCTGGGACCCCTGAATCCGATGACTAAAAATGAGTTGGGGGATCTTAAACACAAATCTTAACTTCCCAAAATTAGTAAGAAGAAGGGGTAAAAACCTTCACCCTTAGCTAAAAAGGTCAAAGTGACCATCCAAGATATTGTAAGAAAAGAGAAGGAAGGAACTACTAAAAATGAAAGTAACCCTAGAAGTTCCCATAGACTGGCCACACGCTTCACTAAGAAAGGGAAAATGAAAAACTTGGTGGAGTATGATATAAAGGAGGATGAGGAGTAGGGTAGTGAGAATAATGAAGATGAAAGAAAATTGAGGAAGTTGAAAAAAAGGAGGAGGATATGGAAAGCTCAGAGAAATCCACTGAGGACAGTTCCATCCACATTTTAAAGAGCATAAAAATGGGGCCAATTAATCTAACCCACGACATAACACTAGAGGAAGAAAATATGAACAAACCCAGGACATAACAAACCTGTAAAACCTAGTAGGAAGACACCTATTCTAATTGAAAAACTACTTTAATGAGTTGAAAAAATGTTAAAGACAAGGTCACAAACATTGAAAGAAAGTTGGGGGGTGTCTCTCAATTTAGTTTGAGGGTTATTCATAGTTCTGCCACCTCCCTATGCCTGTTGCAAAATATCCTAGGAATTGATGAGAAGAACAAAGGGAATTACAAGGAACTATTTAAGTTCCTCGCTGAAGATTGGTTGAATGTTCTCCACCAAGCAGGCTGCAAATTTGAGGATGTCTAATAGGGTTAATTTCCCTTTAGTTTTTTTTGTTAATACTGTTTATGGCCCTAGGTGGCCTTATGTTAATATTTTTCATAGCTTAAATACTAATTATGGCCCTAGGTATCCTTTTGCTAAGACTTTGAATAGTTTAGATAGCTTACTGGACTATGGTTTGAGAGGTAAAACTTTTATTTTTTATTACATTGTTGATGGTTAGTTTTTTATGTTAGTATATTGATAATGTGTTGTTAATACGTTGAAACTATTTTTGTTGATAACTTTACACCCTTTGGGTTGTAGTTTATGAGGATAACACCCTTGTTTTGATGCTTATTAATTTAAAAAACATTGCTCAAACTAGATGTCACACCCACTAGCTAGAAATTAGTTGACAAATTTAAGCAACGATGTTGGTTATTACCAAGTGTGTCATTGTACCGGCCATCATATAGATGGTCACCTCTTTTTTGTGAATCACAATGTCTTGTTTTTCCATCCATTCTAAGATATTGCTACTAAAGTCTTAATGTTAAAATGAATGATAAAGATACAAATTATTGTCTTATCTGAAATTTCTTTTGTTAAAAGATTATGTTAAAGAATGAAAACACACAATCAAAACCAACTCAAAGAAAAATTTATTAGAATATTTAATGATCATTCTACTTAAATAGGTTAACAACAAAATACAATAATAATAATAATTTTACTCCATTATCTTACCCTCCATTATCTTACCCAATTAATGTCTAGAACATAAGAATGCTTGTGCCTATACCAAAAAAATAAATAAATAAATAAAAAGAAAAAAAGAAAAAAAAAAATGTTCACAAAAAAAGAAAACTCTACGGAATGCATTTGGCCGTATTACTTGAGGTTGAAGTGGAATTAAATCATGAATGCTTAAAACACAAGGTGAAAAAGGACGGTGACAAAGCACTTGCCACTTCGCCTCTTCTTCTTATTATCATCACTGATGGCCCATAAAATTTCGATCTGATGGCCCTACATTGATAAAATATAGATAAAGAATTTAGTAATATATTAAGGTTCGGAAAGGCCTAAAAAATGATATGATAAAAACCTACCCAAGTGACGTTTTTAAGGAGTCGGTTAAAATCTTTTATTATGCAATGTATTTTTGTTGTATTTATTTTATATTAAAAAGTATGTATGGTTTAATTTGAGGATTTACTATAGATCTAATTATTTATTAAGTTAGAAAGTATTTTACAATGGTGATAAGAATGTTGTCGTCATGCAAATTTTTTTGAATAAAATAGAATAAAATGATTTTAAATGATATTTTGTTTAGTTGTTTTTTGTTTTATTTTTATTTTTAATAAGGTAATTTATTTGTCTATATTTTTTAATTTAATTTATTTAAGATATAAGTTAAAGAGTTTTGTGTATACAATTATGATATGAGATTCTTTATTTTTTTAAAAAATAAATTAAAAACTTAAATTAATATTTTTAACATTAAATGTATGTATATATATTTAAGATATCTATCCTAGTAAAGTGATTGAGTGAGAGTGTGTAACAAATTAAACAAAATTTAATCAAACATTTGTGTTATGTTGCTCTTAATATAAAAAATATAATATAGCCAAACTAAAACAAGAGTACTTACAAATATTGTAATGATAGTATTTATTTGGTTAGTCAATAGATGACTAACTACAAATAATAGTTTGCAATACTAGATTCTTTCAAGCAATACATATTGCAACCACATCATAGCAAGTGCATGCATTTGTATTATTGCAATGGAAGTGTTTGTTATCTAGTTGATAGATGATTCATGACAATGTTTTAAAAATAAGTTGGATAATAGTTTGAGACAAAAAAATTCTTGTAGATCAATTGTATCATGATTTTAGTAAGTTGATAAATTTTATAGTTGTAATGGTTTACCTTAACCCCAAGTTTGATTCATACTATCTACACAACTATGAATAGCATGTGCCTTGTGTTTTGATTGGTTGATTTTGAGTTCAACATTCATGTTGTCACTAAGGATTGCACCCGAAAAACTAAGTGTAATACTCAAGAATCTCATGAAACATGGAAATATTTTCAGGCTTGTGGGCATGTCTATAGTGAAAATCAATCTCCAGAGAAGGTTGGTTCCTTCTCCGTACTCAGCTAAACTATCTTTTGAATGGGGAAAGGGTAAGAAATACATTTTTAATTTAAACCTATTCTAACATGTGATGCACTGAAAATGATAACTAAGATATGCAACCTATCAAACTCACAAAAACCTTCAATCAAATAACCCTAAAACTCTCTAAACTCAACTAAACATGTAATGAATAAGTATTTCCTATAAAGGGTTGAACCTAACACTTGCATGGAGGAAAATCCAACTGGTTTTCTCAGTTACAAGCTATCAAAACTCAATTAACACAATTTTGAATCTACATTAATCATGTATTCTTCCATACAAAATTGTGTCTGAGTGAGATAAACTAAAGGATATAAATCAAAAAAATTGATCAAATCATCCATTCGCAACACAATACTAGAAATATCGAGAAGGAAAGTTGTTGCTATTTTATTGAAAATCAAGAAGCGTGTTTTTAAAAAAACTTGAAAAATTATCCCAAAAACCCTTCTTCTTTTTGTGTGCAAGAAGCCAAGAAAAAAACAACTCTCTAAAACAAGATCAAGAAAGAAGTCTTATAGAAAAGACTTTCACAATCTCCAAATAGAACTCCCATGTGAATTGAACTGTAACTTCACTTGAACTGGAACTACAAATTGTTAGAATAACAATGTCCTAATCAACTGAGGGGGGGGGGTGTGTGAATCAATTGATGCCAATAATGAATACTTTAAACTTTAACTTCAAACTTATTGCTGAAAATAAAATACTGAACTGAAAAGTAAATGCAACAATAATACACATACATATGAACATCAAGATTTGTTCTTGAGGAAAACCTTGTTAAGGAAAAAGCTCCGGTGGGGATGGAACCCATAAATATCTGTACTATGAGTATGATAACCCTGTTAAGAGTTTTGACCCTATTAGGAGCTGACTATTACAATAGGTAGGTCCTGATTAAAGGAAAGACCATGTTAGGAGTCTTTTACAATGTGATCCCTGTTAAGAAATCAACCCTGCTATGAGTCCATCCCTGCTAGAGGAAATAACCCTGTTAGGGGTGCACAATAGATCAACCTGATCAAGAGATTTTGAGAGTTAAAGCCACCCTTGGGTTCTCCAAACCTCACAATTTCAAGGGTAAGACAATTCTTATCTAAAACTACTTCTGACATTTTTCCATTGCCAAGCAAGCTCCATCTTGTGCCCAAATGCACAACTACTATTTTCCAAACAACAATTAATGCAACCTCAAGCTTGCATTCACCTATACAATTTGCATATGTAGTTTCTTGCTAATTTTCCAAGGATCTCAATCCTTATATACAAGTTACAACAATTAAATCTGGGTCGTCCTACATAGGATAAATCATATTTACAAAATACAAATGGACCCATGTGAAGATACACATGACACCTCTTACAATGTTATAACATAAAAATTACATCAATTAATCATCCAGATCCGTAGATCAAGCTTGCTCATCAAATTACTTGAAATGTGTTCCAAGTTGTCTTCCAAATAGGTCTTCACCAATACACACTCCATAGCTTACATCACCTATATGATTAGAACTCTATATGATCGCAATAAGCTCTCTAGCCAATTTCCAATATGAACCTAAGTTCGCTCATCGTGACTTAAACAACCATGAATGCTATCTACAAAGTTCTGCAATCAACTTTGTGAAAATCTCAATTTTTGTTTCTTGAAAATAGTCATCAGTAAGACAACCCTAACTATGTCAGATCAATTCATAAGCATGTGTGATCACAATTAGTAACCGAAGACATCATTTAGATTATCCATCTAAGTTCACACATGCTAATTAGTTATAGTGTGTCTGTACAATTCTTTGTAACTAGTCTGCAAGCTTCTCTGAATAACCAGGCAGTAACATATGTTGACATCAATGAAAAACACTAATTGCCAACATCCAGAAAGTCTTCCAAAAATCTCCCAAATATATTGGAATGCAATAATTCCAATCCAACTTCCAACAATCTCCCCCTTTGGCATTGATGGCAACATATGAGAAAAACCATCAACACAAAGGTCCAAGAAGCATGTTGTTCCTGGTTCCTATGTTTTTCCTTCTCATTCAACTTGATATCAATTGTTGTCTCCTTTTCAGCTACAAGAGGGTTAATGACTCCCCCTTTCATGTACTCCCCCTATCAAGCTAGAGGCTTGTTACATCTCTCTCTTAGACAAACTGAGTTACATCTCTCCCTTAGACAAACTGAAGGATTTTTCTCAGTATATCTCCCCCCCTTTGACGTCAATGGCAAAGGGTGCCATAGTGTCTCCTAAAAATAGTGCAATAGGTGTCAAACCACCTAGATCTCTTCTATGTGCTCAAACAGTTACTCCCCCATAGGAGTAAATTATTGCATTTAGTCCTAAAAAAAATGCTCTGAATACATGAGGACTGATTCATCTCTTCATTTCCTCTAGTTTTCATTAGGAGGGTCTCTGACCCCAAGTCTATCTTTGAGATACCCCAACATTCTTCTCCTTAGTATTCGCATACTTGAACTTCACTTCTTTCTCCACTGCCTTATCTCTCAAGAAATGATACTTTATTCTTATATATTTTGTCTAAGAATGCATAACAAGATTCTTTGACATATTTACCATGCTAGTATTGTCATAATGGATAGTAACTGAATCCTCAAGACATACTCCAATGTCCTTCAACATTTGCTTCATCCATATGATCTGTGTATAATTGATTTCTGCTGCAACATACTCTGATTCTGTTGTAAACTAATCAATACAATCTTTCTTCTTGCTAAGCCAAGAAACCAACCTTTTACCAAGGAAGAATGTTCATCCACTTGTTCTGTTTCTATCATCTACATTCCCTGCCCAATCAACATTAGTGAAGGCATAAAATGTAAATTCCTTTGATCTATCATACCATAGACCAAACTCAAATGTACCCTTTAGATATCTGAATATCCTTTTTACTACCATGAAGTGAGTCTCTTTAAGATCTACTTGAAATGTTGCAACAATTCCAATTTTATTAGAAATATCAAGTCTAGTATGTGTTAGATACTAAAGACCTCCAATCATTTATCTATACTTTGTCTATGGCGCATTCTTTTATTCATCCTCTAAAGATAACTTAGTCTCGGTTACCATAGGAGTTCAAACAGGTTTAATGTCATCCATGTCAAACTTTTTCAATATTTCTTTAGGATATTTGGTTTGAGATATGAATATCCCTTTCTTACTTTGACTGATCTATAATCCAAGGAAGAATTTAATCTCCTCAATCATAGACATTTAAAATTCACTTTTCATCTCATCTGCAAACTTATTACTCATTTCATCATTTCCTCCAAAGATAATATCATCGACAAAAACTTCAACAATCAAGGTACCATCTTCATTGATCCTTAAATAAAAATTATTGTCAACATTACCTTTCTTGAATTCCAAATGAATTAGATACTTATCCAATCTTGCATACCAAGATCTTGGTGCTTGTTTCAAGCCATACAAATCCTTCTTCAATTTGTAAACTAGATACTTATTTCCTGATAGAGGAAATCCATCAGGTTTCTCAATTTACACTTCCTCTTCCAAGTCTCCATTAAGAAAAGTTGATTTCACATCCATCTGATATACTTTGAAATCCTTATAAGAAACATAAGCTAAGAATAACATTACTACCTCGATCTTAGAAATAGGTGCAAAGGTTTCTTCAAAATCAATTCCTTCTTGCTATGAATACCCTTTACATATTAATTTGGCCTTGTTTCTAACAACAAACCCTTCATTCATCTTGTTTTTGAATTCCCACTTAGTACCAATCACATTTTTTTCTTTAGGCCTTGGAACCAACTCCCAAGTGTTGTTCTTATGAATTTTCTCTAGTTCTTCCTTCATGGCTTTGGTCCATGATTCATCTCTGCATTACTCATTTGTGGAATGTGGTTCTACTTGCGAGATCAAGAAAATGGCATTTGTAGTTTGCGACCTCTTTTATCTGTTTTGTGATCTTGTTCTAGTTTCCTTATTGCAGCCACCAATGATCTGATCCTTATGATGATTTCTATAAATATATTTGGGTGTGGTCTTCTCCTTAAACTCCACACTTATGCCATTATCAAATAACAAAAAATGCTCCAACAGTTGAAGAGATCACTATTAAGTTAGCTATCTTCCTCTTTGTTTGGGAGGTCCAACTCCCTTGCCTCATGTGACTAAGGTTTTTCACGAGTATAATTTTAACTAAAAAGAAAGAAAGGAATTTAAACTAACTAAAAAATATAACTTAAAAAAGAGAGGAATAAACAAAAATATCATCACTAGAAAATGGTTATTAAAGTATTAAGAACACAACTAGAATTTATAAATGGAATATAATCTAACATCAAAAAGATACATCTACATAGAGTCTCATGATGCACAAATCAAATAATAACTTGATTGATTCATCCCAAGTGAACAAAGCAAACACATATGTGTAAGAGGAAGTTTCTTATATTCATCACAATAAGAATACTAGTAAACATGGCTGCAAACTAAACATCAAAATAATTAATATAAAGAGTAAGACCATAGTTGACAAACTATCAAAATCTATCATTTATTTAGTTTGAAAAGAGATCTATACACACTTTGTATATTTATACAATGTGAAAATTATTATAACCTTTTCCTAGCCAAAACTAAACAAGAATTATTGTATTTATACTTTTCGTAGCCTATAAGTAACCAAAAATTGACTTTCTATATTTTAAGAAATATTTGGAATAATATTACAGTTTGTATTGAACAAATATGTTTAACTCGTTAGAAAATGTGAATTTAGATATTAATGAAATTATAAAATGATGACTATTTGTGTAAATTTGATTATATCTAACTCTTCAAATATCACATTGAACAATTTGCATACACTGCTTATGTGTTAAAAATATCCTTTCATTTAAATTTAACTCTAATGCCAATACCATATCTGAAATTACTCAGATACACTAGATAACTAAATTACAAGATCATATTTTATCAAAGTAAAACCTTCATGTAGACACTTGATTTTATTAGGCAATGCATGACTCAAGTAAAATAAGTCTATCAAATGGCCCATGTACCTCAATATTTTACATATAGATCACCAAGAGCGTTAAAAGTATTATTACCTAGACATGTGTAAATGACGCATCTTCTCGTTGCATTTTTCTCATTTCACATACTCTTCTCATGCACTCCCTTTTCCTTTAACTTTCTACCTCTTGTTCTTCAAATGTTCCTCATTTGTTTTTTCCAATTTTTATATCAATTACCCTAGGGTATGTGCGGGATCATGGCAGGCCAAAGTAGGCCCTTAAGTGACAATGCAAATTTAGAAAAATAGATTTAGGAAACTCGACGTAAAAAATTCAATAGGTTATCAACCGAATATCAAAACTATGAACCAATAGAATCCATAGGAAATTGAATATAGTTTCCAAGATACTAGTTTTTTTATAAATAAAAAAATCTATATGGTGAAAACTTGAAATTTTAATGCAATTTACATAAATCTTAAGAAAAATATAAGAAGTACGTGTGTGTCTGACCACCCTAACCACACTTAAATGATAATATTTTTATAAGATTATAGATATAAGTAGAAGACTCGTTTCCAGGTGTATGCATAATTTTTTGTAATTTTTTTCCAAGTAAATAATTAATTATAATTTTCTTACTACAACTTTTTGAAATATAAAAACTCATGTATCTGACCACCATAATTTGGTCAAAACTTAATAAATTTTAATTTTTTAATAGTATGCGAAGCATAGAATGTGACATGATAGATGTTTTTCAATCAATCTATCAATTAGGACTTTAGATGTATTCCAATTTTAAAAATGAATAATAATTATTTATTAAACTCAAAACTAGATAGAGTTTATATTGGTAGAAAGCTGAGAATCTCCTTAAGAAACCCTTTTCATTTCATCAATTTTGAGTTTAAAAAATATGTCAGCTACATGGTCAAAGTCTGGAAATAAAAGGAAATCTCCTAAACACATTTTCTGGGTTGACTTTCCCAGCTTGGCATTCCCAAGCCAAATATCATAGGTATCCCAAGGAAAATCCAAATTCTTTAGATTTATGTTAGAGGTATCAAATATCTAGTATGTGTCATATATTCGATACTTATCAGATATTCAATGAATTTTATTTCCTATTTGGAATGAAAAATCAACAATCTCTAATAGGATTTCCTGCTAATGTGTTGATGGAGATCTTATAATGTGTTTATTATGTATCCTAATTTTTTGATTAAGCTCTTATAATGTGTTCATCATTTCTTCCCTAATTCATTATAGATAATGTTGATGGGTTGTCCTAGGTCCATTATGATTGTCTTGGGCTCATTATGGTTGTCCTAGGTTCTATAAACTTATTTGTTTCATTAGGGAAACTTTATGCACTTCGGGCACTTAAGGGACATCATTGGTAGGGTATGGTGCTAAGAATTTCAAAATTTTGGGGTCCAAAAGGGGACCACACCTAGGATAAACCTGCCCAATTGGACGTATTTTCACTGATGGTTTGTGCCCATGACAAACATAGCAATATTTAGGCTACCTTGCAAATTTTCATTGAATGATTCTAACTATTTTTGTATCAATAGAAAAAACATTCCCTACAAAATTTTTTTTGAGTCTTCAAAGTCTAAGATAGGTTATTGTAGAGGGGCCTCCTACAATCCTATAGGTTCAGAAGGATCCTTCACAAGTGTCATAAATTTTGATGGACAATCCATCAAATTTTGTAAGTTTTGTGCACTTAGGGCACTTAAGTGACATTATCAGTAGGGTGTGGTGTCAAGCATTCCAATGAGTGGAGAGGAAAAATGGGACCATGCATAGGATAAACCTACTCAACTGGATGTGTTCACGCTAACAATTTGTACCAAAAATAAATAGAGAGAGATTTAGGCTACCTTGCAACTTTTCATTGAATACATTTGACTATTTTTCCATCAACATAAAAATCTCTACCCTTGAAAAACCACTTCAAGTCTTGAAATAAGAGATAGGTTATTGTTGTTAGTATTATAAGACACTAAGAGGGGGGGAAGTGAATTAGTGCATCCACAAATCTGAAACTTTTAATAATTATCTTCCATAATAACTAACATGCAAGTGATAATATAACAATGACACATAAAATATAAAGCATTCAAACACAATGAATACAAGACATAATATTTTTCCCATGGAAACCCTTATTAGTCAAGGGAGAAAACCACATGTGGGAATGATGCCCACAAATTTTACTAGTGCACTGATGAAATCTTCCCTACTAGGAGAAATTACAAAAACCCTTCTAAGGTTATACCCAGTTAAGAGTATTAATAGTCCAATTAAGAACTACAATAAACTTGTTAAATACTACCATCCCAAGGGATTTCAAAAATCTTAGTAAAAGAGCTATTTGGTTAAAGGATTTTGATCTTTAGGCTTGTTAGGATCTTTCTCACCCTGTTAGAAGTGATCCTGTTAAGGGATTTAGATCGCAGACTGGTTAGAGTCTACCTTGAGTATAAGAACTCAAATGTATGATCTGAGATTAGCACTAAAATATCAAACATATCCAATTATCTATTCAATTGCACTACTCTGAACATTGTTCTACCTCTATACTTCAACAATCTCCTTCTATCACCACATAACATCAAAAGAACACCCTTAATGATTTTGATAATCATTTTTATAGTTGTTCTAAGTCGGTGCTAGAACCCTAAAATGTTTTACAAGTTGACATAAAAATATTACTTAACATATGAGTGAGCACGCCAATCAATGATCTATGACTTGCGTAAATTCTCCATAATAAGTATCTGTCCATGAAGCAAAAATGTTAATTCCTAATATCCATCAATTGTGCTCAAAATTCAATGTGTTAAGGCTTTCTTAGCTTCCTACAAAATCTTTTGAAGGATATCCATTTTAGGCATCAACACACTCTAAAATTCCATCAAGTTTCAGATCCTTGTATCATGTTTATCCCTATATTTCTTCAATTTCTGATTTATCTTTCCAATTTCAACTCCAAAAGATGTTGCATTCTCATGAATAGGATAAAAATTTAATGACAACAATCTTAGCTCCTAATGAGCTTCACTCTTTTTTCTTTTAAGATCCTTCAAGAAATGGTAAAAATCACAAATAAAATTCAAAGTCTTGCCTCCTTCAAGCAATGCATCTCTCACCCGGTTCAAATCCAATGTAAGAGTGTTTATGTCTTCAACAATGCACTATGCTACCTTTTCTGATCTTTTCTTCAAATACTTCTTTTCTTCTCTAGCAATAGATTCATCCTCCAAACTCTTCATCTCATCACTAGTGGAAGTGACTATATGTACCAATTGCTCCATTGGATTAGCCTTGCCATCATATGATACTTTAGGCATTAGATTAAAAAGTATATCTCTCACCATAAGGACCACTTGTGCTTCTTGTTTGAGCTTATCCTTTTTTGCCTTAGTCTTGATTTCCATTTCAAAATTTATCATTTCTTCAAGGCTCATTGTGCTCAAGTCTATGTTTCTCTTGATCAATAAATCATCCTCAATGCTCATCTTAGAGTGTGAGGAAGGTTTGGTCTTATATTTTTCTTTCTCTATCATTACCTCCTCTTATTTTTCTTGCATCACATTATATGTATCCTTATTTTCTTTCACTTGATCTCTTTGTTGATCATCTATAGGAATTTAAACTTCTTCACCATCAGTCATAGCCTAATCAGTACCCATGTTTATTGGTTCTTCTTCCTCTTTCTCCTTAAGTTCATCTTGTGTATCCATAGGCTCATCATGTACCTCCATAGAAAGAATATCACCTGAATAACTATCTCATCTCTGAGGTCCTCAAGTGTGACCTTCACACCATCAATAGTAAATCCTTCATCAGTTTTAGTAACCACTAGATCATCTTCTTGTTCTTTTACTGGTTCCTCTTCAATCATACCTAAGTGTTTCATCAGGATCTCTTCAGTTTCATCCCAAACTCCAAGAGACTCACCACATAAGACTCTTGTTAATCTCTTCTTTGTTTTGAAGAGTCGTCTTTTCTTTCTAAGTATCTTCTTCATTTCCTCTTCTATCATTTCCTATTGAAGTTGCAGTAGAACATACAGAATTAACTCCTTATCCTTTCTAATAGTACTATGCCACCTAGCATTAATTTTATTATACAAGGAAGTGGGGATTTGTCCTTGTACCTCTATCAAAGTTTTTCTATGGTTATTCATATTATATACTATAGTATCTTCAATATTTTTTTGTTCCTCCTAGAAATAAATAATAATAATAATAATAAAGACAGATGGGAACAATAAACAATCCAAGTGAGCTAGATGAGGGAGAGAGTGTTACCATGAAAAAAATATCATCTAGGAGCATTCACCAAGAAAGCCAAAGGCAAAGGAAACAAGAATTTTTGAAAGGGAAAAACCCCTTGAGACATTGTGAATGAGGCCATAGCCTAAAGATTAGAGAGATAGAGAGAGATGATCATTAAAATAACTTCATCACTTGACATGAGAGGGGATCATCTCTTAAATAGAGATGAGGATAGGAGTTACTATGTAACTCCCAAGTCTATGAATGCCACCATTCATAATAGGTGTGTGCCAAGTGTCACAATCCTCTTAGGGAAGATAGACTTGTAATCACCTAAACTTGGGCTAATAGAACCTAAGGCCCTATTTGCCCTAATTTGGGATAAGAACCCTAATTGTGTTAATTTGATCCTTGATTAATTAACATAATTCATTAAATTCAATAAAATCTATAAAATCTCATAATTCAAGTATTTATCATAAAATAATCAAGCAAAGTCAATTTGATTATCTCTATGCCTAATTAATTAAATCAAACCCATTAAATCCATGGCTAGAGTAATTAATTAAAAGAAATGAATAAATCCCTCTCAAAATGACATGTCACCTTAAAGGGGACAACAAAGACACCTCAAGCCAATGAGAGGTAATCACATGGATCAAGCTTGGAGACATCTCAACCACTCCTTATGGATGCATCTTGACCATTCAAAATATCAAGATTCTATTAAAAAAGAGAATTTTCAAACCTCAAAACATATAGTTAATTTGAATTCATACATGCATGTTGTTAATTTGATTTCATAGCTAATTAGATAACATTTCAATTTGGATAATAGTAATGAATTGAAGAATCAATGGATTTCATGCATAATTTGAAGAAATTTAGTTGTTTAATTGTATATTTGCTTAAATCTCTCATTCTAACATGCATTGTCACTATTTAGGATCATAATCTGAGAGTAATTTTAGATCATTTCCATACATGTGTTAGTTAGAGAGGAATAGGATGATTTCAATTATTATTTTATTTGATTGATTGATTATTCTAACAATTGATATAATGTTCTATTGAAGTGTTGTGTTGCAGGTTTGCAGGTACATAATTCACACACACATTTATGGTGCCCACCGTGGGGCCAAGCCCCAGATTTCTATCATTTTAAACTAATTTTTGTCATGTTTTCTATCACCAAAGGATCGTATTTGGATAATTGGATCACATCTGGGAAGAAAGCTCACACCCTGTGTTTCCTGGATCGCATCTAGGATTTCCTAGATCGCATCCAGTCAGGTATCACTTTTGGCTAATTTTAGGATTGCATCTGGGATCCTTTGTCATTTTTTGGAAATTAGATCACATGTGGGAAATTGGATCGCATTCAGTCAAATTTAGGATCTCATTTGGGGTTATTTTCTTGCATTTTGATTTTTCTAACCTCTAATGGATTAATTTGATATTTTCTGTGAATTTTAATAGCCTAACATTGGTTTGTAGGATGAAATAACATAGACTTCAACATATGAAATTACTAATGATTGTGTGTAGGTTGCCTAAAGGAAATCGGCCAAACTTCATGCTTGTTTTTCTAGGAATTTAATTACAATTTGAAATCAATTTTCAAACTAATCAAAGGATTATGCTCTTTTCCCTTGAGGAAAATCAGAAACTCAAGAATTAGCTTGCAATTTGGGGTCAAATTGGGGTAATTTTCTTAAATTTGCATGATGTGTCTTGGTGATATGACTTGAGTTAGGAGATTATGCTCTTCTCCTTCATGGAGAATCATAAATCCAGACCTCACAATCATTGATCTATTTCCTTTTATTGCATACCTTTAGAGGGCATGTCGGTTGAGGAAAAAAGCTCCTAGGAACAACCCAAGTGGGGACAAGTCTTAAGCCAACTCTTTCACCCCACTATAAAATTTGACGCTTCCTTGAGGTGAAAGCCTCAAAAGATATAATTCATTTTGGCCTTGGAATCTTAATGATCTTTTTCCAAGGACATGGCTGAAACTTGTGTAGAGCGGAGCCGCTTGAATCTTGCTTGTGAGACTACACAATTTTGAGTACTCATAAGGCTATAGGTCTCAATCCTACTTGCAGGACTATGGGAGATGGTTATGAACGGATGCCTTCAATAAAAACCTTTAGTTAGATGTTGTATCATCCTAAAATAGAAGCGCTTCCATGTTAAGAGTGTTTAGCCCTCCGAGTAAGTGGTCTCAGGTCATGTTAAGCACCTTGATCAGCCCTTTGCTCAGATCTGACTTGTTCTCCCCATTTTGCTTCTATCTATCCCTATTTTTAGTATATTTCTACATTTCCTGGCATTATGGACTGAGGTCCTGAGGTTTTTGACCTCAAGGTCAAAGTTGACCTTGAGGGTCAGGGTCGACCTCGACTCTAACCTAAGGCAGCGTCTACCTTGTCTTTGACCCAGTGTTCAAATTTTAGATTCCCATGATTTCT
The DNA here is from genome assembly GCA_027943335.1 of Chamaecyparis obtusa. NCBI lineage: Eukaryota > Viridiplantae > Streptophyta > Pinopsida > Cupressales > Cupressaceae > Chamaecyparis > Chamaecyparis obtusa. The sequence goes on along the minus strand of BSBK01003122.1, from coordinate 947,408 downwards.
GGGTATCGAGTTTCAAAAATATTTGTTTTCCCACCTCCGAGTCGGCCATTTCGAGTTTTAGAATGGTAAATCCTTAAATTGAATTTAATATGGGTCCATTTCTAGGGGTTAAGATTAATTGGGATTTAATTCCCCAATGTCGGCCTTCTCTAGAGGTTTTTTCCCTAGATCACTATAAAAGGAGGCCTTCCTCTCTCATTTCAATCCATCTCTCAATCAAGTTTGGTGAAGACATCAACAATCAAGCAATTTCATGATCAAGGAGCTCTCAAGGAGATATTCACAAGGCATCAAGTTCTCAAGCATTCAAGTCCTCTTCTCCATTCAAGTTCTCCATTGAATATCAAGGATTCAAGCATTCAAGTCTTTGAAGGGATTTGATTCAAGCATGCAAGATTCATCATTCAAACCCTAGATCTAGCCATCATGATGGTGTGATCTTCCTTCAAGATCCTTTGTTCATCTTCTAGATCCATTCATTCCTCTATCAAAGTGGATTCCAAGCATACAAGCATGGAGGTTTTGTATTTACTTTCATGGTTTTGATTTACATTTTCCATTGTTGTGTTCAAAGCTTTCATATCAATACATTTGTTTACATTCAAAATACAATTGCATATCTATCGAATTGCATAGCTTGATTGTTAGATCTACTTCTTCTACTTGCTAGCATTCTCTTTTCAATTTCAATATTAAGGTTGATTCCAAACCAGGGTTTGACCAAGGCAAACCCCTCAAATAAATAACAAAAACCATCTTTTTCTTGCAGGTACAGGTGCAGAATTGTAGATCTAAGCTTGGATTTGGATACCCTTTTCAATGAACTTCTGAGATCTACGAACAAAGTCAAAGTTGACCTTCAAAATATTAATGTAGCCTTTGACCTTTTATTGGGGTCAAAGACTACCTGCTGTCAAAAAGATAAAAGTTTTGTGGGTTTTCTTCGTCTCAGCATTTTCAGTTTGAAACAAGTTGCAGAATTGCCCGAAACTACACATAGACATCAAAAATTGGCATTTTCTAGATTTTCCCTATTTTGAGGAAAGTATTTTCCCTTTTAATTATTTCAGATTTCAAGCACAACTCCCCTATAGGGAAATATAAGGTTTTCTTCCTCTTTCATATTCTCCATAGATTGATTCAATTGTGCATTAACCTTTTGGTTGATCAATTTGGATCTCTCCTTTGGGTTTGGATTTAGAAGTGGATCTCATATTTCCCCCATACATTATAGAAGGGAACAACTATTTCCTTCTATTCAGATGCTACCTGGTTCACCTCTGAAAGGTTGGTAACACTTGTGTGAGGCAAATAGTAATTTCCCTAATACATTCACCATATCGAACCCTCATCAACGTTACTACTCGACTAATATGAGCTCCAATATCCATTGTGTGTTATTGGACTGCCATATTTTGAGGAGTCTTTGAGTGTGTTCCTAAGTTAGTGAACAAGTGTTTCCAATCTCTACATAGCATAAGGAAGGATATGTGTGTTTTCTTAATATGATTACTTGATGTGTTTTAAATGAAAATCTTAGATAAACCCCCCCAAATGAACAAATACCAAGCACTTTTAAACACCTACAAGTCACTGGAATCCAACATTGAAGACACATTTTCCCAAAATTGACTGAAACTTGCATCAGACAGTCCATCATAATGTCACATTTGGTATCTTGAATCGCACCCTACATTCCGTGTCACATCTGGTCAATCTTGGATCACATCTGGTGTACACAACATTTCCTGGGTCACATCTAGGACCAAAGATCAATTTAATGTCGCATCTTGTATTTCTTGGGTCACATCTAGGGCCAAAACCCTGTCAGTCGCATCTCGTGTGTCGCATCTGGGACATAGAGAATTTTTGTACCTATCAGAGTTTGGATTTTTACATTTTCAAATACCCATTCTAGCCTTTAGTCAGATTCTATTGTCAAAACACATCTACCTACTATCCTGAAAGAGTTGTTTTTGAGAACATCTTGTCACCTTACTTGGTCTATTCTGCATTGCCCAAACTATGGAGTCTCCTTATCACACCAGCTACAATCAAGTTCCCAGCTCACTATTAGGGCACTCTAACACCGTTTGACGCTGGAACTTTCAGACAATCACAAACCCATTTGCATTTGGTTCCCAACTCATAAACAAGGCACTCTAACACCATTTGACATTGGATCCTTAAGACATATTCAAACCCACTTTTGCATCCTTGGACTCACAACTAGACATTTGCAAACATTTAGACCCACTCTAATATAAGACACTCTAAAATTCCTTAATCTAATCTTTCATGGTTAATACAAGACATAAATCCTACAAATTTGAAACCAATCCATTCTCAAATGAGGTACTGATAATCACATTTGAAAGAGGAGAAACTTCCAAACTTAATCCTCTATTTGGAGCAACACCTAGCACTACTCATATAGAAACACCTGACATGACAAACATGAATAACCAAGAAGACTTTCGTTGGGATGAAAGACACCATGAACAAGAAGAACAAAACACTCAAGAAGAAGTAAGACACCATGGAGCATGTTATAACTATGATGATGATGAAGACCCTATGGAACTTGAATATCAAAGGGCCTTGAAAAGTAAGAGATTCAACAAAATCCTTGAGAGAACTTTGGAAGAAAACAAGGAAAAGTGCTTCCTAGAACTTGCTTCTCAAGGAGTAAAGCTACCAAATGACTATGATGTAAATCAGCTTAAACAAAAGGAGGATCTCAGTCCCATGTCTATTTTAACAAGACAACTACTTTCCATGCAAGCAAAGATCCAAGAACTCAAGAAAGAAAAGGACAAACCAACGAAACAATACTCTTTGGAACATATTTTTCCTTTCCCTTTTGATAAGGGACTAAAGATGATTCCATTTCCTCAACATGTCACGATTCTAAAATATGACAAGTACACTGGAAATTTTGACCCTCAAGACCATGTGAGGGAGTTTTTCACATCTAGTATGGAATTCATGCATGAACAAACATACCTTATTGGATTATTTCCATGGAGCTTAAGTGGACAAGCAAAGGACTGGTTCTCAAAACTACCTACAAGGATCAAATCATTTGAAGAGCTAGTGGAAAAGTTCATTCAAGAATATTCCTATAACATCCAACACACTGTGATGATGTTGGATTTATGAAATACCAAATAGAAGATAGGAGAATCATTATTGAATTTCCTACCACAATGGAGGAAAATATTTGCACGATATGCTTGACAAATACCCGAAACTGAAAAGATGGACATCTTTAATAACAACTTGGTTCCTTAAATGAATCTCCCAATACAACTACAAGGTCCACCAATTTTTGATAATATGATATATAGTGCCATCAAGATTGAGGAGGTCTTGATCAAGGAAGGGGAGATCACTATCAACAAGGAAAATAAAGAGAAGTACTATCCCACCAAATATAAGTACAAATATGGAAACATGAATTAGAATGTGGTTAATGAAGAAGTTGTTGATACTCCTAATACCAAACCAAAACCAGAATTTTTTAATCTCACAACAAGTATTCAAGCGAGCAAGACTTCAAATTCTACGGTGACACCAATGGCTAACAAGAATTTCAATAAACCTACTACTCAAACAAAGCCTTGGGCAGCAAGACCTAAGAGAATATTCATACCATTGGGAGATACATTGGAAGTGATCATAAAGTCACTATTGGACAATAAAATCATTACAATTCCTGACTCCAAACCTTGGGAACCAGAAGTAAAACCAAGGTGGTGGAACGATAACGATTACTGGGATTTTCATCACAATAAAGGACACTAAATGAACAATTGTATGAAATTAAGGCATGTTAGTCAAGATCTAATTGAAGAAGGAAAAGTTAAGGTGAATAGACATCATACAAACAATGATCATAAAGTATTTCAAACTCCATTGCCTAGTTATGAAAAAGGAGAATATTCCAAAAGTAACAAGATTAATTATACATACATTGATAATGATAATGTAATTCATATGGTGGAACCATGCAAACCCTCCATCCATGTGATCACTCTAAAAGGATTCCAAAATCAAGCCGAGTCTTCTAATGCTATAACAAGAAATCAAGCTAATCTCACTCTCAAAGGGGCTTCAACATCGAACACACCAGCTACAAAAACAACATCTAAACAACTGGCATTACCCCTAAAGTTTAATCTAGTGGACCAGTTGCAACGTACACCAACTCAAATCTCTATTCTAGAGCTGTTAAAAATCCCTACTAGTCATAGGGAAGTTCTTGATCAAGCCTTGCTTAATACTAATGTGCCGAAAGATCTAGATGTGGACAGATTACAAACTATGGTTGGTCACTGAATTCCCCACATTACCTATCTTTCTTCGAGGAAGATGAAAAATCATTGAACCAGCCACATAACCAACCATTGCATCTAGAGGTTCTTATTCACAAACATCATGTCAAGTGTGTCTTGATAGATGGAGGGGCTGGATTAAACATATGCACATACAACTTGGTAAAACTATTGGGATTCTCCAAACATGCAATTGATCCTAAAAGAAAGATAACAATCAAAGCCTATGATGAAGAAGAAATATCCTCCAAAGGATTAGTTGTTTTACCTATTAGAGTGGGACCAGTGGAGAGAGATGTCATATGTCAAGTTCTTGATTTACCACTTGCATACAACATTCTTCTTGGAAGGCCATGGATACACTCAATGCAAGTTGTGCCTTCTACTTACCACCAATGCGTAAAATTTCCTCATAATGGAGTGGAGGTGACTATTCAAGTTGACACAACATATCCTTGTAATAGTCTTAAACAAAAAGAGAGCATGGTTCCACACAATAAAGAAAGTTCCAATAAGGCGGAGACATCTAAAGAAATGGTTTTGTGAAGCTTTGCTAAACAGGTCAATATTTAAGAAATGAGTATGGGTGAATACAAGATAGATCCCACGATGTCTCTAATGAATTTCCCCATATTTCCTAGATCCCAAGGAATACCTTCATCAACATTTACACCATCCAATGGTAGTGCTCTAACAATACATGAAGGAACCGGAATGGTCAAAGAAAAAGTTTCCCTTGAAGAAGAAAATGAAGAGAATGTTGTCTTGCAATGGCTTTATAAAGAAAATGAAGAAGATGGAACTATCAAACATGTTGAGATAGCTACAAAAAAATATGGAAAAGGATATGAGATCATGAAACAAATGGGTTACAAAGGAAAAGGACCCTTGGGACAAAGAAAACAAGGACTTGTAGAACCTATACATATAGATTTAAGAAACCCGAAGGACAAGACTAGATTAGGCTTAAAGGAAACAACGTCTCATCCTGTAGCAGAAAGTGGTCCTGTATTTGATAGATCAAGAGACTTAGAAGATGAAGAAGAGGTAGAAGGACAACCTATTTCCTATGAAAGGTTTCTACTCTTACAAGGAGATCCATTATCAGAAATTGTTACCAATCTTGAAGAAGAACCAGAAGAAGGACAAGTAGAAGAACCTGAAGGAGAATAAGAACAAGGGCTTCCTATTTTTGATACACCTCACTTTGATGAGGAACCAGACATGATAACTTGGCAAGAACCATTGCAAGAAGAAGAGAATAATGCTAATGAGGAAGATGAAGTACTGATGACTATTTCCCACTTCTTGGGGGTTATAGATGATTGTCAGGTAAACTCACACGAATATGAATGAGATGCTCTTTTTGATGCTAGTATGGATATAGAAGTGGATGTGATACATAAATTTTCTCCTAGAGTCTTGATTGAAGAAGGAGAGAGTTCTAATGCTAGGTCACTGGAGTTAGATTTTCATAACTATATTAACATGAACTCTAACAATAACAAAAATGACTCTAATGATCCTAACACCTATTTAGAAGCAAACTTAAAGGAAAACATCTTGCATGTTAATAACGTTGATAATAATGTGGTGTTGCCTCTTGAACCCATAGAATCCTTGTCCTTATTACATCATGAATTGATAAACTGGAATGAGCCTACATCCACAAGCCTGTTATCTTTTGACAATGACTATTCCCTAGCCTATTATCTAAATGCTTGTGAACCCTTCCTTTCTTCCCCAGTGTAAAGAGAGAAATCATAATTGAGAAAAATATCAAGTTTCTCAGTCTCAAGATGAAAAACAAAAAGAACAAGAGATCTAATGGTAAAAACCACTTAGTGGCAGTGTCAGATCCTAAAAGAGAAAAAGAAAAAGATGTATCTAATGGTGAAAACCTCCTAGAGGTGCCAAATGATTGGATTCTTGATATCCTCCCAGATCATTTTCAAGAAATATCTTCAGTTCTGATTGAACCTACACAACCCATTAATTTGGGAACAACAGAAGCTCCTTAGCTAGGTCACATTAAACAGTCATTGACAGAAGAGGAAAATATCCAATTCACCAATTTCTTCTAAGAAAAGAAGATCAATTTTGCTTGGTCTTATGTAGAAATGCCTGGATTGGATACAAATTTGATAATGCATCACATGTCTATTTCTCCTGACGTGAAACCAGTAAAGAAAAAACTAAGGAAAATGAATCCACATGTGGCATTGCTAGTAAAGGCAAAACTGGAAAAACTATTAAAAGTTGGATTCATTAGAGTCATTGATTATGCAGAATGGATTTCAAACATAGTTCTTTTTTCTAAGGTAGACAAATCCATAAGAGTTTGCACACACTTTAGAGATTTAAACAAGGCTTGTCCAAAGGATGACTTTCCACTTCCCAACATAGACATGATTGTAGATTTGACGATAGGCTATGAGATGTACTCATTAATGAATGGATTTTTTGGATATAATCAAATCAAAATTGCTCCTGAAGATCAAGAAAAGACCACATTCACATGCACATGGGGAACATACTATTGGAATGTGATGCCATGTGGTATCAAAAATGCAGGTGCAACCTATCAAAGAACAATGACCGCAATATTCCATGACATGATGCATAGAAACATGGAAGATTATGTAGATGATATATTGGAAAAGTTAAAGATAAGGACTACACATATAGAAGATCTAAGGAAAATCTTCTACAAAATGGAACAATTTCAATTAAGGCTTAATCCTAAGAAGTGCACATTTGGTGTATCATCTGGAAAGTTACTAGGGTTCATAGTCTTAGCAAAAGGAATTGAGGTGGATCCAACAAAAGTGAAAGCTATTCTTGAAATAAAACCACCTAGAAACATTAGTCAAATGAGGACACTCCAAGGAAAGCTACAATCCATAAGAAGGTTTATATCTCAGTTGGCGAATAAGGCACAACCTTTCACAAAGTTGATGTGCAAAGGAACTACATTCACTTGGGATGAACAATGTGAAGAAAATTTTGCCCAAGTCAAGAAATATTTGATGAATCCTCTAATCATAATGGCACCAATATATGGAAAACCTCTATTTTTATACATATTAGCTACAGATATGTCATTAGGAGTATTGCTTGTGCAAGAAGATGAGGCTAAGTAAGAAAGAGCTATATACTATATCAGTAGAACTTTGGTCACATATGAGTTGAATTATTCCATGATTGAGAAAGAATGCTTAGAGTGGTGTTTGCATCCCAAAAGGTGAAGCTAGTGTCTAAGATTGATCCACTCAAATATCTATTGAGTAAAGCAATGTTGTCAGGAAGGTTACCAAAGTGGGTCCTAATTCTAAGTGAATTCAACATTGAATATGTTGATAGAAAAGCCATTAAGGACAAGTGATTGATGATCAACTTGCAGAAACACCATTAACAGATGACAAGCCATTACATGTGGAGTTTCTAGATGAATCTATTAAGCACTTGATAAAGCACCCATGGAAAATGTATTTTGATGGCTCCTTCATGCAACAAGGATCAAGAGCTCGATGCTTATTCATTACGCCACAAGGATATAAAATTCTGAAAGAATATAAGATGATCTTTCCATGTACAAATAACATAGCAGAGTATGAAGCTCTTGTAAATGGACTCAAATTTGCAATAGAGTGGAAAATTGTTGAATTACACATCTATGGAGATTCACAGCTCATTATCAATCAGGTGAATGGTGATTATCAGACAAAAGATGATAATCTCATGCCTTACAAAAGAATGGTGGATGACTTGAAGAAATACTTTGTCTTCATCACATTTGAGAAAATTCCAAGGTTAGAAAACAAAGTAGCAGATGTGATGGCTACTCTAACATCAATGTTACAACTTGAGGAACACCGATTTCGCTATGACTTCCTCATGGAAGAAATCCCATTTCCCACCTATGAATCACCTGAATCCCAGATTATTTGTGCCCTTGAAACCCAAGTTTCATCCAAATATGTGCATATCTACTCTTACCTAAAAGACCAAACAATCCATGAAGGCTATTCTAGAAATGAAAAGAGATCCCTTATAAGAGAGACATTGTGTTATATAATCAATGTTAATCACTTGTATAGATGTGGTCTATATGGTACACTTCTTAGGTGTTTAGAAAATGAAGAGTCTAATTGTGCATTAAAGGAAGTTCATGAAGGTGTGTGTGGGTCACACTCAAACGATTTTTCATTAGGCAAGAAACTCGTAAGAGTAGGATATTATTGGCCCACAATGGAAAAAGATGCTATACATTTTTCAAAAACATGCAAGAAATATCAAATCCATGGCAACCTAATACATGCTCCAGCTAGGGAGATAATTCCTTTCATAACACATTGGCCATTTCAGCAATGGGTCTTTGATCTCGTTGGTCAGATTTACCCAAATTCATCAAATGGACATAAATATATCATTACTACAATTGAGTGTTTCACAAAATGGGTGGAAGTTGTCCCACTGTCTAATGCAACTGGAAAACAAATTTCAAAGTTTATCTTGAACTATATTATCTGCCGATATGGAATACCCTCGTTGATTGTGACTGACAATGGGGGTCAATTTCGAAACAAAGACATAGATGAGTTGTTTCTTTAATTCAAAATCACTCAATTTTATTCCTCGATCTATTACCCTCAAGGTAATGGACATGCTGATGCATCAAACAAAACTATATTGAAAATCTTGCATATGCTAGTGAATAGATTAGGAAAGGATTGGCATCTACAAATCAATCCAGCATTATGGGCTTATAGAACCAACATCAGAACACAAACTGACACAACTCCTTTTTTACTAGTTTATGGATCAGAGGTAGTATTACCAGCTGAGGTAGAGATTCCATCATTGAGGGTATCATTGAAACATTTAGTCATTGATGAAGACTATCTAATCTCTAGACTGCAAGAGCTAGAATTTCTAGATGAGCGCAGGTAACATGCATTTGATCATCTTAAAGTATATCAAAAGAGAATGTTGAGAGGATATAACAAGAAAGTAAAACCAAGAAGTTTTCAAGTAGGAGATCTAGTTCTAAGAGAGAATCCTAAAAATCAGCAAAATTGAGAGCAAAAGGGAAAATTTGAACCCAACTGGTTGGGTCCCTTTGTCATCACAACAACATTTGGATCAGGAGCAATCATTTGGCTACACTTGAAGGAGATGTTTTACTATATCAGATCAATAATCTACATCTAAAAAGGTTTCATGCCTGACATTCTTGAGATAGCACATGTACAGTGAAAAGAATTCTTGAAAAAAGTTCAAAAACAACAAATATGGATCCTGAAAAAAATAAAAAACAATAGAAAAAGTCCTAAAAAATGACCATATTGGTGAAAACCTAGCAAATAGGCACCTTGGTGAGTCCAAAAAAATAGAAAAAGAAAAAGTACAAAAAAAATTGGAAAAGAGAAAAAGTGTCTTGGTGAAATCCTAGTAAATAGGCACCATGATAGCAAAAATAGAAAAAGTTTGGCCAAGTGGTGAAAACCTGGTAAATAGGTGCTACTTGTAATCAATGCCCTATCTATCAAGACAATGCTTGCACATTTGGCCAATGTAAATCTAAGTTTGTACATATCCTCCAGTCACTTTCATGACACGCCAAATCCTAAAATGAACTATCAGAAAATTATATCTTCCTAAGGATGGAATATGTCCATATTAAGGTCCTAGGTAAACTATTTTTTTCCCTAGGGGGCAATGATCAAAACCACACATGTCACTAAGTCATTGTTAGGACTTCCTTCTAGGGTTTCATTTATCCCTAGTCCGCAATAGACGTTAAACTATGAAAACAAAGGTATTTTTCAATACCACCATAAAAAGTATTTCTTAATACTTGGACCTAAAAGTGTTCCTAAACACTATGTCATGACGATAAGAGTGTTTCTAAACACTAAACAGGTAAACCACTTATTGATGAAAGAGAAATTGATGATTGATAATAATTTCTATCCGTGTGTTTGCAAATTAATCAACAATGTTCCTAAACACTATAATCACAATTATCTATTTTAATGAAAATACATTGATTATAAAGGAATAATGAACTTTTCTTATTATTAATTTTTTATTGTTATGTTTCCTTGAGTGACTCGATGATGTCTACAATGGATTAGAGAAATAAGGACCGTGGGCATAACATTTCCTTTGTCTTCTGTTTGTGGTGATAAATCCAATGATCTAAAGTGATTGTAGGGAATGGGTGTCTATGATAAGTTCCTATATCATGATTGGAACACCACATATACCTTGACCTATTTCATATGAAAGCATTAGTGAGGTTAGATTTATTTCCTTGCCTCTTTTAAACTACAATGAAAAACTACTTCCTAGTAAGGTACATAGTTAATTGGATTATACCCAAGGATATGAATATAAAATGAAAGGTCATTGCTGGTATATATTTACACATTATGAACCAGAAAAGAAAATGTTTTATATCAAACAAGAAGTAACTGACATAAAATTCTAGCCTATATGCTTTAATGTTTAGGTTATCTTTCGATATGATGAATGAGAGGGAAGTATTCATATTTTTGTGATTGCTAAATCTATCAGTGAAAATTGTACTAACCTAATGAGTTCCCATTTACAAAAGCTCTATGATGATAATTGATCCACTTTGAATAAACAGTGACTGTCCTAGGTGTCTTAGTCTAGGTGCATTTCATTTGGTTAATTGCATTAAGGTTCATTTTAGTTGCATTGAAGTTCATTTTAAATTGCATTCATTTTAATATAGTTGCATTCATTTTAACTGGAATCAATATGAATGTGTGAATAAAATTATCTAAAGCATTTTAAAACTGAAAATTCTAAAAACATTAACCATTTGCCATGTTTGACCAAGTACATCATAAAATCATAAAGAAATTAAATGAAATGACTAAGTATATATCACTGATATCCATTTTCATAAACCATCTCATATCATAAAAACATCTACATAGTGCATCCATAATCATCCATACATAAATAAAAGTGATATGTCCATACATTGTATCGCATTACATCTCATACATCCATGTGCATACATAAAATAAAGATTGCATACATAAAGCTTTGAAAATACAAAAACATAAGCATATATCAGTGAAATATATCATGATGTCATCATATCATCACCATCTAATGTAATCATGACCAAGTATGAGCATCACATCAATATCCAAAGTTTGAGACACATATCAGTATATCTCACATGTGCATAAATCAGGAAACATTATATGAAGCAGCATAAATCAGATAAGATATCATATGATCAATAAAATTGAAAGCATCAATATATCATCAGCATGTGAGAAGGAGTATCAAAACAGTATATCAGAGCATGAATGAAATAGTATATCAGAGTATCAATAATGAACAATTATCAATGTATCAACAATAAAAAGTCCATGAGACATCAAAGTGTACAATGATTAAAAAAATGGTACATAATACAAGATATATCAATAGTACATCATATAGATCTATGATACAAAAGTGAGAATGTACAAAATATCAGATTTGGGTAGCACCCTCATCCTCTCATGGAGGATCAGGAGGGGGCGCATCCGCTCTACCTGGGATCGGTGGAGGTATAGCACCATTAGACTATTGCACTATAACTGAATGCAATGGAGCCCCCTGAGTGGTAGAAATAACAACACAATATAATGCAAAGTAATATGTGGCCCTCTGTCCTTGGTGGGTAGCCGTTTGTGTGTGTCTATCTCTCTCCACTCTCATAAGCGCCAGTTGTGAGTCCCTCTCTGTAAGATGTGCCCTCAGTGTGGAAACCTCTAACCATAATGTTGTTCTCTCCTGCTCGCACTATGACAGAGGATCTCCATATCTACCTGCAGGTGGATCCCTGGGATGCTACTGATTTTCTCCACCTCCTACTGCTACCCTCTATGCATGATGATCCCTGTGAAGGAGAGGACTTGTATCCCTCTAAGGAGGATGAGCCCTCAATCTATGCTACCAACTCTTCTAGATGACATCTTTGCTAGAGGCTTGTCACATGCTACCATCACCCCCTCCTCCTCCTCCTCCACCTCCATCTCTCCCTCCATTGCGTCCCCTATCTCTGCCTTGACCCCTATCTCTACCTCTAAGTAGCTCAATCTTGACCACCACACTCATTAGCTAGATTGTAGTCTAAGGCATCCTCAAGGTGAGGAGTGACTTCATCAGGAGTAGTAAACCATGGGTATGGATGCTAGCTATAATAGGTATGGTAATCATTAGTAATGCCACCATCAATGATCTCCAGAAGGTAGTCCCATCCTACAGGTGCACTCTATGATATCTCATGTAATGTCATATCATAAATGAGATGAGACCCCCACTATGCCTCCTCATCTCTAATCTGGGCATAAATGGTTGTCTCTTATGATAGGTCATGTACTCTGCCATATTGCCTAAGGATACGTGTGATAAAAAACTACTCAACTATATAGAGGGTCCTCCCAATCAGATATCGAGACTGAAATAAATATGGCATCTATCAAATATCAGATGGCCACTCCTCACAATCTAAGTATGACCTCCAAACAACATTAGTAATGTCATCTAGGATGCACTGCCAGTAATCCAGCTTGCCCAAATGGGGCTATTGAAGCATACTAGAATACATGTAAATATACGGCAACTCTGCATCACGTTGCCTATCTACTATCGGTCGTGTGATGGGGATGTGCTCACATGCCTAGACCTGAAGAACTAGAATACCTACTATCATAGTCCAAGAATACTGGTATACAATCTCGTGTGGCTCATGTTACATGTGAGAAATGATGCAACTCCCCCAAGCAAAATGTCGAGGTGAACGTATCATATCCTCGATCACTTTGGACCACTAGCAGATGAAGTCGTGTTGTCCTTGGTCAGGAATCATAAGTCCTCCTACTAGCCCTACTAAATACATAGGGATTCACTCATAGTTGGCCACCATGTGGTCCCAACTAATATATCATCTAGCAATGGTGTCATCATGAAACAATCTCTGAGCCTCTACCATTGCCACTGGAGTGCTTGTCTCGTACTCTACCCGAGACCCCATCATAGGAACGTGAAGAATATGCTAGAAGTCCTCAGGTGTGACTGTCATCTCACCAGTGGGTAAATGAAATGTGTTGTACTTAGAGTGCCAATGCTCCGCTGGGTACACCATTTCACCTCAGAGCTCAAGGAATTAACTATGGTAAAAAGTGAAAATGAATAGTAAAATTAACTTTTTTGACATATTTAAGCCTCTCGGGGACCCCAAAGACTTAAGGAACATTCATGGTAAGACATCACATAAGCATCATATCAGGACCAAAATTGAAATAGGTGATTCATATCACTTAAATGTAGTAAAATTGGAGTTATAGAGCAAAGTCAACTGTTAAAATGCAAAAGTCAACTATGGTCAAATTATAGTCAAACAAGGGCAAAATGAGTAGAAAGGATACCAGATACATGGAAAATCAATTTAGTAATGGTTATCACTCAAATCAATGGTCAATAAAAGTCAAAGTTCAGTCAAACGCACTTAACGAAAGCTGTACAAAGTATAATTAATGCACAGAAAGCTTGTCGGAAGCTGTAAAAAGTGATTTTCTCACTAATGCATCAAATTTTCAAACTAGGATATTGCTTAAACATCAATCAAAATTGGTCAACTTCCTCATTTTCTTGGTCAAACTTCATCAAATAGTGTTCTATTGACACTAAAATCAATCCTAATTGCTTATTAACATTTCCTAAATGACTTACACTTGATCCAGATTCATTTCAATCACCATAATTCTTCCTAAATGCTTGAAAACATTAATTTTTATCCGAATCTATTCTGATTTCAGTCCCGAGGGGGCATAATAATACTAATATTTAGTTTTTCAAATCAAATTCTTGAATGCTAGGGGCATGACAATTTTCTTCAATCAAGTTGATGTTGTTAATATTTACGAAATTGATCGATTTCATCACTTCAAATCAAATTGGTTATTTGTCAGCATGTTTAGTTACTGCAAATCATATTTAACTGGAATTTCTTTTCAAATCACTTATCAGTTTTTGTTCAATCAATCTTAGAATTGGTATGGTCAATTCTTGTGAACAATCAAGTTCAGAATTGATGACTTTCAAATCAGGTAGGATTTCTTTTCGATCAAGTTCGGAGTTCTCGAATTTAGAGTAGTTATATTTACTACTCTCTAAATCTTTCAGAGTAGTTCTCACTACTCTCTAAATCTCCTTAAAGTCAAAGTGGTCCTCACTAATCTCTAAATCACTTGAGTTCAAAGTAATTCTCGTTTCTCTCTAAATCTCATTGAATCTATTAGTTTTACTGAATCATGCATTAAATCATATTTTCTTTGAATCCTTGTGCTGTTCACAAAACAATTCAAAGAGGGGAAAATGTAATCACCTAAAATTGGGCTAATAGAACACAAGGCCCTATTTTCCCTAATTTGGGATTAAAACCCTAATTGTGTTAATTTGATGCTTGATTAATTAACATAATTCATTAAATTCAATAAAATCAATAAAATCTCATAATTCAAGCATTTATCATCAAACAATAAAGAAAAGTCAATTTGATTATCTTTATGCCTAATTAATTAAATCAAACCCATTAAATCCATGGCTAGAGCAATTAATTAAAAGAAATGAATAAATCCCTCTCCAAATGACATGTCACCTTAAAGGGGACAACAAAGACACCTCAAGATAATGAGAGGTAATCACATGGATCAAGCTTGGAGGCATCTCAACCACTCCTTATGGATGCATCTTAACCATTCAAAATCTTAAGATTCTATAAAAAGATAATTTTCAAACCTCAAAACATATAGTTAATTTGATTTCATAGCTAATTAGATAACATTTAAATTTAGATCATAGTAATGAATTGATGAATCAATGGATTTCATGCATAATTTGAAGGAATTTAGTTGTTTAATTATATATTTTCTTAAATCTCTCATTCTAACATGCATTGTCACTGTTTAGTATCATAATTTGAGAGTAATTTTAGATCCTTTCCATACTTGTGTTAGTTAGAGAGAAATAAGATGATTTCAATTGTTATTTGCTTTGATTGATTGATTATTCTAATAATTGATATAATGTTCTATTGAAGTGTTGTGTTGCAGGTTTGTAGGTACATAATTCAAACACACAAGACTAAATAGAGTAATTACATAAAATGAGTTGTCCTCCCATTTGGACTAGAGGAAAAATTGCATGTATGGATTCCATAGGAATCTCCTAATTAAAATTAATAAATACAAGTAAAGATTACTCTTTTGACACCCCCCCATTTAATCTTTACTTGGGGATTTTACAAAAAGGGGTATCATGACCTAATTTTTACAAAAAATCTAAAACGTGATCTTCAACTTCATGGTACAAAGGTGCATTTAAGTGAGTTCAAGTGGAGGGATATCCACATCTTCAAGTAGTCATCTTTAACTATAGGACAATGTGTAGATGAATTGATTCCTTAATTGTGCCTCAATGAGTCACTTGAATCAAAGAATATGGAAACAAGAAATAAAGAATCTATCCACAAGGAGAATGGCATTTGAAATTCAATTTAGTATATGTTTTGAAACTTTTACACCAGAAAATATTTGTAAAGAAATACTTATAGTTTAAAATAAGGTAGAGGGATAGAGATAAATGCATGAGTTTTCATCAAAAGTGTAATGGAGCTAACATGATATCAAGATAAACCAAATTCTCGAAGTCCCAAAAATGAATAAGAAAGGAACAATAAACATTATCAAATTCTCTCATAAAAGAACATACTAATGCACAAATAACCACAAACAAGGCCAACTAATGAGACCTACATCAATCACATGGATATAGACAGTCCACTAATGAGTCATCCCACTATAAGTGAATGGGTCGTGAATCCACCACCTAAATGACCCATGATCTAAGAAATGAAGAATGCAGATCATTATCACATTAGTAGATTTGCAAAGAAATATGAGAGAGACAATGATAAATTAGGAGAACACGTGACTCAAACACCAAATCAACATTTGATTTGATTTGCCAATTATGTTAACCATCATACACTATAAACAAAAGGTTATGAGTGTTAAAATATATTGCATTCAAATAAATATAATAAATCCAACAAAGTGCAAGAAGGATTTGAAGAGCGACATCCTTACCATGAATGAAAGATCAAGAGGAGCCAAAGTACCTAAAAAATAGAGGGAAAATCCATGAATAATATCCTCTTTATGAGGAATAAAATGGAGGGAAACTCCATAAAAGGTAAGTGCAAACCAACTAAGGGATGGAGGGATACTCCATGGGTCCCTCCATAGAATAAGGCAACTGTGTTAACCTTGAAAATTTGTCTCCCGACGGAACTTGAAAAAATGCAATAAAATACATATTTAAAAATGGTATAAAACCATAAAATGCCACCATGTGCATATAAAGAGATGTTGTAAAAGCATAAAATAACAACTATGTGCATATCAATAGATCATATAAAACTGGACAGTAATTGATGCTAATCAATGAAAAATGAAGGTAAAGGAATAAGATTCCTCATAAACCTTGAAGAAACTTAAGATAGATGTAATAATAACTGTAAGAGCACTAGGCAACATTATAGATATCAATTATAAACTCCATTGAAAATAAACATAAGTACGAATGTCTTAAACAAGAGAGGAAACATAGTTACTTCCTTGGAAACAAACTTTTACTTGAGAGTTATCCTTCGTTAGCAAAAAAATATATTAAATAGCTAATGTTGTTTTTGGATTAAACAAATAATATAGCTAATAATTTGGGTCAAAATATTAAGTTTGAACATTGTTAGATTGAAAATAGTAAATAATATAGGAAAACATATAATGTATTGAATTTTAACTGAATGTTAAACAAGAGGATAAGCGAGAAGCTTAATGTTAAAAAATATATTTTGATAAAGTTGTAAAATAACTTTATTGAAGTTATTAACCAAAAGGAATACAATACAAAGACAATATAATGCCAAAAAGTGAGAAATAAGAATGTAACGCAATGATAATCAACCTATGTATGATTAAATAATGATTTTAAAAAATTTAATTTTTTGTTAAATCTTTAATAGAACTGGTATTAAGTGATAAACAAGAAATTTAAAGTTTAATTAAATGATTAAATTTTGAATTTATATATAAATTGATAAAACTATAATGACTAATTAACGTAAACTTTAAACAAAAATTTAAATGATTTTAAATTATAAATTTAAACGATATTAAAAATTATATAAGAAATTAATTTAAACTATTAAAAATAACAATAGATTAAACTATCGTATGAAAACTATTAAAAGAGATTAAACTAATAACAAAGTAATGTTATTAAAACAATGTCAAAGTTTTTTTTTAAAATAACAAAGCAATGAGTTTTTAAATAATTATTTGAATGAATTTAACGTAGACAAAATAAATAATAACTGGTCAAATTATTTTAAAAATATTCAAACTAGAAACCAAAGTTAGCAAAGGGTAGAGAATATCATAAATAAGCTAGAGACATTACTAAACAAGGGAGATAAGGAAGAATATTGGTTAGTACAAACAAAATAAATGAGGAATCCTTCAAACTAAACCTGGAATAGCTAAAATGGTAGAGGAAGATAGATAATAAAATAGACTTGAGAAGAGAAAATGATGGCAGCCAAGCAGTGACTAGCTCAAACCCGTGATTGGAAGCAGTGATACAAAGAGTGACAAAGATTGGTCACTGCTCCTAAATGGAGGTGAATATTGGGAAACTTTCTACACAAGAGCTAAATGGATTCATTCTGCACAAAATCCATATCCCAGTGTTTTGAGATTCAATTTCATTTTCCCGTAGCATCCAACATAAAATGGGTTGTACTTCAACAAAAAATATGAACTGAAAGATGGGGTATGGTAAGGTCTGCCAAGGATAATGGAGACATTGATAATATTGAATGTGAATACATAAATTATATCATGCTTCCAACTAGCAAAGAAAAGAGGTGAAAAAGAGAAGCACAAACATAGGTATATCATGATTTGTTAGAAAAACCAGAGATTTAACCCTACAAGGAAGCTATTAATGAAAAAAAAGATTATAACAGAGAGACGCATGCATGCAAAGAGATATTTAAAAGGAAATCTGAGACATTATTTATTGAATCCTGCAATAAAAAATACCTTGTAGATGAAAACTTATAAAAAATGATTTCAATATAACCAGCGAGAAACGTGAGATAAAAAAAAAGTTAAACCTTGTGGTTGCTCGATATAGGTTAACAAAAGAAATCCAGATTGAAATGGGTTTGGTGGTAAACCATCCAAACCAAAAAAATAATAAAAAAATTCAAAGACAACCCTCTGGCGGCAAGTCAACGAAAGAGGGTTAGTGATCTAAAACCCCCAATCACATATATTAACAAAAAAATGGATGAGTTATGTTATGGTATTCGAGCTTCTCCCTTCAAAGAACATAAAACTTAATAGATATAATAATCAAATCTGCAAAACCACGAATGAGATATGTAAAGAGTATTAAATCTCCTCTTTTCAATAAAAAGTCTCCAAACAAGGAGTGCTCCAATGAATGCCTTCGACACCTTCCAACTCAAAACAAGGATTAGTAACCTTCTCTGATACCATGAAAGAATAATAATAATAATAATAATAAAGAGAGACAGGAGCAATAAACAATCCAAGTGAGCTAGATGAGGGAGAGAGTGTTACCATAAAAAAACTATCATCTAGGAGCATTCCCCAAGCAAGCCAAATGGAAAGGAGACAAGAAGTTTTGAAAGGGGAAAAGAAAATAAAAACCCCTTGAGACATTATGAATGAGGCCATAGCCTAAAGGAGAGAGAGAGAGATAGATAGATAGATGCTCATTACAATAACTTCATCACTTGAAATGAGAGAGGAGCATCTCTTAAATAGAGATGAGGAGAGGAGTTACTATGTAACTCCCAAGTCTATGAATGCCACCATTCGTACTAGGTCTGTGCCAAGTGTTGCAATCCTCTTAAGGATGATAGACTAGATAGAGTGATTGCATAAAATGAGTTGTCCTCCCATTTGGACTAGAGGATAAATTACATGTAGGGATTCCATAGGAATCTCCTAATTACAATTAATAAATACAAGTAAAGATTACTCTTCTAACACTCCTTTCCAAATTTATCATAATACTTGTTAACTCCAACAAGTATACTCCAATTTCTCACTTCATTGATAATCTTATCAATAGAAAAAAATAATTTTAAATCTAATTCAAACTTAACTGACTTAGTGGTGGAGGAACCTACCACCTTAGGTTTCTTACCTTGAGCCTTGAGTTCATACTTCTCTTCTTTTGATTTTGTTCCTTCAACTTCTTCATGTTCTTCTTTGTATCTTTTAGCTTTTTCTTTCTTTCTCTTTCCAAAAACTTTTGCAGTCATAGCCTCATTGGCTTTTGTAGGCTCAGATTGTGTCTTCTTGACTAGTCTTCTGACTGGAATCTTTATTGAATTTGTTTTCTCCTTCTTTATTGAAATATCATTTCTTGTTTTATGATTGGTTAAGGAACTACAAGTTGCACTAACAACTTCATGTTCATCTTCTTTTGTACTTGATATACTAGCTTGCTCAACAACATGTTTGGCTCTAGCCTTCTCAATTTGTTCTTTTGTAAAGCCTTTCTGAATCATAAATTATTCAACTTCCTTTCTCACTTTCTTCTCAATAACTGGTTTCATCAAGCCATTATGCGCTTGGAGTGACTTCTCTTCAAATGTCCCAAACCTTGGAGTCTTGGGATCTACCAGTTGAGCTAACAGGTTCTCTACATACATAATTATAATATCTCCATCCACTTCATAACCCATAGGCATCATCCATGAGGTCCTTGGCTAAACTTATTCCATTAGACAAGTGTCAGTGTCAACCATAAAACAAATAGTATATCTGTACTTATCAACAATTTCATAAGGTATCATTTCTTTTCCATGCATCTTCTTTTGAAATTCTTTGAAATATCCCCAAACCTTTCTAGTAAAATCACTTCCTAATATTATGATACTATTATTAATTTGAATGAAGGATGGAGTACTTAATGTCCATGCAATATCACTGATATCAGGGAACATGTTTTGGAAATAGAAGAATAAACACATAATCACCCATCCATATTTGAATTTCTATCTCTTATCCTTTTTTTATCTTCTCAAGATTCAACATTAGTTATTCTCTCATCACTTTAGCTAAATCATAGTCAGCATTTTCCTTAATCATCTTGTATGTTGTATGAATAGCACCACCGAGTATACTATTCAACTGACTAGAATGATAGACTTTGTATCCTATGACCATAGATTTATATTTCACCTCTTCATCTATAATGTCATTCACAGTCGTCACATGACCATCCCACCTAGATTTCGTCAAACTGATTACTTCTTCTTTAGGAATAGTGTGTAGAAAAGGTACTTCACCCGTTGAACATAGACCGGTTACAACATGAATTTCCTCTTTAGTAATTTTATGTGGTTAGTCCATCCATGGAAATGATCATGTATTCTTCTTAAAATATATCTAATTTGATCCTCTTCAAACTCATTAGGATAATCAACCGTGTAATGAAAACCTTTATCTGCTATGCATTTATGCTCATCTTTCATCACTAACCTAGCATCACACAACTTATATTGATCATAGATTTATCTTGATCCTAGATCTTCCAATTTGCAATGAATGTATGCTCTAACATCCTCAATATGCACAAAACAATATATGTCATGCTAGTTAGGGCACCCGCTGGGTCATTTTTCATTGATTTGAATGGATTTCACTTAAATTCCATTCTAGGTCTTTTAGTTATATCAATAAAATTAGGATTATCCATCCTATCTTTCAACCGCAAATCCATATATCAGATAAATACCTAAACAGTCCACAACTAGGGTTCTTTTCAAAGAACATGACAACAACCACCACAACAATTGATCAATTTTCACTTTCACAACACCACCAAAAATTCCTTCCTGTTGCTTTGATCTCTACAAACAGCTCAAACAAGGACTCTTTTTTCTCTACAAAAGCTTTCAAAATGCGCAAGGTGAAAAATTAAATCCAAAAATGCCTTTTTATCTACCTTACCACATGTATTAAATGCATTTACTAATTGAACTTACCTTTTCACTGATTGACCCAAAAGCTCATTACTAATGACTAAAACACCATATAATATATCAAAATTTCAATATATACTCCAAGATACTTTATTGCATCTTAAAATTTTGATAGATCTTACTACACACCTATAGGGGGTCCAAAGATGGATTCAACAATACTTTCTCCCCCTAAGCCACATG
Source organism: Chamaecyparis obtusa (assembly GCA_027943335.1). Taxonomy (NCBI): domain Eukaryota; kingdom Viridiplantae; phylum Streptophyta; class Pinopsida; order Cupressales; family Cupressaceae; genus Chamaecyparis; species Chamaecyparis obtusa. The sequence continues at coordinate 925,697 of BSBK01003122.1, read as the reverse complement.
AAGGCTTAGTTTGATGAAGAATTCTCCACACCCAATTGAGATGCAGATTCCTTTGATGAATTACTGTCTCCCTTCTTCTTCTAGGTCTTTCTCATTTCTTTCCTATTCTCTTCTACATTCACAATCCACTTTCTTTTCTGGTTACTTGACTAGTTTACTAATTGATTCCTTACCCTACAATCCCTTGCTAGATGTCCAATCTTGTGACAATGAAAACATTCCATAGCAGTTGATCTCCATGGTCTAGCATTACCTCTTACAGTCCTCATTCTAAAATTCATAGCCATGTGTCCATATTTACCACACATTGAGCATGTGGCATCAAATTGCCTCTCTCTTTGGTAAGGTGCATTTCGGTTCATAGGCAGCCTTTGATTTTTAACTCTTGACCTACACTAATAAGCTTTGTGACCATATTTGTTGTAATTGTAATAGTAACTATCAAAGCTACTAGATCTACTACTGGATCTATACCTACAATCATGAGTAGTGTGACCATACTAATTTAAGTTATAGAAATATCCATCAAAGGTGTTAGACCTATTTGCAGATCTACTTCTACGCACATTTGTAGTATGAACTGCCTTGTGCCAATTGAAACATACAAGCTTATAGGATTTCTTACTAGAAGTTATTTATGTTACCTTCGATGGAGACTTTCCTTCTAGCTTGATCTCCTTAGTTCCAAATGATTCACCAACATCAAAAGTAGTAAAACCTATATATCCTAGGCCTATGATATCTTTGCTTCTTCTTTAATTTCTAAGTTTCTCATCAAGTTTTGCAGTACTTTCATTGAATTTCTTCAGCGGATCATTTTCATTCTTCAGTTCTCCCTTTAATTTCTCATTCTCATTTCTTAGATTCTCATTCTCCATTAGGAATTTTCCATTTTCTTCATTTTTATCATGCAAATGTTCATGTAATATGCCAACCTCTTATATTTTCTTGAAAAGCTCATCCTCTACAACTTTCAATGCTTCATCCTTGGTCTTTAAGGAATCTTCTATAATTTTCATTGCATTCTCTTTAGATCTCCTTGCTTCCAAATCTTCACACATTTTGATTGATTGGGCTCTAATCTCTCTCTTAAGGTTTTTCTTGCCCTTGTGTAATTTTTCATTTTCCATATCCATGGCTTCTAGGGCTGCTTCAAATTCCTCAAATCCATTATGTTCAAACAATTTCTCAATGTAATCTTGACTCTCATTCAGTTTTTCAACAAGCTCTTGTCTCTTGGCCAAAGATTGCTTCAACTAATCTTTTATGTCTTTGATAGTACTTTTAGCTTCATCAAGTTGTCTCTTGTATCTCAAACCCTCCATATTTCCCTTAAGGATCCTCCCCAAGTTGTTAGGCTTCTTCAAGGGAAAAAGGCTATGATACTATAAAGGATAAAATAGAGTATGTGTGTACATATAAAAAAGGGGGAACATAATATTTACTACTAAATCCAAATTCCCAAGGGAGAGATCCAAATTGATCAACTAAAAGGTTAATACACAAAAGAATCAATCTATGGAGAATATGAATAAAGGAGAAAACCTTATATTTTGTTATGAAGAGTATATGCTTGAAATCTGAAATAAATGGAAGGAAAATACTAACCTCAAAATAGGGCAGATCTGGAAAATGCAAATTTCTGATGTCTGTGTACAGTTTCGGACAATTCTGCAACCTGTTCCAGACTAGAAATGCCAAGATAGAGAAAACCCTGAAAACTTTTATCTTTCGGGAAGCAGGTAGTCTTTGACCCAAATAAAATGTCAAGGACTACCTCAAAATTTTGAAGGTCATCTTTGACTTTGTTCATGGATCTCGGAAGTTTTCCGAAAAGGGTATCTAGATCCAAGCTCTGATTTGTAGTCCTGCACCTATACCTGCAAGAAAAATGGTTTTGTTGTTTGGATGAGGGGTTTTCCTTAGTCAAACCCCGGTTTGGAATCATCCTTAATAATGGAATTAAAATAGAGAATGCTAGCAAGTAGTAGAAGTAGATTTAACAATGAAGCTATGATATTCAATAGATATGCAATTGTATTTGAAATGTAAACAAGTATGTTGATATGAAAGCTTGAACATAACATTATCAAATGTAAATCAAAACCTCCATGATTGTATGCTTGGATTCCACCTTGAGGGAAGAATGAATGGATCTTGAAGATGAACAAAGGATCTTGAAGGAAGATCACACCACCATGATGGCTAGATCTAGGGTTTTGAATGATGAATCTTGAATGTTTGGACCAAATCCCTTCAATGGCTTGAATGCTTGAATCCTTAATCTTCAATGGAGAACTTGAATGCTTGAAGAGGACTTGAATGGACGATTTCTTGAATGGATACTTTCTTGAGAATGGATGCTTGATGGAATGCTTGGTTGATCTTGCCTTGAGAAAACCTTGAGCACTTGATCTCCCAAGAACTTGATGCCTTGATCATGAAAGTGGATTGAAACTTGATGGAGAAAATGAGAGAGGAAGGCTTCCTTTTATAGTGATCTAGGGAAAAAACCTCTAGAGGGGCCACATAGGGGAATTGAATTCCAATTGGGCCCATACCCCTTGAAATGGACCTAGATTAAATGCAATTTAAGGATTTACCATTTTGGAGACCAAAACAGCCGACCCAGAAGTGGGAAAACAAATTTTTCCAAAACTCGACATCCAAAAATTATGGGACCTTGAAATTTGAACCCTGGGTCAAGGATGAGGTAGACCCCACCCTAGGTTAGGGTCGAGTTCTTCCCTAACCTAGGTCAGGGTCTAGGTCATCTTTGACCTTGAGGTCAAAAATCTCAGGACCTCAATCCAGAATGCTAGGAAATGCACAAATAAAGGTGAAAATGGGTGGAGAGAGAATCAGAATAGGGGGAGAAAGCTAGATCCAAGAAAAAACTAATTTGAGGTGCTTGACATGACCCTAGACCACTTATTTGAAGGGCTAAATGCTCTTAACATGGAAGTGCTTCCATTTTAAGACAATACATTAAGCCCCCACTTTAGCAAGAGTATGGACTCAATGCAAACTCTTAGTAAAGGAGAAAAAAGAGGAGATCCAAGTGGATTTGCAACGTGATAAAATAACACTTAGCTAAGGACACAAGCCCCTAGGCTAAGGATTCTAACTCAACATACATGCATGAGGGTGCGAAATGAGAAAACCAAAAGAACAAGGGTTAGTACTAAACAACCCAAATCAATTAGCATAAGAAACCTCGCTAAGAAATATTTCTCATACTAATATCATATTTGGAAAGCTATCATAAAAGCATAAATGATTACATTAGAAAGACAAGAGAAACACTATAAATAACATAGCTTCATGATCCAATCCTACTAGCATGGAAGCAAAAAGAGAGAAAATAGAAAGTGATAACCTCATCCAGTAAGATGCCCACCTTACCGTGAATCACCCTAGAGGGAGAGCCCAACATGTTCACCCATAAACTGTGCCTTGAAATTGTAGTGCATCTTCTGAAGGCTTCTGGAATACCCATAGATCCACCTTCTTGTATCACTATGAATATGAAATGTGTGTCTCCTCAGGATTTAGCAACTTATGTGCGTTACCATCGGAAGATTTAGCATATTGGAAATGCTTGTCCCTTCAGATTTAGCAACTTATGTGCGTTACCTTCAGAGGATTTAGCATATTTGAAATTGGAAATGTGTGTCCCTCCAGGATTTAGCAACTTATGTGTGTTACCTTCTGAGGATTTAGCATATTGGAAATGCGTGTCTCTTCAGGATTTAGCAACTTATGTGCGTTACCTTCCGAGATTTAGCATGTTGCAAAAAAAAAGGTTAGAACACAAAAACATACTATTTTGACATGTTAAGGAAAGAAAAGAATAAGGATAAAGCCTTCTTCAACATCAAAACAATATCCACAGACAACACCCAGTCTAAGCCAAGAAGGTCACAACTCCTATGAGGCCATGGAAGGGACGAATGCAACGATATATCATGCAAGAAGTGAAAAAGTAACCCTTGTGAGGGATAGCACACTATTCAGTTTCCAAGGTGAGATATATCAACCATGGAAACCCAATGTCAAACAATGAAATAGGTTGTGATCAAGGAAAAAGATCCTCAATGAAAACCAAAATTTTCATGTATGATTGGATATCAGATAATAGATAAATACCACTTAACCAAGGAAAAAGGTGAATCCCAAAAAGACAGAAAAGGAGATGACATCCTTTCCCCCCAAGGGTAGGAACAAGGATGGAAGGGGACCTATTATATCACTCACAATGCTATACAAGACAACGAGCCCCCAAGGATTAGGATAACATTGTTTACATAATGTGGAGCTCCATAATAGGAACATAAATGTTATTTAGAGAAAACAAGATTGAAATACAACTCATTGTCACATGATATATAAATAACATTACTATCAATGAGCTGCCTAATCTTATAATGTAAAGCTTGACATTCATTAGTAGAGTGATCATGAAATCTATGATATAAAAAAAAAGGAAGAGTCTTCAAGTGCGGACTACGTTTCTTTTTGTGTTTAGGTCTAGTAATCATCTTAGCGTGAAGGAGTTTATGCAAAAGAACTTCTTGGTCAAATTCCTTCATAGTTTCATCATGTTTTGAAGTGTTATTTGAGATGTTGTAACATTGATTTGTTGTTGAGGATTAAATCCCAATTCATAAGAATGCTCATGCCCCCCACTCTGTAAGGGCATTTGAATTCCTTGTTTATGCTTACCACATGCTTGACCATTAAATCCTTGTTTAACAAGGAAATGATAACCAAGACCATAACAAGAAGCCATATTAGAAGGTTTCAATGGAACTTCAGTAGTCACTATGTCATCATTAGTAGGTCTGACAAGTTCATTGTGGGTAGAAGTAGCGAGAAAGTTATTATGAAGGGTGTTAGAAGTAGAAGTAAAAACTCGTTGTTCAAATTATCTTTGTTGCTTCATAAAATCAAGATCATTAATCTTATATTCTCCAATAAAGGTAGGAGTAAAATCCAAGGTTCCCAAATCATTGTTAGGAAGAGCATTAGAGGAAGAAGGATTACTATTAGGAATAGAAGTAGTGTGGGTTTGAATATTCAAAAAAGAATTAGGCACATCATCCGTATGAAGTGAATACATCTTGTTGTTATGTATAAACTTGACTTTACGGTGAAGGGTGGAAGGAACATCATGCATCTCATGCAGCCAAGGTTGACCCAAAAGAAGGTTATAATTGAGAGGTCCAAGCATAACATGAATAGGTGTATTCAAGATGACTGGTCCTACTTTGATAGGTAAGGTAATGATGCCTAAAGTGTTCTTAGCAATGTTATCAAAGCCACGTATAGGAACATTGTCAGGTTGAATAGTTGAAAGATCGGCTTTAATCTCTTTGAGCATGTCCATGCTAAAAACATTAATCCCAGATCCATTATCAATCAAGGTCCTACAAATGATACTTTTATTGATAGAAACAATAACCATAAGAGCATCATATTGATTCTAAACTTCTTTAGAAGGTAAATCCTTTTGAGTAAATACAATGTCAAGAGGAACCGGGGTAGCATGCATGCATTTTAAGAAGTTATTAATGTTCTCTTGATTAGGAGGTGGAGTGGGAAGAGTAGCTAGAGATTTTTTCAAGGCTTCATAGTAGGTAGGTGAAGTTTGGAGAAGCTCCCATAAAGAAATCTTGGCAAGAGTATTTTGCAGTTAGTTTATCAAATCATACTCCTTGCTAGGAAGATAGGGTGGAGGAGGAAGAATGGGTTGAGAAGGTGGTAAAGAAGTAGAAACCACCAGATTAGGTTGAGGGTTATTCCTTGTATAGTATGTGTGAGCTATAGAATCGCAGTCACTGAAAGACTGTAAAGACTCCATAGTTTTACCTTTGATAGTAATGTGAGGACAACCTTTGACAGTCAACAAGGGTTTCAGATAAACCATGTTAGTTGTCTCAACACTACAAATAGATTCACAAAAAGGAAGTAAAGAAGACATCCTAGGAGGAGATGAGGTAAGATCTTGATTCTCCATAAGATCATTACTAAAAGAGAGAGTATTAATGGAATTCATATCACTAGAAGGAATCCTAAATGGAGGTAAAGCATCTATAATATCATCTTCTTTCGCTAAAATGTTTGCATGTGTTTTAGAAAAAGAGTTATCATCATGTATGAATATGTCATCCATTAATAAGTCACCCTCTTGTATCAAAGCTTCTTCGCGAGGAGGGGATAAATCAATGTCTTTATCCAAGGGATCATCCACAATGGTGTCATGAGGAAGAGAGTAATCAACATCCAAATGTAAAGGTTCATCCCAAATAGGAGGATTATCATCCCTACCAATAAGGCACATTGCAGGATCCCTAGAGGGGAAAGAAGGTAAATTATATTCTAAAGTAGGCTCATAGAAAAGACATGCATGAGGAGAATAATTAACATTAATTCCCAACTGATCTCCATAAAGAGAAATATGATGGAGAGATAGATTAAAGTCATCTTCTTGCTCTAATACATGCTTACAAGGTAATACAAGAGAGGACAAAGCAACATCACATGCACTAGATAAAGTCTTTCTAGGTGTAACACTATGCAATGGTAAAGTAAGAGGAGGTTGTTGTGTAATCCCAAAAGTTATAGAAGAATGTTTGGAAAACACTTGAAACAATTTGTGAAACATGATAGCAAATAAAGAAATGCAGGGAAAATAGATCTAAATATATCCAAATGCACTCAAATGAAACACAATAGGGCATCTAATTCCACAAAAGAAAGGGGTAAGTGAAGCGGGTTCACCAAAATGTAAAGGATAAAATAGAGTATGTGTGTAGATATAAAAAAGGGGGAATATAAGATTTACCACTAAATCCAAATTCCCAAGGGAGAGATCCAAATTGATCAACCAAAAGGTTAATACACAAAAGAATCAATCTATGGAGAATATGAATAAAGGAGAAAACCTTATATTTTGTTATGAAGAGTATATGCTTGAAATCTAAAATAAATGGAAGGAAAATACTAACCTAAAAATAGGGCAGATCTAGAAAATGCAAATTTATGATGTCTGTGTGTAGTTTCGGGCAATTCCGCAACCTGTTCCGGACTGGAAATGTTGAGACAGAGAAAACCCTAAAAACTTTTATCTTTTAGGAAGCAGGTAGTCTTTGACCCAAATAAAAGGTCAAGGACTACCTCAAAATTTTGAAGGTCATCTTTGACTTTGTTCATGGATCTCAGAAGTTCACCAAAAAGGGTATCCAGATTCAAGCTCTGATTCGCAGTCCTGCACCTGTACTTCCAAGAAAAATGGTTTTGTTTTTTGGATGAGGGGTTTGCCTTAGTCAAACCCTAGTTTGGAATCAACCTTAATAATGGAATTGAAATAGAGAATGCTAGAAAGTAGTAGAAGTAGATCTAACAATGAAGCTATGATATTCAATAGATATGCAATTGTATTTGAAATGTAAACAAGTATGTTGATATGAAAGCTTGAACATAACATTATCAAATGTAAATCAAAACCTCCATGATTGTATGCTTGGAATCCACCTTGAGGGAAGAATGAATGGATCTTGAAGATGAACAAAGGATCTTGAAGGAAGATCACACCACCATGATGGCTAGATCTAGGGTTTTGAATGATGAATCTTGAATGTTTGGACCAAATCCCTTCAATGGCTTGAATGCTTGAATCCTTGATCTTCAATGGAGAACTTGAATGCTTGAAGAGGACTTGAATGGATGATTTCTTGAATGGATGCTTGCTTGAGAATGGATTCTGGATGGAATGCTTTCTTGATTTTTCCTTGAGAAAACCTTGAGCACTTGATCTCCCAAGAACTTGATGCCTTGATCATGAAAGTGGATTGAAGCTTGATGGAGAAAATGAGAGAGGAAGGCTTCCTTTTATAGTGATCTAGGGCACAAACCTATAGAGGGGCCACATAGGGGAATTAAATTCCAATTGGGCCCATACCCCTATAAATGGACCTAGATTAAATGCAATTTAAGGATTTACCATTTCAGAGACCAAAACAGCTGACCTGGAAGCGGAAAAACAATTTTTTTCAAAACCCGATATCCGAAAATCATGGGACCTTTAAATTTGAACCCTGGGTCAAGGATGAGGTAGACCCCATCCTAGGTCAAGGTCGAGGTGATCCCTAACCTAGGTCAGGGTCTAGGTCATCTTTGACCTTAAGGTAAAAAACCTCGAGACCTCAATCCAGAATGCTAGGAAATGCAGAAATAAAGGTGAAAATAGGTGGAGAGAGAAGTAGAAGAGGGGGAGAAAGTTAGATTCAAGAAAAAATCAATTCGAGGTGCTTGACATGACCCCATACCACTTACTCAGAGAGCTAAATTCTCTTAACATGGAAGTGCTTCCATTTTAAGATGATACAGATACATGGTATCAAGTATTATAAGGCACTATGAGGGTGGGTGAATTAGTGCATCCACAAATCTAAAAATTTTAATAATTATTTTCCACAATAACCAACATGCAAATGATAATATAGCAATGAAGTATAAAATATAAAGCATTCACACACAATGAACACAAGACATAATATTTTTCTTGTGGAAACCCTTTTTAGAGGGAGAAAACCATGTGTGGGAACGATGCCCAAAAATTTCATTAGTGCACTAATGAAATCTTCCATGTTAGGAGAAATTACAAAAACCCTTTTGAGGTTATACCTAGTTAAGAACTACAACAGTCCCGTTAAAGACTACCCTGTCAAGGGATTTCAAAATTCTTAGTTAAAGAGCTACCTAGTTAAAGGATTTTGATCTTCAAACAGGTTAGGATCTTTCTCACCTTGTTAGAAGAGACCTTGTTAAGGGATTTAGATCATAGACTGGTTATAGTATGCCTTGAGTATAAGAAATCAAATATATGATCTGAGATTAGAACTAAACTTCCAAACATATCCAATTATCTACTCAATTGTAGTACTCTGATCACTTTATTACCTCTATACTTCCTTCAACAATCTCTATCTATCACCACATACCGTCACAACAACACACTTAATGATTTTCATAATCACTTTTATACGTGTTCTAAGTCAGTGCTAGAACCCTAAAACATTTTACAAGTCAACATAAAAATCCAACTTAACATATAAGTGAGCATTCCAAAACCAAAATTCAACATCCTTGATGTCAGCCCAAAACATCAAATCTTGAAAATATGTCGGCCCATCTCTTACATTTGACTATAACATCGATCTAACCAACTGTATTAACCGGTACTTTATTCTTATTTCCAATGTCACTTCAATCCTCAATAACTTACTGAATTCTTTGAACTAACTAATGTGATCATAGAAGTAGTCAAATATTCCTCTGTAGATGATGTTTGTACGATTTCACACCTTAACTCGGTATCCAATTCTAGATTTGGTTTCCTTTACCTTGCATATTGTCTTCTTACTAATTGATTGAACACTTAGTTGATTCTCCAACTTGATCCTTCAACATTATCAGTAATTCTGATCTCCTGTCATCAAAAAATCAATTTTTTAGTAATGACAACACCATAATACAATTATGAGATCAAAACACATATCACCAACATCAAAATGCAAAAAATTGTAGAGGGGCCTCTCGCTATCCTATACATTCAAATAGATCCTTTACATGTGCCACAAATTGAGAGAAACAACTCATCAAAGGTTGACAATTTTGTGCACTTAGGAAACTTAAGGGACATCATCAATAGGGTATGGTGCCAAGCATTCTGGAAAGTGGGGAGATAAAATAGTACCATGCCTAGGTTAAACCCACCCAACTAGATACATCCATGCTGATGATTTGTACCCATGACAAATAGAGTGATATTTAGGATACCTTGAAACTTTTCATTGAATGCATCTGACTATTTTTGCATCAACAAAAAAATATCTACCCTACAAAAACCACTTCAAGTCTTGAAATATGAGATAGGTTATTATAGAGGGGCCTCTTGTGAATCTATAGGTTTATATAGATCCTTTGTAAGTGCCACAAATAGCGAGAAACAAACCATCAAAGTTTATTAGTTTTGTGCACTTAGGGTAGTTAAGGGACGTCACCAATAGGGTATGGTGCCAAGTGTTCTAATGAGTGGGGAGCCAAAGTGGTACTATGCCTAGGGTAAACCTACCTAATTAGACATGTTCACACTGATGATTTTCACCCATGACAAACATAGTGAGATTTAGGCTACCTTACAACTTTTCATTGAATGCATTTGACTATTTTTGCATCAAAAGAAAAATATTTTCCCTCCAAAACCCACTTCGAGTCTTGAAAATATGACATAAGTTATTATAGAGGGGCCTCCTGGGATCCTATAAATTCAAATATATCCTTTACACACACTAGAGATTGGGAAAAATAACATGTCAAACTTTGACAATTTTGTGTACTTAGGGAACTTATGGGACATTGCTAGTAGGGTATGGCATCGAGCATTCTGACAAGTGGGGAGGAAAAATAGCACCGTGCCTAGGTTAAAATTTTATAACCATATGTGTCTACATTAATGGTATGTACCCATGATGAACAAAGTAATATTTAGGCTACCATGCAACTTTTCATTAAATGCATCTAACTATTTTTGCATCAACAAAAAAATTGGTGCCTTGCGAAAACTTCCAGTCATGAAAATATGAGATATGTTATCGTAGAGGGGCCTTCTATGACTCTATATGTTTGGATAGATCCTTTACAAGTGCCACATATTGTGAGAGATAGGCCATGAAGTTTTTCCAATTTTGTGCACTTAGGGCACTTAAGGGACATCACTGGTAGGGTATGGCGTCAAGTGTTTTGACAAGTGGGGACCCAAAATGGTACCATGATGAGGGTAAACTTTCCCAAATAAATGTGTCTGAGCTAATGAATCACACCCATGATTAATAGAGTGATATTTAGGCTACCTTGCAACTTTTTATTGAATGTGTTTGACTATTTTTGCATCAACAAAAAACCACTTCCCTACAAAAACTACTACAAGTCTTGTCAATTTGAGATAGGTTATTATAGAGGGGCCTCTCGCAATCCTATTTTTTTAGATGGACACTTTGAATGTGCCAAAAATTGGGAGAAACAACTCGTCAAAGTTCAAAATATTTGTGCACTTAGGGAACTTAAGAGACATCATCGGTAAGGTATGGTGTCAAGCGTTCCAATGAGTGGGGAACCACATTGGTACCATGCATAGGGTAAACCCGTCCAATAGGATGTGTTCACACTAATTGTTTGTGTCCACGAAAAATAGAGTGACATTTAGACTACCTTGCAAATTTTCATTGTATGTATCTAACTATTTTTGCATCAACATTATCAGATTTCCACAATCTATTTGAATACTCTTATTCGTTTCTATCTTTGATTGTGTATAAATTTTTTAGCATCAACATTTCAGATTAGACTCATTGATCCTTCATCAAGATGAAAAAGAGTGCAAGATATTCATCATCTTATATTTTTTACATATCGTTCACTCTCTATCATCTGATGATGGATCACAGAGTGTGATCCGAAAAATTGATGCTAAAAAATTCATACACAATCAAAGCTCAAAATGAATAAGAGTATTTTTGCATTAATAGAAAAAATGTTGCCCTACAAAAATCACTTCAAGTATTGAAAGTATAAGATAGGTTATTATAGAGGGCCCTATCATGACTCTACAGGTTCAAAAGGATCCTTTGGAAGTTACATGGATTGTGAGAGATAAGATGTGAAAGTTTTTCAATTTTGTGCACTTAGGGAACTTAAGGGACATAATTGGTAGGGTAACGTGCCAAGTGTTCAAGTGAGTGGAGAGCCAAAAGAAGACCATTCCTAGGGAAGACCCACCCAAGAAGAAATGTTTGCATTGGTAATTCCTGCCCACAATGAGCACAATGAGGATAAGGCAAAATTTTCAAGTGCATTTATGGTGAAAAAGTGTGACCTTTTCCTCAAAGTAAAGTCATGCGTAATTCAAGTTAGATGCATATACATTTTTAATACATGAAAGGAAAACATAATTAATGGCCTATTCCTTGGTCTTATGCTAATGCCTTTATAATACATGAGATATTAGTATCCAAGAGTTAATTTCTATAGGCCCTAAAGAGGATAGGTTGGTGTTGTATACAGAGAGGTGGAGTAATCCTCGCAAGGTGGGTGAATCTAAAGATGAAATATGGATGGGGTTTTGAAGAATCCAATGTTGACCTATATATGTTCACAAGCATAAAATTGATACAAGTTATCCTATAAAGTTGTCCCTGATAGGAATGTAAATTTACTAAGAACTTGAATTAAAATAAAAAATTACTTGTGCGGATATCTCTTCTTCTATCAGTGTTGGTGCAATCAACAAGAATGTGAATCCATGGCACTATAACTCCCTCACACTAGGTGTTACCTACAAGAGTAAATTAAGATAAAATGTTAGTTAATATATATGTAAAATAATGACAATTTAAATGATAAGCATGTATACAATTAAAGAAAATGTAAACAACTAAGTGTAAAAATATATATACCATGTGACTATCAAGGCCAAATGAAATGGTCAATAGATTGGGCTCGTGCACACGTGTCGTGTCCTCCTTGGACATCAAGATCTCTTAAATAGACTATGTAAATAAACATTAGCATAGTCAACTAATAAGTACATGCATAATCATTCTAATTTCTTTACACTCTTAATTACCTTCCCCTTAACAGTGGGTGTTGTTGCACCTCCCTTGCACTGCACATCCCTCATAGTAGGTGCAACCTACAAGAAAAATAAAACTTGAAAATATTAATTAATATATATAATTAAATCATCACAATTTAAATGAAAACTTGTATACAATAAAAAATTGTAAATGAAAAAGTATAGAAATATATACCATAAAGTTGTCAAGGCCAAATGAAATGGTTGAGATCATGGCATCATGAACCTATGTCATCTCCCTTCTCTGACATCAACTAAACATAAATAGACCATGTCAATAAATATTAGTGTGAAATCTTAATAAGTTATATTATATATAAATGTTTATTTCAAATTAAATGCACTATGAAATTACAAGTTAAGTCCTACCACAACATTATCAGCGAATGATGAATCCACCTCCTAGTCTCTTTCATGAGAGGACTCTCTAGGGTACACTCTAGTCCCTATCATGTCATGTGGTGTACCACCCATACCATGCACCTCATACTCAAATTTTTCCATAGGATCCTCGTTAGGTTGTTCAAGGGGACCCAAGAAGATATAATTACACATAGTGCAAGTATGGGGCACACAAATATGTGGATCTGAGGAGGATGTGCCCACATCATCACCCTATTTTTGTGCCATTGATGTAGTTTAAGTAATCAAATGCATATTAAAAGACTGAATAGTCTTAATAGTCTATGAAGAAGCCTATGCAATAACATTTGGATGTTACACTAGAGGAGGAGGAATGAGAGGTGGGGGAACATATTGGCCATATACTACTCAATGTGCCCTTGGTCTATTCTAGGGTGTGCCTCCACCTATGCCCATGAATGGCCTCATGCTCCAATAGCTCACATGCATATGCAACTCGAACTCAACATATAGTATTTTAATAAAATAAAATGGGGCATCCATATTGTTGTTGGGTCATTTATCAAAAAACATCCACCAACGATCCTAGAAGTTATCTCACATTTCAGCATGGGTGCACCATCTCATGGACAACTTTGGTTTTTTGGGATCCACTGGTTGTCCAATATGGGGATTGACAAATAGGGAATCTCTTTTGTTATTCCTAGGGCATTCATCTCGTCATAATCACACCCATCACTATAGTGAGCATGTACGACTTATCACCACTAAGGTGCAACGCTCTACTGTGAGGTGAGGGTTTTTAAGTTTTCTATTATGTATTCAACATTGGGACTAATCTAAGGATGTTATTATAAATATTTCTAATGCCCCTAAATTGATTCAAATTTTTGGCTATCATCTCTTATATAGGTTAATTGTTTGGTGGTGGAGGGTTTTGTGACTCTGGTTTACGGGTTGTGGGTTTTGAGGCTGTGGGTTTCCAAGCTGGGGGTTATCAATGTTATCTACCATACCTGATTAATTTATAAATTTATATAATTGATATATAATTTAAAGAATAAAAAATATTTCAAATAATAAAAACCTATTTTAAGCAAAAAAAAGTGAACTAAAAAATGTAAAAATAAACTAAAAAATGCAAACAAGTGATTAAAAATAGAAAAAAAATGCAAAAATTTCATACTTGGAACTCGAAAAATCACTTATGTGGATTGGATATTGGGTACTAATAAGATATCAAATGCAAATTTCAAAAGTCATGGGTAAACAATGACCCATGATTGTTATGCAGTCAACTTTTAAAAAGTCTTAGGAATCAAATATTTGATATGGATTAAATATTCGATACCGAAAAAATAATATTTTAAAATAGCTGATAGCTTGGTATCTGCTATACCAAGCTATCTGCTTAATATTAATATATAGTAATATATTTTTAAACATATTAATAATAATATATTTTAATATATATTATTATATTAATATTAATATATATTATTTATATTTCATATTATAATATTAATATATTATTATAACATTATATATATATTATTATTTAAATTTTTTTAATGTTATATATGCATGCATGTCAGATACTTGATATGGTTAAAGGCATTTTCCATGGCCAGGCGTACTGTAACCTAGGCCTACTAAAAAACCAACACTGGTTTTCGCATTTTTGGGTAGATGAATTTTTTTTTTTTCATGTCACCACTTTTTGGCCCCTCAAGATCCAAAACATACCCCCTAAATTATCATCATAAAAATCATGAATGTCATCAAATTTAAAAAACAAAAACATTGAACAATCAAATTGATTATATATTTTGATAATTAGTACTAAAATAACTCAAAGGAATCTCCCACATATTTGAAAATGTAACAATGAGAGCAGAAAAAGTTGTAATGTGACCTTCAATAGCATTTTTTGTGCTTATTTGGTTGTTGACAATCTATTTTAACTCAAGGTAACATATATGCATTTAGGTTCTGTGATCAGTGCAAACCTAATCTATTTTGAAAGGTGTAGACATGTCAAACATTAGTAAAACAACATATACCTAAGCTATTACAGAAAGTAATTCACAAAGTCATTCAGATAGAGCTTAAACGGGAGCACCCTGTGGCCGTTTGATTTGCTCTCACTTTAGGGATGTGGGTGCGCTCTCAAAACACATGGAGCATGTCCCTAATGATGATTAGGGGGGATTGGGATTGATTAGATACCATGAAAACCTCATAGTGGCACAAAAAATAGGTATAGAACACCTGATTTTCCCCTAAGGCCTCAAGGATCCAAACAATGCTGAAATGAAGATTAGGCTAGAAATGAGTAATCTATGATTGATTTTAGACCAAATGATATGTGATATGATGCTATATGCTATGAAAAACAATGAAATAAACTATATTAATCCATTATTGCTAAGCTATGATGTGCTAAAAAGCTTGAAGAAAACAATGAAATCTAACAATTAGGATTGATTATGCTAAAGCTAGAACTAAATTAGCATGATAACAATGCATGAGAATAAAAGCTAACTAATTTAACATGATATCAATGCTATTAATTGAAAGTGAATTGGTGCTTTGCTCTTAGAAATGAAGAGTATTTATAGGTTTTTGGAAAGGGTTGGGTTAGGAGGTTGAGTCAAGGTTTGGGGTAAGGTTAGGGGTTGAGTTTGGGTCAAAGATAAGGATTGACTTCTTCTAGAAGAGTCTAGGGTTTGGATGAGGATGAAGACTTTCTAAGAGAGTCTAAGATTTGGATGAGGATGAAGACTTTCTAGAAGAGTCTAGGACTAGGATGAGGATGAAGACTTTCTAGAAGAGTCTAGGACTTTCTAGGATAAATAAGAATTTAGGAAATAAATAAAGGTTTATTTATTTCAAAGGTTTTAGGTTTTGAGGATATTTATTAAAATATTTTTAATAAACATGAGGATTTAATATTTAATCTTAATTAAATATTTTTGAGTTGGGATTAGGTTAGGAAATGATGGAATCAGCCTTTAATCGAAATTAAAGAGGGATTAGAAGATTCTAGAAGAGGTTTAGGATCTTTAGGATATTTCTAAAGTTTTGGGAAAAAATATATATATATTTATTTTTTGGTTTTTTGGTCAATTTATTAATTAAATAATTAATAAATATTTTTGAGTTGGGATTAGGCTTAGGAAATGGGTAAATCCTCTTTTAATTAAAATTAAAGTGACATTAAGAGATTCTAGAAGAGATTAATGATCTTTAGGATATTTCAAAGGTTTAGGATTTAAAATAAATTTTTTATTTATTTTAAGGTTTTTTGGTCAATTTATTAATTAAATAATTAATAAATAGGGGAATTGTGTTTAAATTTGATTTAAACATTTCTGGAAGAGATTTCTTAATTAAATATTTCTAATTAAGATAAAGGGATTTAATGACATAAAAATAAATAAATTAATTAATTAATTAATAAATGATGATGTCATCAGGGGTTTTTCAAAAAATAAAAATACTTTATTTTCTAAAGAATTTTTAGGTGTCTACATTTTGCCCCTCTTTGATGCGATGCCGCAAGTGGCATGGCGTCAAAGATAAGAAAATAATATGCCCCAAGCTAGAATTTGGAAGAATAAGGGGTTGTGCCCCCTCGAGAAAATGACACAAGGAGTAAAGGTTGTGGAATTTTCTCAAAAGGAAACAGAGAGAAAGAAAAAAGGAAGAAGGGAGGATAAATAACCAAGCTTCCAAGAGGAAAGATGGGTGAATGCAAGATGAGATGGAATGCAAAATGCAGAATGCAGTTAGATGAAAAGATGCAAGATTAATCTATATGATGCAGAATGTAGGGGATTTTGGGAGCTCCAAGTGCAAATGTGGAGAGCACAACCTAGTTTAATATAGCAATGCTAGAGACCTGCCAAGGATATTGGGATCACAAGGCTTCGTCACCAGCATTGCATAGGACTGACACGAAAAAGACACGCAGGGTTGCCCCAGCATCACGCATGAACCCAAGAGGAGGCATGGTGGAAACGATGCTAGAGAAACCACAAACAAACGACATTTCCCAAGTGCACCATGTAACCCAAAAGATCACATGTGAACCGTGCAAGGGTCACATCCGACTAACTCACAAGCAAAATCAAAAGAGCAAAAGACCTTGCCCCAGATATTCCTCATTTGTAGCGCACCATGATATAAAGGATCGTGGCAACTGTGAGGAGAGAAACAATGAGAAGTTGTAAAAGATTAACAAGATCCAAAGGACAAAATCCAAGACCAAAATGAGAACTCCAAAAAGACATCCTTTGCCAAGGAGAGAGATTTGATTTGACTGATTTGATTGATGGTGGGAAGATTGGTCTGAACGTGTGGAAGGATACATCGACATGGACCTGGTGTGATTGGTGGAAGATTAGGTCTGACAGGAGGAAGGATACATCCTCAAGGACCCATTGATTGATGAGAGAATGAGTGTTGTTGTTTGCTGGCAAATGATGAAGTCAAAGAATAATCACTGTGATCAAGAATAGTCAACAATTGATGTTGTTGAAGTACAAGGCTGGATAGGACAATGTTATCTAATCAAAAGCTGCTGCAGGACTGACGAGGATATGTACAACAAGACATGAGGATATTTACAATGGCTATGTATAGAAGCTCAGGATTAGGATGTATAAAGAACTCGGGGATGAAGTTGAACCTTCAAAGATATGCAAGATGATGCCCTAGTTGGGCTGGAAAGCTAAGATGGATTGATGGTGGATGGTGTGTCCTAAAATGACATGGATATGGGAAGGACGTATCCCAACAATGATGATTGGATTGAGATCAAGGCTTGCTACAAGAATAGGAACAAGAATAAGGATGGGATGGGATGGATTGGCTTGATTTTGGATATTGGATTTTGGATAGCTAAAGGATGTGGAGAGGATTGGAAGATTGTCAGAAGACTGCTAGGAATGTTTGGATAGGGATGAATGGCATTGGATTGCAATGAGGTTAGCCTATAGCTAGATACCAATGACAAGGGAAGATACCAGGCGATGGAAAGATGGAGGAAATGCTTAGGATGAGGATGATGGAACTGCTAGGAGATTTGGATGGAGGAAGATTTGGATTTGGATGGAAGAATGCTTGAGGATTGGATAGAGGAAGATTTGGGGAGATTGGATGGCAGATTTGCTTGAGGATTTGGAAAGAGGAATGCTTGGGGAGATTGGATGATGGATTTTCTTGAGGATTTGGAAAGAGGAATGCTTGGGGAGATTGGGTGGTAGATTTGCTTGAGGATTTGGGAGATGGAAGATTTTGGATGAAAGATAGTCTCCAAGGAATATGTTACCAAGGAATAAGATGCCCCCTGCTTAGGATAGTTAGAGGCGTGGGGTATGCTTGGATGGAGATATGCCGACAAGAGGATGAGAAAGGTATATGGAAGCTAGGATAAATGGATTGGACAGAGGATATGTAGCTGAAAGGTGTGATGGATGCCAAGAAGGTGCCCAAAAGCATATATACCTGGTAGTCTTTGTTTTGTCATCAAGATCCAAAGGAGGATGAAGGAGGTGAGAGACAAATGGGATGGAGGAGATGTTGGATAAGAGGTGATAGAAGGGAATGGTTCCTAACAACAGAAAGGAATTGGGGGGGAGTCTATGCATGATGCCTATTTGCTAGGTTTTCATCATGGTACTTGTCCAAGGTACTTGAATTGCCAAGTTTTCACCATAGGACGAATGTTTTTCTTTTTTTTTTTTGATATCTTTCTCTGATTTTTCCAATTTTTATGGATTTTTATGATTTTCTACTGACTAGATCCTAACCTTCTGATATTCTGATGTGTTGCTAACTTTCTGATTTGGTGTTGTCATGTTGCTGACTTTTTGATTTTGCTGACCTACTGATTTCTCTGATTTGTCATTGACTTTCTTCACTAATCTTTCTGATGTGCTCGGATGTTGGTACAACTTTATTAGGATGGAGGGATTATGCAAAGGCATTGATGGGATGAGGTAGATGGGAGATATGGTGGTAGAAAGTGTTTGGATGAAAAGATGGAAAGTGATCATGATAGGGGGATGTTGTCAAGACCAACATTGGCACATGTTGCGAGGAAGATGGATGAAGCGGATGGGTTTTGGAAGATATAGGTAGATAAGATGGAGGATTTATGCTAGGAGATTTCAGATCTTTGAGACCCAAAATAGATTGAGGAGATGGAGAAGAAGACTGAGTAGCTGGGGGATAAGAAACTTTGGATGCCATCATAGATGTTTCTTTTAGATGCATTACATCTTTTTGTTTTGGGATCCACATCATTTTTGTTTTAGCTTTGGTGGGCCTTTGTGGCCATTGGTATGCATCAGATTTTAGTTTTTCTTTGCTGGGCCTTTGTGACCATTTAGATGCATTGGATTCAGCTATTGCTTTGCTGAGCCTTTGTGGCCATAGGGATGCTTTAGATTGCTTGATTGGATTTTTCTTTGCTTGAGCATGTCGTTTAGACTGGACATGGCAATCCTTAGATCTTTGTGGATATTTCCCTTTATTCATATTTGATATGGCATCTAAATTGTGGGGAGAATTGGAGTGAATATGAGGAGATGTGCGGGATGGAGGAAATACGGATGGAGAGATGGAAGGAGATTGGTAGATAGGATATGTGGAAATGTGCCTTTGTTGATCCTGACTAGGGATGCTTGGATTTTGGATGAAGGACTGAGTAGGATAAGATGGGGGATGATATTTTGGGGTGTAAGGCCCCAAAATGGATTTGGTATGTGTTGGATATGTGCTGGAAGACTTTGGGACATAGGGACCCAAAATGGATTTGGTGGATGAAGGAGGAATGTGATAGGTTATCCTCGATTGTAACGATGGAGGAGGAGGAATGGCATTGTATGCTTTGGAAGATGTGATGGTGGGTTTGGAAGGATGCTTGAATTTAGCTTTAGTTGTACCAACATTTCTGGAGGAAGTGTCTTCGTCAAATGTGTGACCAATTCCGCATGTTTTTGGATGTTTCTTATCCTGAATGGGCTCTAGATTTCTTTGTTCATGAGCGCCTAGGCCTTTGCCTTGATAATTCCATTTCTTGAGCATTTTATCCAAACAAGGATATTTTTGACTTGGGGAATATGATAAACATCCAGTTTTTGGTTCCCTGATGGTAGATATGAAACTGATTTCTTCTGCTTCAAGCGGACTACCTTTGACAAATGTAAGTGGTCCAAGTGGATAGAGTGATGGCAGTGGGATAGTTTGGATTGGAAGATCCTCAAGAGGAGAGGATATGATGGTGGGATTTTGACTGGGATTGGGGGATAGCAATGGATCTTCAGTTGGAGAAACTTGGATGATAGGATCTTGGATTAGAGGAATTGGGATTCTAGGATTTTGGATTGGGGGTGATGGAAGCAATAGAACATGTGATGGGGGAAGTGAAGGGATTGGACCTTGATTTTCTTCTACAAGTATTTCAAAATGCTTTTGGACAAGATCTTGACATGGTAGGATTTGTGTGGATAGAGTGATGGGGGATGTATGGATGGACTCTTCAGAGGGGGTGGATGGAAGGATGGGAGATTCTGTAGCTGTGATGTCTGGAAGAAGGAAGAACTCTTTAGATGGTATGGATGAAAGGATGGAAGATTTTGCAACTATGATGGCAGGAAGAGGGGTGAACTCATGAGGCTCATCAGATATGCTTTGGATGATGGTAGGAGGAGGTGATGTTGGTGGGGATTGGATGGAGACTTCAGATGGAAGGGACTCAATGATACTAGGAGATGGAAGAGGATCAATGAGTGGGATGTATGGAAGATTGATAACAGATGGGAGCGATGGATGGGCCTCATCAATGATGGCTTCACATGAAGGTTTGAGATGGCTTGGCTCTTCAAATTTAGAAGTGGGATTTGTTATTGGCTTCCTTGTGAAACTCCTTGGAGACTTTGGTGGTGAAGAAGGATTGGAATGTGGAGGAGATGGAGAGCTAGGATAGTCCTCATATCAAGATGGGGTGGATGAAGGGGAACCTGCTTGAGGGGATGATGGTGCAAACGAGGAGCTGGAGGATGGTGGGGTTGGATAGTTCACATAGGTAGGTTTAGAGGAAGCTTGTGAACTTGATGGACTATTTGGTGAGGTAGGGGAGACAGTTTGAGATATAGGATATGAAGCGGTTTGAGGGATGGATTCTTCTTGTGGAAGGGGGTTTGTAGCTACGTAGCTTGGAAGAGAAGATGGTGATTTGAGATAGGTTGGAGGATTAGGGTAATGGATTGGAGGACTAGGATTGTGGATTTGAAAGTGATTTGGAGGATTTTGATAAAGGATTGGAAGACTAGGATTGTGGATTTGAGAATGATTTGGAGGATAAGTAGATGGAGGTTTTGGATAAGGGAAGTAGCGTGAAGTGTTTCTAAGGGAAGATGGTGATTGGGATATGACCATAGTAGGAGGTGGAGGTATGAAGGATGTATATGGAGGATATGTAGGCTCAACATAGGAAGAAGGTGCAGATGAATAGGATAATGGATTTGCCTTGCCGAGGACATGAAAGGGAGTGCTAGTGGATAAGTGTGAAGTCATGATAGGATATTTTGGAGGAATGATTGGATGCTAAAAGATGTTTGGGGCAAGCTTGCTAGGATTTTCAAAGTATTTATCATGATCTACAAGGCTTTTATCATCATTCAGATAGGATGGAGTGGGAGAAGATACATAATAACCAAACTCATCATAATAGTTTTGAGACATGCTGACTAGCAGATGGGTTGGATAAGGATGAAGGATGAAGATGGATTGGAAGACTAAGACTCAAATTGGGATGATTGACATAATCAGACTTAGGTTTGGATTTGGCTCAAGTTTGGAAGAAAACTGACTCTAGAGGAAGATAGACAAGGGGATGGGGGATGACCAAGATGACTTTGCTAACCTAGGATAGGAGGAAAGGATGACAAGACTAGATTGAATATGACTGGAAGACCATGATTTGAGATTCTGAAAGTTTTGGACATTTTTTGGATTTTCGAAGGATTTGGACTGACATGGCTTTTCTGAGTATCTTGAACCAGTTTATAGATTAGTTTGATGTTTTCCAATGGCAAAGGATAGATTTCAACAAAGATTTTCGGAAAAGCAATCTTCACAAGGGACAAAGCAACCTTCTGGGATACAAACAAGACAACTGACTCTGATTCTGAAAAAGCTTCGAAAAGTGTATGTTCCAACAAGTGTTTTCATGGAGTTTTTGACTGTCAAGCACTTCAAATAGATCTACCTAAGGAAGGTGAGTATTAAAATCCTTGCCCACAGCTTGGTACCCCCTAGAAGGGGATACAAATGGTGAGTAATCTTGAGGTGATTCGGTAAACCCCTTGGATCGTCCTTGCACAAGGATTCTGACACCTTCGGATGTGGATAGGGTAGCCTCTATTTTATCAAGTTTGTAATTGTTCTATGGAGTCCCCCCAATCAGTTTGTGCACATGTGACTCACTTAAGAGCCTAGCTAACCATGCCAAAATAATAGGGATTATTCACCTACCTCGGGCTACCATCAACATGCCTCACCTAAGCTTGAGGAGATATAAGTGAGAGTTTACTCAGCACTTTATTTATATACCGATCGAGGAAGATACCGGTTTGAGGTCATTCTTTGAGGAGGAAGCGCTTTTCTCCCCAGACAAGCCTCGCTAAAAGTAAAACAAGTGAACTTGTATGAGTTCAAATGTTTTACGATGCTTACTTTAACAAGGATTTTGCAGAAAATGAAAGCTTCTAGATGCACACCAAAAATAGTTCTTTTTTCCAAATTGAATTAAGTGTGATTGAATTTGAAAAACTTCTAAAGACACAAGTGTTTAGGTTTGATTTTTTCTTTCTCCAAAAAGTAAACTCTTGAGCGATTGCAAGTTCTTTCTTTGAGCATTCAAGATTGAGATTAGCGTGTTGCTTTAGGAACTTTGAAGTGCTTTGTTTTTGGTCCTTAAGTCATTCAAAATTTGATTTTGCATTTTCTTGAAATAAAAAAGGAAGGAATAGAGATGTTTGTTTCTTTTAGTGCATTCAAGAGTGTGTTTGATTTTCAAAATGACAATGACTCTTTAGGACTTAGCTTCATTCCTTTAGTTTCATTCAAGATTTTGTTTGCTCCAGTTTTAGACCCCAAGGCAAAGTTCCTAGATTTAGTTTGATGCATGAATTTGAAAAACATTCAAGACTTTGCCACAAAAAGATGTTAGTTTTTAATAGAATTTTTAGGACTAATTTTAGGAACCCATTTAGATTTTAAGATGTAAATTTGAGATTCTTTTTAAGTACCCAAAGCTTTCAAGTGTTCCTAATTTTTGCATGAATGCTTCTAAAACCTTGATGTTGCAAGGATGCAAATGTTTTGATTGATTTTTCTTCTTTGTTAGAACAAATTTTGCAAATTTTAGTCCTTAATGCATTCAAGAATGATTTGGGGGTTCATTTTAAGCACTAAAACAAGGTTTGTATGATTTTGCTTCCTTATGGATTTTTTTGAGAAAAAATTGGCCAAGATCTCGCAAGAAGAAGAAGTAGTAGATGGAATAGAAGAAGAATAAAGAAAAGAAGAGGAAGAAGAATTCGAAGTGCTCCATCCACCTATAAGCTTGAAAAATCTGAAAACACTCCAAAATTCATTAAAATGTTTGCAAAGAACCCCTGAAGTGGGTCCCACCGGGTGTGCCAAAATGTGATCAGTGCAAACCTAATCTATTTTGAAAGGCGTAGACATGTCAAACATTAGTAAAACAACATATACCTAAGCTATTACAGAAAGTAATTCACAAAGTCATTCATATAGAGCTTAAACGGGAGCACCCTGTGGCCGTTTGATTTGCTCTCGCTTTAGGGATGTGGGTGCGCTCTCAAAACACATGGAGCATGTCCCTAATGATGATTAGGGGGGATTGGGATTGATTAGATACCATGAAAACCCCATAGTGCACAAAAAATAGGTATATAACACCTGATTTTCCCCTAAGGCCTCAAGGATCCAAACAATGCTGAAATGAAGATTAGGCTAGAAATGAGTAATCTATGATTGATTTTAGACCAAATGGTATGTGATATGATGCTATATGCAATGCAAAACAATGAAATAAACTATATTAATCCATTATTGCTAAGCTATGATGTGCTAAAAAGCTTGAAGAAAACAATGAAATCTAACAATTAGGATTGATTATGCTAAAGCTAGAACTAAATTAGCATGATAACAATGCATGAAAATAAAAGCTAACTAATTTAACATGATATCAATGCTATTAATTGAAAATGAATTGGTGCTTTTCTCTTAGAAATGAGGAGTATTTATAGGTTTTTTGAAAGGGTTGGGTTAGGAATTTGAGTCAAGGTTTGGGGTAAGGTTAGGGGTTGAGTTTGGGTCAAAGATAAGGATTGACTTCTTCTAGAAGAGTCTAGGGTTTGGATGAGGATGAAGACTTTCTAAAAGAGTCTAGGATTTGGATGAGGATGAAGATTTTCTTGAAGAGTCTAGGACTTGGATGAGGATGAAGACTTTCTAGAAGAGTCTAGGACTTTCTAGGATAAATAGGAATTTAGGAAATAAATAAAGGTTTATTTATTTCAAAGGTTTTAGGTTTTGAGGATATTTATTAAAATATTTTTAATAAACATGAGGATTTAATATTTAATTTTTATTAAATATTTTTGAGTTGGCATTAGGTTAGGAAATGATGGAATCAACCTTTAATCGAAATTAAAGAGGGAATATAAGATTCTAGAAGAGGTTTAGGATCTTTAGGATATTTCTAAGGTTTTGGGAAAAAATAAATAAAATATTTATTTTTTGGTTTTTTGGTCAATTTATTAATTAAATAATTAATAAATATTTTTGAGTTGGGATTAGGCTTAGGAAATGGGTAAATCCTCTTTTAATTAAAATTAAAGTGAGCTTAGGAGATTCTAGAAGAGGTTAATGATCTTTAGGATATTTCCAAAGTTTAGGATTTAAAATAAATTTTTTATTTATTTTAAGGTTTTTTGGTCAATTTATTAATTAAATAATTAATAAATAGGGGAATGGTGTTTAAATTTGATTTAAACATTTCTGGAAGGGATTTCTTAATTAAATATTTTTAATTAAGATAAAGGGATTTAATGACATAAAAATTAATTAATTAATTAATTAATGATGATGTCATCAGGGGTTTTCAAAAAATAAAAATACTTTATTTTCTAAAGGATTTTTAGATGTCTACAGGTTCCTAAACCTATTCCCATTTTTTGACCCAAAAAATCTTATTACCACAAGTTTACAATGTCCATATTTTCAAAAATGTGCATGCATCATTAATGCACACCTTTTTTTGACACTATAACCATTTCTTGCAGGTATGGAAGAAGTATGCACAACTTTAGGGACCAAGAACACAAACATATTAAGTTTCCTTAACCAACATGTGTTTATTGTCCCTTAACTTTAGTATAGCACTTTGAGAGAGAGAGAGAGAGAGAGAGAGAGAGAGAGAGAGAGAGAGAGAGAGAGAGAGAGAGATTGGATGTCTCTAATAGTGTGGATTGGGAAAATGTGTGTGTGTGTAGACATGCTCACACGTACACACACACACACACACACACACACACACATATATAGATAAACACACACACACACACGTGTGTGTGTGTGTGTGTGTGTGTGTGTGTGTACACACACATATACATATATTTGTATGTATGGATTTTTGTCAAACAAGTTACATGTCTAGGTTAAACCTTGATTGTGTCTTTTACATATAAAAACTTGATCATGGTATTTAATAAAAAGATGTGTATGAGTTCTTATGCATACATGTTAAGTTTTGTAATTAGGCTTGGATGTTAAGATCGAGGCTTGAGAGCTTCATTTCTCTCCTTTTAATGTGTTTTGTTCTTCCAATCTAGTTTCTCAACTTCATCATCATCAGGTTTACACATTACTAAGTGGATATTTGTAAAATTACCACCATAATTTCACACATCTCTTGAGCTTTCTAATTGTATATGTTTTTTTAGATTTGAACAAAATTTAAATATTATTTTTAAATTTCTTTTACGAGTGTTTCCAGACTTCTCAGAGACATGTGTGTAACTCTTTTTAATAAATTTTGACCTACTTTCCCAAATTTGAAATAAATTATATATTATTGTTCTACATAATTTTAAAAATATTAATTTTTAATTAGTTTGGTGCAAGTTATTTGACTTGCATGAATAGGTATCCAATTTTCAAGTTGTGTCCACTTTGAAAAATCATAAAGAATAATACTCAACAAAAAATCACACAACTTCTAGTACTCACTCTTAATTATCTTTCTACAAAAGGGTTTTTCAAAATACTACATACAATTATATCTTTTTTGACCCACATGTTAGACACTATGTTATATTTTGCTAAAAAAATAGGAACACTTTTCAGTACAGGAAGGATTTTACCCCCTTGATCTTATCTATTTTTGAGAAACTTAAGTAGTGTAGAAACTAGATTCAAAGTATTAAAATTCTTGTTCTTTTAGTATCTTCAAAAATTGAGTGCAAGAGCCTCACATTTCTCCTCCAAGATCATGTTTGATTGGTTTCAGAAAAAAATTTGGCCACTTATAACCCCCCTTTTTGTTCACCATCTTGGTGCACTTATCCAAATCTAGTTAGACCATACATTTGACCAAAATTAGTTTTTATTTAGACATACCCAAATTCACTTGTGTTGATAAGTTGGCCTAAAGTGTGACACAATTTTGTACTTTTACCTTGTACTCTTATTTCCCAACTCCTTTTAAACCACAATTTTAATCATAAATGAAATAGGTCAGTAGTGTTAAAACCAGAATAAGAAATTTAACTCATATGCGCATGATAACACTAGCTTTACGTGGAAAACTTAACAAGGAAAAAACATGGTGAGAAAGTTACTTGAAGCTATTGTTCAAATGTAGCCTCACAAATAAAACAATATTACAATAAACTTTATGGGCT
This sequence comes from Chamaecyparis obtusa, assembly GCA_027943335.1. Taxonomy (NCBI): domain Eukaryota; kingdom Viridiplantae; phylum Streptophyta; class Pinopsida; order Cupressales; family Cupressaceae; genus Chamaecyparis; species Chamaecyparis obtusa. The sequence continues at coordinate 898,631 of BSBK01003122.1, read as the reverse complement.
AAAACCCAAAGGAAGTTATAACTTCTTGAAATATTATTTTATGGAAACAACCAAAGGAAGTCACTACTTTCTACAAGATATAACACTTACAAAAAGGAGGTTGCAACCTCACAATAAGAGACAATAATCAACAACCACTGCAATAAATTTTACACAATTATATCAAATGTTTTGGCTCACTACCTTTAGCAGCCTTTGCATCTATGAATGTTGTTTCCTTTAGCTCACTACCTCTAGCATATTAACAATGATTCTTCACACTTGTTCTCTTCACACTTTGTAGTAGGTTTGATCTCTAATAAGTATCCCTCGTAACATCAAACATTTTCACAAAATCTGTTAAGAAGAAGTATGTAAGCATAAAAAAGGTTGGCCCCAAAAACTACTGCAAAGGAAGGGAAGCAATTGCGGTCCAAAACAAAGGCTAAATACAACCCATTCTTTTATGGAACACATCTCAAGGCTGGGCTAATCATCAAGGTGTTGGAACAAATATCCCATGTCAACACGACGACCATTTATCTTTCCAAACATTTATTCTTAGACAAAAAAATGTATTGAAGAGACCAATAACCAAAGTGTGGAGCACCAACACGAATTACATGATTTCAAACAACATTTCCCCATACCTTTTTTTACCAAGGATGTTAAAGAGAGCTAGTGCATGCAAATAGATATCATAGGCGAACCAATTAACATAGTTTTGAAATAGAACATTACATTTCACACCTACTCTACACCTTAACACTTGAAACTTTATAGGAGGCAAAATATAGACAAGTTGAAAAATTCCTCGAAGTGCTAGGATTAAGTATGTAAATGTGGAGAGATGCAAAACATCCCATAGAGCTATCCTAATAAGCAACAAAATAGTCTTCTCTATAATAAGCCTTGGAAACACCTTCGATAGAAATGTGCACTGTAAGAGAAACATATATACATTACATCTTCCTTTGTCTTACATCCGTACTGCAAGACCAAATCCTTGAATGCATAACAATGCAATACATTCAATCCTTGACTTGATCATTGCTTAACTTGTAGCACACCATATGAAATTCAGAAGATAACATTTAGTTGATATCAACTCTTGTCATCCATTAGTACAATTGACATCATTGTCAACATATGTAAAATCTAGATGCACACCAAGGTGAGACAAACTAACATAGATAGTTAATATAAATGGAAAGTCTAAAGTTATACATTTATAAGTACATATACAATAGAGAATGTATGTTGGATTTGTTCAATAGACCTTCAAATTGATGACCATTGTTTACAGTTGTTCTTCTTACTATGATTGGATGGTAATTGCCACTTCAAAGATTCATATAACTCTCTAGATCTTCGTAACTTATGAAGATTATTTGCCCATCTCTTTCAAGAGATATTTGATCTTTGCCAATATCTTGCCAAAGACCCTACATCCACAATACTCATACATGGAGGATTGATTACTTACCTTGCTTCTTCTTCAAGACTGAATAAAAAGTGACATGCTTATCGAGGTCACAATATCTTTGGTGCATCAAAGGATATGATTAGGTTTCATATGCTTTTTCTTTAGTACATGCATTTTATTTTTGTGCTCTTTGAAGTTTGTTGGAGTTGTGCTTGCACTTATTTCTTTTTTTCATTGTACTTTTTCAAACCCATGAACCAATTTTAACCTTTTGTGAACATTCATATCATTATCTCATCTTTTTTGTTTCATACTCTTTCATTATGTATAGTGTCAACGTGTAGTTTATTCACTAAGGTACACAAGATGAATTTATACCCTTAATTGATATCACATTATTTGTTGTCCACTTTCTTGATAGGTATGCAAATAAAGCTATACCTATAATTCATAAAAAAACAAAGCAAAATGAGTTTTGTCATCATATGTGTACCTCTTAAACATCATATGACAAAAAAATAAAATCCACTTTTAGCTAACAACGAAATTAGTTACAATCCTTCATTATCTCTACTCAAGTTAAGAATCCACTTCTAATAACTAACATCTTCATTATTTTATTTGTCAATCCATTTATATATGAGATTTTTGTTCTACTTAACAATTACAATAAACCTATCTCTTCTTGTTACAATCTTTCATTATCTCCACCAAGATAAAGAATTCAACTCTAATAACTAGCACTTTCATTACTTCATTCATCAACACCTCCCCATACTTTCCATACTAAATACAATAAACCCATCTTTTCTTAACAAAATCCAATCAATATAAAAAACAATTTTGTTTTTAAAAAGCTCACAACATAAAGATTCCAAGCATCAAACTCTAACTAGGTTGCACTCTATGATTGGCAAATATCCTCTAGCCACACCCCCTATAATGAAAAAGATTGGATACTAAATTAACTATTCCTTCACTTTGGAGTTTTCGCAGCTTCCCAACATGTCATGCTCATTTTTCATTATTATGCACTTTTAGCCCTGTGCTTTTCTATTACCTGGCGTGCATAGTTTTATCTTCTACAGGCGTAAGCTTTTATCTACAGCCTAACTCCCCATCTAACTAGAGTTTATTCTCATATCAAATTGCAGCTGCTTTAATGGATGTAAACGTGTCCAATTGTTCCTTTTTGAAAACAATAAATAAAGAATTTTTTTATGAAGTCAAATGTCGTCTACAGCCTTGACCAACTGTTCTAATCGATCTGTATATTCAAATGTAGGCTTTGACCAAAATCTGTGAATCACTAATCCTTCCGAGCCTTCCAAATTTGTTTAACCAGTGGGCTAGAATGAAACGTTTCTTCACTATCACTGAATAACTGAATGTTTTTAATAAGCCAATAGGCCAAACAGTACAGGCCAAACAGTTAATAGGACCCAGTATAGCCAACAAACAGATAAGCATGTCAAGTCTGAAATTTTTTTTCAAAATAGAGCGCCTACTAAATCTATTTTTCTTTCTACATTTTGAATCTTCTTCTGTATATCTTGAATGGAAATCTACAATCCTTTTTATTTTTTTAAGGAAATCTGAAGTATCTATTGCCTAAAGAAAAATTCAGAAAAAGCCTGACATAACATAATAGTTTGTTAGCATCTAATTAAGACCTATAACAGATTTTAGGCCAGGGCAAATACAATTTTGCACTCTATAGATTTATACACTGGACAAATCCATGGTGAAGATAGCATCCTAGGTTTAACAGTGGCCTGCTACCCAACCCAATTTGCCTGATTTTGAAATTTGAGGTGGGCATTTCAGCATAGGCTTCTGTATAAATAAACAATTGAAATCCTACTAATCGTAGGCTGGAGTAGTAGTAGTTGAATTTTTTTTCTTGGGAATCTACACACAAAAAGGTATCTAGAACACTGTATTATAGGATCAGTGTGATATCTTAGTGATGGAATCACGAATGCACGTCACCCAAAGGCGTGCCCATACTTTTTGATCTGATTGTACATTCCTTTTTTCCCTCTGACGCACAGCAAGACGGACGAACTGTTCAGTCTTCTCATTTTGTTGGCCACTGGTGAAAAGCAAAGTGCAGGGGAAGTGAGTCAAATCAGAGGCTTTGTGCATCGAAGATGCTCTCTTTGGGATGTGGGCACATGGCAGGGGCGGGCAGTAAACTCAGGGCCGCGCGCAATATCTGCATGACAGCCATTCACTGTTAGTATTTATTGTATTGAGATTCTGCAGGATGCACTACTTTCTTGACTGTACAGGTTTCTGAGAACTTGAGCCATAGGCCTGTTCATAGCTTTTTTGACAATAGTCCTCAGCGAATTAGGTACCCATTACCTACCAGGGCCTTTTAGTGCTCGGACCAATTAGTATAAAATCGCATACCTATTTCATGTTCTAGAGGACTTAGATGCCACAGAGCTTTCAGAATCCATTACCCACATCCTGTTTTACGATATCCAGATGCCACAGCCCCAGAATTATAGAGCCAATACATAAACTGCATTGCCCATTTCATGGTGTTGAAAGCCCCAATGTCACAAACCCTAAGAATCAAGCACCTGCCTCCCATTTCTGAGCATTCAAATGCCATTAAACCGATGGAATCCCGAACCCAATTGTTATTTTCTCAGTAACCGATCCTCGGTTTCCTCAGATGTAAGCACCCCAACACAACCACTGTCCAACCCAATTCGTAGCTGTAATAGCTACATGCTATAGAGCCTGATAGCAGAGAACCCAAAAGGAGCATTGCCATGTTTCCCAGAGAAATTTCTGTTGCAACTTCAGGCCGCTTGTGTGTGTGTAGGTTTTGGATTGGCATTATTTTGAGCATCTCATCTGTTGTATATTCAGATGATCACATATGGAGTGCCATACCATTGGGATCTAAGCTCTCTCCAAGCACGAACAGTATTTGGGTTTCTCGTCAGAGAACCTTTGCCATGGGCTTTTATCCTGCATTGGATCAAGTTGGTGCATACAGTGTTGGGATCTGGTTTCATTCTATCCCAGCTGAATCTCGGACTGTAATCTGGACTGCAGGGGAGGGTCTCAAGGTTGGCCTTAACGCAAGCCTAGAACTTACCGTGGATGGAGATCTGGTTTTGTCTGATCCTCGTGAGGTTTCAGTCTGGAGAAGCAATACTAGTCATAGTAGTATCGTTGGAGCAGTTTTGAGGGACAATGGAAACCTTGTTCTTAGTGACAATAACCATAGGATTGTGTGGGAAAGCTTTGAAACTCCTTCGGATACTTTAGTTCCTGGACAGAGACTTAGTGTGGGACGAATGCTGAGGGCTGCTTCAAGGAATTCAGTGTCAAGTTATTACAGTCTGGCTATGGAGAGCTCTGGTGATCTTATTCTGAAATGGGAGAGCAGTTTGAGTTACTGGGATAGTAAGACAGGGTCTCTGCCTTCTGATTCCAAACCCAAAGGGGCAATTTTTGCAGGAAATGGAGTTTTTGGGCTCTTTGATCGAGGAGGAAGGATGGTTTGGTCAAGGTACAGCAATGATTATACAAACACCAAGGTGGTTTTAAGGTATTTGAGGCTAGATGTGGATGGTAATCTCAGAATGTATTCATGGATTGAAAAGTCGAACTCTTGGATACCAGGATGGCAAGCTGTGGAGAATCAATGTGATGTTTTTGCAACTTGTGGTGTTTATGGCATTTGCAGTTTCAATTCTTCTGGCCCTGTTTGTAAATGCCCCTTTGAAGGTGGAGCCTATGCTGACATGGATTCGACTGTGAGTGTGCCAAGCAAAGGATGCAGACCAGCTCAACTGGGCGGTTGCACAGAAGGAGCCACCATGCTTAGTTTGAAGAGGACTGTTCTATATGGTCTATATCCCCCTCATGATGTCTATACAGACACAAGCTCTGAGCAATGTAAAGAGAATTGCTTGAATGATGATTCATGTGTGGCAGCAACTGTTATGAATGATGGGTCGGGAGTATGTAGATTAAAGAGAACAGGTTTCATTAGTGGGTATACTTATGATTCTGTTCCTGCTATGTCCTTCTTGAAGATGTGTCTTGTTCCACAGGCAGTTTCAAATCCTCATAAAGTGACCGAACAGCCTACATCAGTTATGCCATTTCCATCTTCCTCCAACCATTCCGGTGTTGCTTCTGAGGTATGTAGAGTTTGCCTCATGAGTGCAAGTTTGGGTACTGTTGGGGTATTTCTGGCTATAGAATTTGGTATCGGATTGTATATTTTTAAGAGAAGAAAACTCAGAAGAAATGTATCTGGTGACAAGCAACCACTTCTAAATCTAAGTTCAGGAGCTCTGACTAGGTTATCTTATCCAGAAATAGAAGACTTGACTAAAAATTTTAAGCAGAAGTTGGGTTCTTCCATTTTCAAGGGAGTTCTTCCTGACAAGAAGACTGTGGTGATCAAGCAGCTCAATGTGGAGGTTGGAGAGAAGCAGTTTCGTATGACAGTATCAGTTCTAGGAAGTATTCATCATAAGAATTTGGTTTCTTTGCAAGGTTTTTGCTGTGAGTGTAAACATAGATTACTTATTTATGAACACATCAACAATGGTTCTCTTGATCAATGGCTTTTTGAAGCAAACATGAAGCAAGCCAAACGCCTCACTTGGCAGAGGAGGCTAGGTATTGCCACATCAATTGCTCGTGCCATAGCTTATCTGCACTCTGAATGTAGGGAATGCATCTGCCATGGTAACCTGAAGCTTGAAAATGTCCTCCTGGATGATGAGTTCACTGCTAAGGTCTCAGATTTTGGCCTTGAGAAACTAAGAATTAGTACAAAACCCTATAGCAGCCCTAAACAGGGCACTTCCTGCTCAGAACCAAACCCAGAAAGGGATGTTTTCTGTTTTGGGCAGATGTTACTGGAGATCATTAGTGGCAGGAGGAATCCTCCTGGCCCTGGAGAGAACAACAAACTTTCTACGTGGGCATACAGAGAGTATGAGAGTGGTCATATGGAGAACATTCCAGACGGCAGGATGGAAGGAAATGTAGAATGGAGTGAGGTAGAGAGAGCCCTTAGGATTGCATTTTGGTGCATGCATGAGCAGGAATCCTTGAGGCCCTCCATGAATGAGGTAGCCAAGGTTCTGGATGGAACCCTTCAAGTGGACCCACCTCCTCCAATAGCCTGTCAATTATTCCAAGTGGGTGTTTGCCCTATGCTTCATATGACCATGGAAAGGAACGGCGACAAGTACTTAGAGTTGGCTACCACTTCCTCCTGTGGGGCTATGGCTTCAGGGGAATCAGCCTCCGTGTAACCCTAATTTTGGTAATGTATAATCATTGCATTAGCTGGCCATGGCAGCTTCTTCAAACAACTGTAAAGTTCCAGGAGGTCGGTAGACTGATGAGACACTTGGAAGCAGCTTAACTATACAATAGGCAAGGCCGATTTAGTGGAGTGGTAGCTATCAGTACCACTGAGTTTGTCTAACTTGTTCCTATTCCTGGACAACTTTGCTGATGTCTCCCTGATTTGGCCATATTTTTGCCTCCACCTATCTTGCTGTATGCAACACCACCAAGATTTGTGGGTCACACCTCAGGAAAGTAGTTCTGTAGTTAAAAATCAAGCTCTGATTTTTTTTAAAGATGGGTAATGGACTGTGGACTATGGACTCTTTTTCTTGAGAAAACAATCTATGGGGGATAGAGGATTTTCTTTCCAAAATCAGTATGCTATGTAGCATTTCCTTCTTAATTTCTGAGGAGATTTATTTTTTTCACACACGAACAGCTAATGTATATTTATTATCAAACAGAATACAATTCTATTAAGAATTTCATAGATTCTGGATTGTTATTTCTTTTCTGTATGAACATTACATTTTGCTATGTAACAATTGCTTCCTAATTTTGAAGGAGTTTGATTTATTTTTTTCAGAGGAAAAGCTAATGTATATTAATAATCAAACAGAATACAATTTTGACTGTAAGTTTCATAGAGCCAGTGTGTACCCTTTTTGTATAGATTATTAGATTATGATATGTAACATTTCCTTTCTGATTTCTACCAAGTTTGTTTAACTTCTCTACAGGAACAGCTAATGTATATTAATTATCAAATAGAATGCAATTTCGTTAGAAGTTTCATAGAGCACATATACTGTTATCTATCTTGCTTGCATGTATTATTCCATTGATTGGAGCAATGAATCATACCAATTATAAAATAAATAAAGGTTACAAGAGGAAAAAATCAAAGAAATATTTTCTTAAGGAGAAAAAGATATTATTTAATGTCTTGTTCCAATCGGCAAGTTAGGGTTAGTGCACATACAAAAAATTGATTTAATATATGTATTAATATTTATAAAAGATCAAAATTGTTTCACAATGATTTAAAAAGATAGAATGCCCATTACAAACACAATATAAGAAAAATACACAACAAAAGACAAACAATACAATAAAAAGAAAGCATGATCTAAAGACAACTCTTGAAAATCTTAGATAACATCCTTGACATTCAAGGTTACAAAAAAAAGTGATGGGTGTGAGCCTATGAGGGTAACTAGGTTTATGGTGGCTCACAATTCTACAATAAAAACTTGGAAGTTGGCTAGGGGACCCTTATTGTTGAAGTGAGAGGGATGAAAATAGGAAATATTCATCCTAGTTTGAACCCCATTATTGAAGTGCCTTTGGTAAGTCATCAACAAAGGTCAAACATCTCTTGTATGCATATATGAACCTTATAAGCTACGGGCACCTAGAAGGAACCAAGAGAGTATCTAAAGAGAAAAATAAATTCTCTGATCTCATACTAAGGAGAGCACATCAGTCTTTAGTTTGAAAAAGAATATCAAGGAAAGGCAATGCTCTTAAGAAATATGGTTGCAAAGTAGTGTAAGCAAACTCTAAGTTGTGGAAGAGAAACCCTTAGTTGCAAACAAGTTAAAGTTTGATATACCCTAGGATGAGATGAGTCCATAAGTAGAAATGAAGTATAGAAGAGAGAACTGGTATATAGGTTTAAGACACGTGAACTAACTGTGTGCTTTATAAATCTCAAACCAAATACCCTTGCTTGTTTTCCCCATAAAGAGATAACAATCATTCACCAAAAAACTTTATAGCGGCGGTCTGACAATATCAAGTTTAATGAGGTGTGACAAGGAGGAAGCTCTTGCATACCACCAAGACTCAAGCATATGACCAATCAATGTTGTAGAGAATCTAAGAGCAATTCAAGGATTCCTAAGATGATTGATATGGGAGTTGGTCATTAATATCAACAAATGTATCATAGTTATCACATAGAATAATATTGTTGTAATGAGATAATTTTTTCCAAATTATATAAAGATGTCGACCTAAGGGATTGATATATAAGCATGAATATGTCTGGGTAAAAACATAACTAATAATCCTTCTAAATTTGATCTATATTTAATATATGGGCCAAACAATACAACCATATAAGAGGGAAGGTATGTTCAATGGATGAAAGAGGCAAATCTTTGTTTGATAGTCCCAAAAAACCTAAAAGCATTGTGTTTCAAGGATGGTGTGAGCAACATATCTCTTGCTTAGTCTTGACTCAACAATTAGACTAAAGTTAAATTGTTGGCTAGAGAATAGGACTCACAAGTAAAAATATAGAAAAACAACCTCAACCTTCCCATCTTTGTAAATAAAGGTAACCTCATGTGCCTTAATTTTTGGAAATGATGAAATCCATCTCATTTTTTTTACTAAATTAACCTAAATTTGATGGTTACAATAAGACATTGCTAAAATACCAAGTTATCTCTAGATATCCCTCTATTGGAATGTGATGTTGAAGCTATCATTGTTGTTGTCATTAATGGTTCTCATTGATGTCAACATATCCTATGGTTAGATGTGGATTTGATGCTTTGGTGATCTGGTATAGTGTGCTCTGGATGATGTGTTGTGAAGATCTATCTTTAGCCATGTTCATGTTGGTCTCATTCATCTTGCAACATAATTTGGTTCATTTCTTTGGGTTCGGTCCTATCTAGAAAGTGTTTGTTGTGCTTTGGATCAAGTGTTTTCTTTGTAATATATAGATCTTATTTTTTGGTCGTAGATGTCATGGTGAAAGTGTATCATGCTATTATGTGCGAAGCATGTTGAATTGAGTGAGGAGAATCTGTGTGGTCCACGTATCATTCCTTACCATCGTGGGAACATATTGGTGTGACCTATTTCAAATTGTATTAGGATGACTTTGATATTTATATGGCATAGTGCGGTATAGGTAAAGATTTATCATTTGATCAAAGATATAGATATAAATGCAAGTGTGACAAATGCGAATCTGACAAGGGAAGATCTATGTATTGATGTATATGTGAATTTGTGCAACCAGTAGCATAATATTACATCATTCATGTGTTGTTATTGTTGGTGACAACTATTCTAGTGGTGGATTCCTATTTCATTATTCTTTTATTTGGCAGTGAGCCTTATTACCTTTGGGTAGTTAGCCCAACCAGTAGTGAGCCTACCAACAATGAGCCTTACCTACAGTGAGAAAACCAGCATTGAGCCTTTGTAAAAAGTCACCTTAATCGATGTTCTATTCACGAGAATTAGTTTCTTCGTGATTTTTCCCATCTTGGGTTTCCACGTAATTATAGTGTCCATGGTGTATGGTGTTTTGTGCTTTCATGTTCACATCTATTTTTAAGTTTCAAATTGTTTTAAGTTCTTAGTAGATCAATTAAGGTTGAGAATTTTTTTTAGGATAAATGATTCACCCCCCCCCCCCCCTTCCCCCCCAGCACACCCCATCAGTTATTTGGCCTGTTCAACAATTGGTATCAGAGTGAGGTTCCTTGAAGTAGAGCTTAACCACTTGAGGTAGATCCAATGACACACATATTGACAATTCCTATGTTTGATGGAGCCGATTACAATTATTGGAAAGTGAAGATGAGAGGTTATATAATTTCTATTAGTTACACTACTTGGAAGTTGGAGGAGATGAAATATGTTGCACCTCAGAATGGTCCTATTACTGCAAATGAAATTTCAACCTATGAGGAGAATGAAAAAGCAAGGTATGCAATTTTGAGTACTTTCTCAAAAACTAAATTGGAAAAGTTTATTTCATTGAATAATGCTTATGAAGTTTGAGAAAAGTTGAAAGAGAATTATGAAGGAAATGATAGGGTTAAGTTATCTAAGAAGCTAACTACTAAGCGCCAATATGAGAATTTGAGAATGGAAGAAAGTGAAGATATTGCAAGGTATTTTGAGAGGGTTGACAATGCTATGAATGAAGTCAAAAATCAAGAAAGAACTTTGACTGATGAAGACATTATGGAGAAGATTCTGATAACCCTAAAAGAGAGCTATAGTGACAAGATCTCAACTATTGAGGAAGTTTATGATCCGAAGAAGTTTATTAGAGAATAGTTGCTTGACACCCTGACCGTGTTTGAGTTGAGGAAATTTAGAAAATAAAAGAACAAATTTGAGATATATTTTAAAGAAATAAAGTCAAAGGAAGATCCAGATGATGATAGTTCAGATTAGTTGGAGGTGAACTTTACAAAGAAGTTGAAGAAAGGTATTGGCAAATACAAAGGTATGTTACCCCTTAAATGCTTTAGATGTGGGAAGATTGGTCATTTAGCAACTAGGTGTACTTTAGATGTGGGAAGATTGGTCATTTAGCAACTAGGTGTATAGAAAAAGGAACAAGATAAAAGTTTAAAAAGTTCAATTAGAAGGCCTATTATGTTAATGAAAATACTAGCATATTAGATGATGAATCAGATCAAGAGGATTGATGTTTTTGGCAGAATAATAAAAACCTAGATTTGACATTTCTAACATTTTCCCAATAATTGATGATAACACTGAGACTTCATTGTTTGTTAGAAGGAATAAGACTAAATGGTTGATTGATAGTGGAAGTTCAAATCATATGATTGGTGATAAAAGAAAATTTGCAAAATTTGAGAAATATGATAGAGATTTTGTTAGATTTGGTGATGACAAGGCAACACAAATTGTTAGAATTGGTTCTACTACTTTTGATGGAAAACATAACATTGAAAATGTTTACTATGTGAAGGGTTTATATCATAATCTTTTGAGTGTTGGACATATGTGTGAAAATAGATATAATGTTGTGTATCCCGATGATGGTTGTGAGATTTGAAAGAAGCCCAAAACTGTTATTGATGTTGGTAGACGAACATGAGGAAATGTGTATCAACTAGGAGCTACAAATAGTTTCTTATTATGTTAGATTGATGACATTTGGATTTGACACTAGAGGATGTGTCACATTAACTTTAACAACTTGGTAAGGATAAGTTCAGCAAGTGCAATTAGAGATTTACCAAGACTGTGTAAACCAGACAACATTATATGTAAGGGATGTTAAGAAGGAATACATACAAGAGAATCATTAAAAGGAAAAGATCATTCATCTATCATTTTGTTGGATCTTTTGCACACTAACCTATGTGGTCCTATCAGAATAAGAAGCTTACAAGGTGAGAGATATTTAATGCATTTTATTGATGATTATTCTAGATTATCTTGGGTTGCATTATTAAGAGAGAAATTAGAAGCATTTAAGAAATTCAAGATCTTTAAAGCAAGACTTGAGAATGAAGTTGGTAGGAAAATTAAGTGTTTGAGATCTGATAGAGGAGGGAAATTTAATTATGAGAAATTTAACATTTTTTGCTAGAAATAAGGCATTAAAAGACAATTATTAGCCCTTGGAATGTCACAATAGATTGATGTAGTGGAAAGGATGAATCTGATAGTTTAGAGAGAAGTAAGGACAATGATTAAGGAAGTAGGTCTACTCGAGGTTTATTGGAGAGAAGCAATACATAAAACAATATATACACTCAACAGAGTTCTTTACCAAAATAAATATGGTAAGACATCATATACATGAACTATGGCATGGAGGGGTTCCTATAGTGAAATACTTCAATATTTTTGGAAGTAAGTGCTACATTTGGAGAGATGAAGACAATCTTGGAAAGTTTGACAATAGAGTTGATGAAGGCATATTTTTGGGATATTATACAAAGAGAAAAGTGTACCGGTGTTACAACAAAAGACTAAACAAGATAGTTGAAAGTGTGAATGTAAAGGTTGATGAAGACATTCAAAAAAATCCTTACAAATATATTGAATTTGACATGGAGGATAAAGGAAAAGAAGACAAAAATAAGAACAAGAGACAAAGAAGACTCTGAAATCTATAAATAAGACTCCAAGGTATGTATAGAGAAATCACTCAGAGAATCAGATTATAAGAGATAAGAATAAAGATATCATTACAAGGAGTAGAGAAGCTCAAGAACAAGTTTTATTGTGTCTATTTTTAGAGACTGAACCAGAGACATTAGATGAAGCATGTAACGATCAAAATTGTGTAAGAGAAATGGAAGAACTTGATCAGATAGAGAAAAATCAGACTTGGGATTTTTTTCCTAGATCAGTTGACAAGAATGTGATTGGTACAAAGTGGGTATTCTAAAAAAAGATGGATGAAAGTGAAAGGGTAATGAAAAACAAGACACAATTGGTTTGCAAGGGCTACTCTCAGATTGAAGGTATTGAATTTGATGAAACTTATGCCTCTATTGCCCATATGGAAGAAATCCACATATATTCTTAGCATTTGTAGCATTTAAAGATTTTAAAAGATGGATGTTAAGTCAGCATTTTTGAATGGAGAATTGAAGGAAGAAGTCTACATTGAACAACCAGAAGGATTCAAGTCCAGAAAGGATCTAGATGTTTGTGAATTGAAGAAAGTGTTGTATGGATTGAAGCAACACCTAGAGCCTGGTATGACAGATTGGACAAGTATCTAATTGGACAAGGATCTCAAAAGGAATCTGCTAACAATAATTTGTATTACATAGTTTATTCAGATAAAATATGGATTTTTGTGGTTTATGTTGATGACATAATTTTTGGAGGAAAAGATGATTTGTGTAGGAAATTTGTTGATGAAATGTAGATGTCTATGATTGGTGAGTTAAAAAAATTCCTTGGTTACAAGTAAATCAAAACATTGAAGGAAAAATAATTTCTTAATTTAAGTACACCATAGAGTTATTGAAGAAGTTTGAAATGAAAAAATCTAAACCGGTATGTACACCCATTGCTATTGAATGTAAGTTGACTAAAGAAGATTATTCAATTAAATCTAATACAAGTACAGGTCAATGGTTGGAGGATTGTTATATTTGACTGCTACTAGACCAGATATTATGTATGTTATTTTTTTAGCAACTAGATTTCAACAAGAACTGAAAGAATCACATGTGATGGCAATAAAGAGAATCTTTAGATATTTGATAGGTACAAAATATTTTTGATTATGGTATCCAATAGGCTCATATTTCACATTGACAACTTACACTGATGTGTACTGGGCTGGATGTGTTGATAACTGGTGAAGTACAACAAATGGAGCTTATTTCCTTGGCTCTCGATTGGTTGCATGGTCAAGTAAGAATCGAGCTTCTGTAACATTATCTACTACTAAATTTGAATACATTTTTGTGTCCTCATGTTCCACTCAAGTACTATGGATGAAATAAACTCTGAAGTATATTGGGATAACATTTGATGAGACAATCTCAATTATATGTGATAATACCAGTGCTATAAATATTTTCCACATTCTAGTACAAAACACATATCCATTAGATATCATTTCTTAAGAGAGAAGGTATTGGAAAATGAGGTAAAACTTGAATATGTACCTACAAAATAAAAAATTATAGATATTTTTATGAAACCATTGTGCAAGGATACTTTCGAGTATCTCAAGCAAAAGTTGGGGTTTCGGCCCCTTCCTAGTGTTCAGTAAGTGCACTAGTATGTGCATTGGTCTAGAGTATTCAATGATTATTATTATTTGGATCAATTCTTGGAATCTTCCTCTCAAGGGGAGGAAAGTGAGTTTGCGGGAATGTTGCTCCTTTGTCATTGTTGTCAAAGGGGGACAAAACATGGGTTTTTGATGTTGATATCATTTGAGAGTGAGTTGTTTTATTTTTTGTTGATGAATATTATCATCAATGACAATGGGGGAGATTGTTGGAATGTGATGTTGATGCTATCATTGTTGTTCTCATTAGTGTTTTTCATTGATGTCAACATATCCTATGCATAAATGTGGTTTTGATGCCTTGGTGATCCACTATAATGTGCTCTAAATGATGTGTTGTGAAGATCTATCTTTAGTTGTGTTTGTGCTAGTCTCATTCATCTTGCAACATGATATGGTTCATTTCTTTGGGTTTGGTCCTATCTGGAAAGTGTTCATTGCGCTTTGGATCACATTTTTTCTTTGTAATGTAAAGATCTTATTTCTTGGTCCCAGATGTCACGGTGAATGTTTAGCATGATATTATGTGTGAGGTGTGTTGAATTAAGTGAGGAGAATCTGTATGGTGTAGGATTCATTCCTTACCACCGCAAGAACATTTCAATCTGACCTATTTCAAATTGTAGTAGGCCAACTTTGATATTTATATGAAATAGTGTGGTATAAGTAAATATTTATCATTTGATCAAAGATATAGATATAGATGCAAGTGTGATGAATGCAAATATAGCAAGCGAAGATCTATGTATTGATGTATATGCAAATTTGTGCAACTGGTAGTAGACTGTCACATCATTCCTTTGTTGTTGTTGTTGGTGGCAGTTATTCCAGTGGTGGGTTCCTATTTCATTATTCTTTTATCTCGTAGTGAGCCTTTATTTATTTAGTAGTGAGCCTTATTACTTCTAGGTAGCTATCCCAATCGGTCGTGAGCCTTACCTACAACAAAAAAACTGACAGTGAGCCTTTGTAAAAAAAAATCACCTCAATCGATGTTCTATCCATGAGAATCAGTTTCTTTGTGGTTTTTCCAATCTTGGGTTTCCACATAGGTGTTCATGGTGTATAGTGTTTTGTTATTTCATGTTCACATGTGTTTTTAAGTTTTAGATTACTTTAAGTTCTCACCAGATCGACTAAGGTTAAGAAAATTGTTTTAGTATAATTGATTACCCCTCCCCACCCCTAGTTATTCGATTTGTTCAACACCCTCACCAAGTAAGACATCAAGATGATGTCATTTGTAAATAGGAGAATAGGAATTTATAAGATTTGAAGTGTAAGAACCCACTATGTCATAATTGTACTTGATACAATTTCCTCCACCTCATTGAAAGGTAGAGCCCAAAAAGTGTAGGAGAAAGAAAATAACCATATTTAATGGCTAAGGAAAGGGCACCATGTATAAGTTGGACACATGCATGATTCAATGCAATAATGATTCTACGAAGTCCAAGGAAAGGGCTTAAGATTCTTCATTATCACCATTAGATCTAGCAGGAAAGAAGATTGACGCTTCTACATCTCATGATAATGCATTTTGGGCATCTCAAGGAGAAAATTCTTGGGAGATGAAACTTCTAGCTAAGAAGACAATGTTATGCACCAAATACTTGGTCACATTGGTGAGAAGGGTCTAAGAGCCCTAAAAATGGAGAGCCTTGATGATTTTAATATTGAGTTTTAATTTTGTGAACATTGTGTTTATGGTCAACATTATGTTTCTTTTTTATTTCAATTCTCATAAGTCTTTTGGGGTTTTTAAAATTATATTCATTCAAATGTGATTAGTCTTGTTAGTGTTCCTTTGATATCTAGATCTATGCATTTTATCTCTTTCATAGACAACTATACTAGAAGGACATTTGTGTATTTCTTCAAAAGTAAATCTAAATATTTTAATCAATTTAAGGGATTCAAATCCTTGGTTGAAAACTAGACTAATAGAAAAATTAAGTGTTTGAGGACTGGAATAGAAGTGAGTTTTGTTCAGAAAAATTTGACAGGTTATGTAAGGACAATAGGATTGAGACACACAATACAATTCCATATACATAAAAAAAAATACAGTTGTAGAGATGGTGAGCATAATACGAATGGAGAGGTCTAGGATTATGCATGGTGGTGGGCTTGAATATAAGTTATGGGCTGAAGTTGTAGCCACTCCAACATGTTATTTGATTAAAAAATATCCTAGTTTAGGTTTGGTCTAGTAAGAAGCCCTTGTTGAGACATCTCAAAGTCTCTAGTTATGAGACATATGCTCATGTGTAGAGTGAGAAAAATTGGAGAAAGAATTATCTACGGTTTTAGTGTGAAATCTTACAAGATTTGGGATTTAGTTGTAGAAAAGGTGCTCTATAGTAGAAGTATGGTCTTTCATGAGTTGAAAACTTTTACATTTGATTTTGAGCCACCGAAGAAAGAAAAGAAGAAAAAGGAGGTAGTTCAAGTAACATCTACTTTGATAAGAAATGAACTACACACTCCAATAGGACTTGATGATGAGGAGAGATTAAAAATCTCTAACATTTATTAAGAAGATCAAGAACCTTAATCTCAACAAATGAGAAGGTCCATCCAAGATAGGCAACAACCTGATAGGTATGGTTATTCACTAGAAAGGTTTGGATATTCTTTGTTGGATTCCAGTTGCATATTTGATTTGATTGCTAACACTGATGAGCCTAAGACTCTTAGAGAGGCTATGGGTATGCATGAAGTAGATTCTTGGATGGAAGAAATGAATGAAGAGATGGTTGCATTGATGAAGAACATTTTTTATTAAGGTAAATACAAGTTTTTGAAGGGACCCTGAAACCCTTTACATGCTAGCATAAGATATAAACATAGAAAAAAAGTATAAGAATGATTGTTGCCACAAAACTCCAATTGAAACAACAAAAGGGAAATGCATAATTAAAACAAATTAGATGCTCTAGCCCACAAAAAAGAACAACATCTAGCAACAAAAATGACCAGTAGAAAAAGTACACAAAAGAAATAACCAACAACCAATAAAAACACTCAATCTAGCATTTTGAGGAACTCCTTGGAGGCCTCCTGCAGAGAGTGGATCTTATGGATTGACTCTTTCAGGATCATCAGATCCTTGGGAAGGGTCTCCTTCCTCTTCTTGGTGATTGATCTTGTTCTTGTACCTGGGCCAAAAACTTTCCCATCCATCTTGACTAGATCATCTTCCACAAGGATAACATTCTTTTCCACATAATTTCCCTCCAACAGGGAATAAAGAGCATTCAGGTTCATCACAGTAGTTTTCATACCTTCATTTCTATGTGTGAGAAGTTTTTTGAGCATTATTTCATTGTTTTTAATCTTGTTGTAGATAGGCGAAAACTTCTCCTCAATTATGCTCGAGACATTATCAACATGCATACTTAAAGGGTTATTATCCTTAATCAAAGTACCTTTTCCAATAACCATTTCATTTCTCAGATTGTAAATAGACTCTTCCAACATATCATATTTAGCATCCAAAGCTCTATGCTTGATGCTCAACTCATTAATTTTATTAAATTCCCATTTAACAAGGTTAAAAGCCAGAAAAACTCTACTTCTAGCTACATTAAGAACCCATGTTTGGCACTTTCTTGTTGTTAAAGTCTTCCTCTTCCAACATTGTGGCTTTGCCTTCATTATGGGTTTTATTTCTTTTCTCCTTACCAACATTCATGTTCTCTGAAAAAAAAGCTAGGGGCACTGTAGGAGCCAGTAGCAACTATGACAATTGGCAAAGACACCCTAATAGGGATATTCAAGTTGGAGGAATCTGAAATAGTAGCACCTTCCTCACAATCTTCATAGAAATCTTCCTTTTGCATCTCTTGTCTTTCAGCTTCTCTCTTTTCATCATCAACATTCTCTTCACTATCCCTGTCAATATTGTCCTAGTCCATCTTATCATTAGAGAGAGGGCTCCAGGCTTGATCGTCACCAATATCTTGTTTGTCCTTTTCAAGAATCTCTAGGGCTAAGTCCTGAATATTGTCAATGTCATCAGAAGCCTCTTACTGGTTTTTCTCACCCTCCTTCCCTAAGGACTCCATGATTTCTTTGATAATTTCTTTCGTTGACCTCTTTATCTCAGTCAAAGAGTCATCCTTACCACTTTTCTCCAAATCAAGGGCATTGTCATCCTAGGTTGTCAAGTCAGTTTGTTCTTCATGAACATCTACACTATCAAAATTCTTGTCCAGGGACTCCTTAATTTTCTGTTCAACCTTCTCAGGACTAGCTTCAGTATTGTCACCGATATCACCCAAGACCTCCTTAATTTTCATTACTACCTTCTCAGGAATGTCATCCTCAGAAGTGGGGTCGTCCATATCATCTTCAGTTTGCATACCCTTATCAACATCAAAAATTGACAAGGGGATTTCCTTTTGGTCCATTTTTCCTTTTTGTTCTTTTGCTTAGATGATGACCCCACATCAACAGAAGACTTCTTTCTCTTCTCATTAATAGCATCAACTTATTTAGGAGCAGATCCTAAGACCTTATCCCTAGCATATTAAAAGATGAGATGAATGAGACCTTCATCAATAACCAAGGATTTGGGTTTAATTCTATTATCCATGATACATTAGTTTAGATAACTAAGTAAGAAGAACAAGAACGACACCCTGGTGTTGTGACAAAATTGGTTAACAAGAACAAAATGATAGTTGTATACCCTTGTGAATCTTCCATCAAGGGTGAAATACTCCATTGTGACCCTCAAAATCTTACCCCGAATAAGCTTAATGTTTTCAATTTTGACAAAGTCCTATTTCTCCTTAATCAACATTGCTTTTTCTTCATTTGACCTAGGAAAAGCCCTAAAAGCTTTGTTTCCTATTCTTCTATCTTTGAAATAGTTCATGCCTTCCAAAGGAAGCCTAGTGATATCAACAATTAATTCCAGGGTAAGGGTGAGGGACTTACCAATGATGTTAACAACCCCGTTATCCTAATCCGCTACAAAATTATTCGTAATTGCCTTGTTATGGCAATGCGGTCTCTAAATGTAGTTTGCAACACCCCCCTTCTACAACTTCTTCCAAAATTTTCTCTCCTCATGCCATTTGCACTCAGAAGGTTCTTCCCTTTTGAGCTCCCCTCCCATTTTCTTAGCCTTACAGTAATTCTGCAAGTTACTATGGTTCACCTTGATCATTAAAGAAGACATAGACCTATTTAAAATCCGCACCCAGATCACAATGCAACTTGAGTTCAAAACCCAGTTTATTTTAGACACCCATAAAGTGTGCGTGATTAGACAGGTAATAATGATAAGGCACTCCAATTGCCACTTCACACCTCTAGTACTCTTTATCCAACTCATAACAATAAAGGTCATTATTTTTTTAAATCGCTCCTCATTTATGATTAATCTTATCATAATCCATGAACCTTTTAATGTCATCATTGAGGTTTGTCATCCCATACCACTTGTGGATGACATCACACTTAACACCAATGTTAGCTAACCCATCCATAACCATGTTTGTTTCATAGAAATTATGGGTTACATGTGAGTCTTCAAAGTTTTATAGAATGAGTCTAATTTTATCAACAATATGCTATATACTCCACGAGGGTTTATTTAAACCCTTTATGCAGTTGATAATGTTCAAGGAATCTCCTTCTAGCCACACTTTTTTACATCCTAATTCTTCTACTAGCATAATACTATTGAGAGAAACCATTTCTTTGGCCATATGATTGGATTGAGTTCCATAGGGAGAAGCCACCGCCCTAATGCTATTACCAAACCAATCTATGATAATACCACCACCACCTGCCATTGTTGGGTTGCCTTTGGCAGCCCCATCAAATTTAGCTTTATACCATCCTTGAGGAGTAGAAGACCACTGAGATCCTTCTCTAGGATTGTGAGCTTTATCAGAGATGGATCCAAACTACCAATTTTTAATCTTCAAGATATCCTCTAGAGAAATGACTGAGGGGTTATTATAGGAAGTAGAGAATTAGTTCTCCTCCAATCCCCTACATATGTGATTAGCAACCATCTCAGGCTTAGAAAATTTCTCTCAAAAAACTCTATTATTCTTCTCCTTCCAAATACACCAATTGAACTGAGGGAGGAGAAGGTTCCAATAATCTTTAGCCAATCTATTCGAGAAGGGATATCTCCATTGGTTTAGAAAATCCTACTTAGAAAAAGGAAAAAACCAACACAAAGTCCATTTTCTAAAGATAATTTCCCACACCTTACAAGTATCAGAGCAATGAAACATAATATGATTACAAGATTTAGCTTCTTCCATGCAAAGAAAGCATCTTTTAGGTAAGTTAAAACCTCTTTTACACAAATTATCAATAGTCAAAGGTGTTCTGAGATAGCAACTAGAAAATATGTTAATTTTAGGGATAATAAATTTGAACCACATTTTTGACCAAAGAGGTCTATCATCTCCAGAATGCAACAGATCACAAGTAGAGGCAACCAAAAAATCACCATCAGTTTTAGGGGCCCAAATACGATGATCAAGATTTCCTTAACAAACCAAGTCTGCAGTAGATTGAAAATTGGTTGAAGGTTTTTATAAATCTCCCCCAATTTCATCCAATTATCCAATACTCTCCAATAATCCACCACATTCTCACCTATATACAATTTACATCACTCGATAGCTTGAATCCAGTCTTTATTTTTAGTAAGGGGACCTTCCTCAAGCCAAGAATCTCCCTAGAATTTTATTCTCCTACCATTACTCACATTCCATATAACCCCTTTAGTCACTAGATCCTTAGCATAACTGATACTTTTCCAACTAAAAGATCCTTGAATAATCTCTTCAGAGCTAAGAAAATCTTCGAGAGAGGAACTATCGAAGGGATATTTATTAATCAGGATGGAGTTTCATTCCTTTCTGTTAGAGTAATAAAGTGTTTGCTTATTAATTAAATCATGTTTGATTAAATTACTAAGTCACTTATTATCTCTTTCAACTTAAGCTAAACTTTAGGCATATAATTATTTATTTCTTTATTAATTATTATTGTACAACCTAGGGTTTACCTTTTTAGGTTTTTAGATATCCTTTTATAAGGATTGATCTCCTCTTGTTTTCATAACTATATAAAAAATTATTCATTATTGAATTACACCTTTTATTTTTGCACATCAAGAATGATTTCTCCTCTCTCGTGGATCAATGCATTCAGGCCTCCACAGCTTCTTGCTTCTTCCCTCTCTTTCTATGATAGGTGTTTGCATGCAGGTGTTCTTGGGAGTTGTGGGTTGTTTATTCATCAACTCCAATATGGTATTAGAGCTTCAAATTTGTTTTCCCTTGTCCTCTTCTTGAAAGATTCAGTCGCGTTCATCAAATCTACATTTTCAGAGGGTTTTATGTTAGATCTTGGGGGAAATCTTTATCTGGTCATCTTGGCTTCAAATGAACCTCACGGTTGTATTCACAACATCCAAGAACCCCTAGATCCATATAAAATTTGTCCAATTTGGACAAAGTTGGAATCTGTGGCAAATTTTTTTGCAACCAAACCTAACACAGATCTTGAGGCACTTTGGGCCCAAATGGACCTCACCATTGAGCCTGCAGCACCCAAAAACCCCTAGATCCATATAAGGCATGTCCAATTTAGACATTGTTGCATTTTCAAGCAATTTTTTTTGCATGCCAGGTCGTATGGCCCTAGCACGCAAATTGAGGCAAAATTGTACTGATCTAGCACTTTGGGCCCAAACTGACCTCACCATTGAGCTTGCAGCACCTAAAAAGCACCAGATCCATATAAGACACATCCAATTTGGACAACTTTGCATTTTGGGGCATTTTTTTTTATACCAAACGGCCCTGGCATGCTTCTCGAGGCAACGCGTGCGATTTTAAATTATTATTTTTTTTGTCGATGACAGCCATTTAGCCATCAAATTTAATCACATGGCGGTAACAACTTTAACCCCTAGTCATATGGTGACCATGGGCCTAGATTTTAGCCCCCGACCGGATTTGAGCAATGACGACCATTTGGCTGTCAAATTCAGGCCCATCAGTTGTTGATGTCAGCATGCATCAGCAAGGTTTTTGACACCATTTTAGGCCCTCCAGAGCACTTGGTAGTTTTTTTCTCATATCTTGAGCATATGGTGTCGAAATTGGGTAAACAAGATATCATTGGAAAGATGGTTCCGAGCTCTATCCAAATCTGGAGGTTTCAATTTCTGATTTTTCTTTTGTGATGGTTATTTCTTACTGCCAAAGCTAGATATTTAGTTTTTCTCTCTGGGAGCTCTATCTTGCGCATTCAAACTTTGTTTTGGGAAAACAATATATCATTGGAAAGCTTGTTCTGGGAGCTTTCCAATGATGTGATTCATTTTTCTAGATTCTGCTCCAGGTACACTTTATTCAGATTTTTGCATTTTTGCAATCTGCTGGATATCTTGGATGTTTCAGGTCTTGTGATCTCTTCCCTTTGAGGGATGGATCATCTTAGACTATTCTTTTGTTTCAACAACCTTCTCTCTTCTTTGAGCAGTGTATACTTCACTTTTGTAGCATTCTTTTATGCACACTGAGATAAAGTGCCATTTTATTACATGTATGGGATTTTGCACATGTTCATGCTCTATGTACTCGCACTCCATTATAAAGTGCCAGGGGGTTTTGTTGTTTGCCTTGTTTTTCCATCTACTTTTATCATGTGAGTGTTCCTCCAATGACATTAGCCTCAGGTATCTCTATTTGTGTTTGTACTCTCTCTACACATTCGATGTTCCTAGTATCATGCAGTTTATATTGGACGATCTTTTCAGTGTACCTATCATTACTCCCTTGTCAGTAGTATGGGGGGGGGGGGGGGCTCTACTGTTGGTTCTACTACTTCCCTGGTTCGATAATGTGAGCTATGTATTCAGTATTTAATTCTATGTACTGGGTAGATGCAGTGGCTGGGTACCTATGCATTCCGGTGAGATGGATCATTTACCATATGGACACTCTTTTCTTTCCTATTTTTTTGGATGCACTCTTCCAGCTTTGATTGATCAGCTCTTCATACTTTTGGTGTTTTTACGCCATTTGTATTTTTGAGTTCAGGTGTTTGCCTCCTGATTCGAGTAGTGTCATTTGAGGGCACTCGTGCAGATTACAATATTCTGTATTTTCGACTTCAGTTGTTTGCCTTTGTTTGCCTCCTGATTTGAGTAGTTTTATTTGAGGGCACTCATGCAGATTACAGTCTTCTCTACCTGGTCATATTTTAGTGGAGGATCTTCATATCAACAGTTACTTCTTGACAGATTTTGTAGCTTTTTGCTTCAGTGATGTTGTACATGTTCATCCTTGTTCGTATTTTCTGGAACATTCCTAGTATTGGAGGCTTCTTCAGTCCTTCAGATTAGTCTTTGTCTCTTTTTGGAGTAGAGTTTTTCCCATGTGGTTTTCTCTATTTCTTCGCTTTATAGAGACTCTCTTTTGTACTTGGGTACCTGATCAGGCCTTTGTTGTCGGGACCCATTTTCTTTCAGTAGTTCTTTCTAGGTTTTTAGCTTCTCCCAAAGTTCATCTTAAGGGGGAGGGGGTGTTAGAGTAATAAAGTGTTTTCTTATTAATTAAATCACATTTTATTTAATTACCAAGTCACTTATTATCTCTTTCTACTTAAGCTAAACTTTAGGCATATAATAATTAATTTCTTTATTAATTATTATTGTGCAACCTAGGTTTTACCTTTTTAGGTTTTTAGATCTCCTTTTATAAGGATTGGTCTACTCTTGTTTTCATAACTATATAATAGATTATTCATTATTGAGTTACAACTTTTGTTTTTACACATCAAGAATGATTTCTCCTCTCTCGTGGATCAATGCGTTCAAGCCTCCATAGCTTCTTGCTTCTTCTCTCTCTTTCTGTGATAGGTGTTTACATGTAGGTGTTCTTGGGATCCGTGGGTTGTTTATTCATCAACTCCAATACTTTCTTTCCCCAAAGATTCTCCAAATAAGTGTTTCTAGAAAAGCTTTGTTGAAAATTTGAATGCTTCTCAGACCAAGGCCTCCAAATATTTTGGGTTTGCAAACTCTCTCCCAAGCCACTGAGCTCATTCTTTTCTTATCTTCGATACTTGACCACAAAAACCTTTTTTGAATCCTTTCAATCATATCAACATATTTAAGGGGGATCTTAAAAAGACTCAGAGATATACAGGAAGGTTCTGCAAAGATGCTTTCAGAAGTTGGATTTTCCCTACTTGGCTTAGGAGGACACCCTTCCAGCCAGCAAGCTTTCTATTAAATCTTTCAACAATAGAATTCTAGAATGCTTCTAGGGGTTTAGAACACAATGGAAGTCCAAGGTAAGTAGAAGGAAGAGTTCCTATACCACAACCCAATATGTCAACAATCCTTCTTTCTCTCTATTCTGGGGTATTTATGAAAAAGATAGAACTCTTTTCCCAATTAATGAGATGGCCCGAAGCATTAGAGTAGGTGGTAAGAGCATTTTTTAAGTTACGGGCTTCCTTAATCGTTGCAACTCTCATAGAAATGGTATCATCCAAAAATTGTTCATGGGAGCAAAATATTCTACCAGAAGAAGGTTTCAGGCTAGATATGAGACCTTCACCCACTAGTTTACTAATAAATCTCCCAAGACATTCGACATGAATTGCAAAGAGAATAAGGGATATCAGATCACCTTGTCTTAAACCTCTTGAAGGTCTAAAAAATTGGAGGAACCACCATTAATAATAACTAAAGAAGAGAACAAAGGAAACAAATTTCAAAATAAGATTGACAACCCCCCTATCAAAACCAAAGGCACCCAATACTTTCATCAAGAAGTTCCAATCTGCTCTATCATAAGCTTTAGATAAATCAAGTTTCATAAGAAAAGCTTATTTTTTAGCCAATTCCAAAGAGTGGATGTTTTCATGCACCACAATGATAGAATCCAAGATTTGTCTTCCAATCACAAACCCATTTTGTTGTGATGAAATGATAGAAGGGAGAATGGAAAGAAACCTTGAGGTGATGACTTTAGAAATGATTTTATATATGGAGTTGCAAAGACTAATAGGTGTAAAAGCCTCAACTAAATTCACACCTAGTTTCTTAGGAATCAAAATCAAGAAAGTTGCATTAAGTTCTTTGAGGAGGGATTTGGTACCAAAAAATTCCATCACAGCCGCAGTCGCCTCTTCACCAACAATTTCCCAGAAGTACTGGAAGAAAAACATGGGGAAACTATTAGGGCCAGGAGATTTTTCTCCTTCAAAGGAAAAAATAGCTGCCTTAATTTCCTTAGTTGAGGGAATAGACTTTAATCTCTTATTAGTCTCTTTGTCAATCAAAGAGGGGATATATGAAAGCAACTTGTCCTGGTCATACAAAAAAATGTTAGGGTCTTTAGCCAAAAGAGACACAAATTAGCCAACATCTCCTTTCTTATAACTTCTTCCTTAACAATCTTACTACCATTAGATATTAAGCATAGGATTCTATTATAGGCCTTATGTTTTATAGTAGTCATATGGAAAAACCTTGTATTTTTATCTTCAGATTTAAGCTAGAGATCCCTCGATCTTTGTCTCTAAAAAGTTTCCTCTTTTGAAATAATATTATGATAATCTACCAACAGGTTATTTTGTAGATCTTTGAGCTCTTTAGATAAACCCTCCTTTTGAATTTGGTCTTGAATGTCCTTAATATCAATATAAATTCTTCTTTTTGATAAGAAGATATCACCAAAAGTCTCTTTATTCTAGACTTTGACTTTTCTTTTAATGAAATTTAATTTCTTATCAACTCTATACATGACTCCCCCTTCCAATTTTAAATTCCACCAATCAACAATATTCTCCAATAAACTGGGATGAGCCATCCACATTCTTTCAAAGAGAAAAGGGGAATTTATTTTCTTGTCTATAGAATTAGCTAAAAAAGAGATGGGGAAATGATCCAAACCAATCCTTATCAAAGAAGAGAGAGAGGACAAAAACTTTGACAACCAATCTAGGGAAATGAGAGTTGTATCAAGTTTCACTCGAATAAGATCAAATCTCATCATTCTGTTGGACCAAGTATAAGCAATACCCTCAAGATCCATATCTAGAAGAGATTCATTATTAATAAAATCCATCAGGTCCAATCTACTATCAAACTGAGAAGGGTTACCTCCATATTTCTCAAAATCATTCAACGGGGTGTTAAAATCACCCATAACCATCCAGATTTTATCTTGATAATTTTTTCTCAAATCCCGCAGTCTTAACCAAAGTTTTTGTCTACTAGTTTTGTTATTTGGAGCATAGATATTTACAAGGATCCAAGAGAAATTGTCTCTAAGATGAGTAATATTAACCATCATCACATTGTTCTCAACCAAAATAAGAGAAAAATTGATAAAACTTTGATTCCAAAAGATCACCACACCTCTAGAGGCTCCTTCAGAGTCACAACCTAAGCTGCCCCCCTTATTTATGGGCTTGATTTTTTCAAATTTTTCTTTAAGAATCTTAGTTTCTTGAATCAATAAGATATTTGGTTTACACTCTCTAACCATTTTTTTTAAAACATCATGTTTGTGAGGACTATTCTATCCTCTAATATTCTAAGAAATAATCTTCATTTATGGATTGGGGAACATACCTCTAGAATAGTAATTTGACAACCATTTACTATATTTTTCTTTGCTTCATGTCCTCTAGCATATTTTTTTTTAATTTTCTACCTCTATTATCCCCTTTTGGAGAGCCCACATCAGCCTTCTATTGATGTCGTGTCTAAAATCCTCCTATGTTTTGTGAATCAATTTTCTTAGAAGAGTTAGGCATAAAAGCTCCCTGGTTGTTCCCTTTCTTACCTGAATTTGTATAGTTTTTTGTACCACTAACTACAAACCAAATATCATCTTGAGGATCAATAGAAGAAGTCTATTTATCTTTTGTTTCATCTTTCCATATTCCAACTATTGATGGAGATAAGGGATCATCTTGGCCTTTGACTTGAAGAGTCTTTGAATGTGTTTGTCCATCCAAAATGTTACATTCCTGAGCATCAAATATATTCAAATTTGAGCATGATTCAAATAAATCCTTAAAGGAATCTTCAACCCATGAGATAGGAGTCAGAAGGTTTACATCCACTCCCTAGGAACCCAAACTTTCCTCATTATTTTTTCCATGAAGAAAACCTTCGTTTACTTCATCTTGACTTTCACTTTCCTCAAAAGTGTTGTTTTCAAGTAGTATATTATCTTCAACTACCTTCCTAGTTTCATTTGGATCTATGATTTGATCTTCCTTCTCCTCAAGGTTATTCATCACTAGAGCATTATCCCCTTTTTCTTTAGCACTTTCTTCTTCAACATGATTTTCCAAGGAATTAGGACCCTCATTATTGATATCTTCTCATCTTTCTTTATCTTCTTGATTTTCCACAGACTTGGGTTCCTCATTTTTTATATCTTCTCTTCTTTTTTCCCTCCATTCTTTCCTAGTTCCTTTAGTCATCCCCTGATTGAGTTTTTTGTCTTTTAATAGTTTCAAAGGGAATTGATTTTCCCAATGACTACTTTTTTTACAAGTAAAATAGGCAAACAAGATAGATTCAAATTCCATAGTTTGAATACATTTTCCCAGTTTAGACATGATTGTTATAACCTCTGGCATGTTCACATATTGGTGAATGTTGACACAAATTCTGGCAAAGACCAATCTTGTCCTCACCATAGTCATGGGATCGATAGACAGGAGTTCCCCAAATGCTCCCGCTAGACCAACAAAAATATCTTCATGTTAGTACTCCAACATGAGACCTGGGAGTCTAACCCAAACAAGGGCTGAAACAAAAAAATCACCATTCAAGTCCAGATTGGTTGACCATTTTTGTAAAGCCAAAGATGACTTACCAAACATCTAAGGTCCTCCACATAGGACACTGGATAGATCTTCCCCATTGGAGAAATCAAATGAGAAAAAACCTTTGGGCATAGCTGCAATATCAACTTGACCCTTAAGAATCCATTTCTTAGAAGAAAAGGCTCTAACCACATCTATATTAGGTATAGGCCCCACAAATTTTCCTACCAAAGTAAGAGCCATGATTGAAATAATATGGTCAACAAGTGGGTCTGGTATAAAGATACTGAAGGTGCCCTTCCCAGGTTCTGAAATATTATTAATCTCTGGGAAAGAAGATTTACCCATTGCCTTGACTCCAAAAAGTGAAGACCAACTTCCTTTACCCGAATCCCTTGGGTGAAACTTCCCTGTTGAGTTGAATAGGGCTTTCCCATCAACATGGAAAGTTGAGAAGCTCGCAGGCCCACCTCCTTGAGAAAGACCTTTACCTGAGTATTTGTCTTCTTTCAAAGACTTCATGGAGCCCTCACCATTATTACCTCATGTCTTCTAAAAGCTTCCAGCCTCTATTCCTACAGAGATTCCTCCATTAACTGGTTTCCCACCCGCGCTTAAATTCAAGCCATTAACCCCTCCCGCTCGCTGCTTGTCCATGTTAGATGTAAATGGGTGTTCAAGAAGAAATTTGGTATAGATGTTATTGTTGAAAAGAACAAGACATGGTTGGTTAAAAAGGGGTATTATCAAGTGGAGGGAATTTATTATGGTAAAATATTCTCTCCTATAGCTAAGTTGACATCCATTCGATTCTTGTTATCACTTGCAACAACTTATGACTTGGAAGTCAAGTAGATGGATGTGAAGAAAAAATTCCTTCATAGTGATTTGGAGGAGATTTACATGTCATAACTAGAGCATTTCATTGAAAAAGGCAATGAGAATATTGTCTGTAATTTGAAGAAATATTTGTATAGTTTGATACAATCTCGTAGAATGTGGTATCAAAATTTTGACGCCCATGCATTATCTTTGGGATTTTTGAGATATAAATCTAACCATTGTGTGTATTATAAATAGTAAAATGGTCACATTATTATCATAGTCATATGTGGATGATATGTTGTTTATTGGGAATGGTAAAAGAATGATTTCAAATTTGAAGGTTCAATTAGTAGCACACTTAAAAATGAAAGATCTAGGTGTAACAACATATATCATTGGGATTAAGATCATTAGAGATAGAGCTAGAAAAATTATTTGGGTGAGACAATGTAAGTATGTTAACTCTTTTTTGGGGAGATTCAACTTCATAACATGTAGGCAGTCATTTTCTCTAATGTTAAAATGGAAAAAAAATCTATAGAGGATTGTCCAAAATCTCCTACTAGGATGGATGACATGTCCATAGTACCTTATGTGAGTGTTGTTGACAACCTAATGTATGTTATGGTCTATATGAGGCCAAACAATTCCCAAGTAGTGGAAGTCCTTAGTTAATATATGGATAATCTTGGTAGGGTGCATTGGGATATGGTTAAGAGAGTGTCCAAGTATATGAGGGGTACTTCTGAATATTCCTTGTATTTTCATGGTTATCTTAATGGACCTCAACATTCAGTTTACATTCACAGATATGTGGAGGTGACATTGACAATAAAAGATCCACTGGTGGATATGTTTTCACGATATTTGTGTTAATATGATTTAGAACAACAGAGAGGGGGGGTGAATCAGTTGTTCTCAGGTCTAGATGTATCAATTAAAATTTTAAACACTTCAACAACTCAGATCTAATAACCAACACTACTTGGTCATTACTGAATGTATACCAGAAACATATAATAGTGCAGTCCACTATCCAATAGTATTTAACTTGCAAAACATAGAAATGTTCAAACCAAAACATTCACACAAGTATTAACACTAGGATTTATAGTAGAAACCCAATTTGGTAAAAACCACTTTGTAACATGTTACTGATATTTTCACTCTTCTGAAGTGAGCTCTGTGAAAAGCCAACCTTGTCAAAGGTTTACAAACACACTACTAGGTGTGACCCTGTTAAAGGATTTCAACCCCCCTGTTAGGAGTGCGCCTTTTTAGAGGACTTAAGTACATTCCATTAGAATGAAACCTTGATTAAAGGATTTATACAATGACTGCCAGGTCAACCTTGATTAAAGAATTTTGACTGATACAATGATTAGAAAGTTATAGTAATATTTGATCTGAAAACATACAACTCACTTTGCAAATAATAGATCTAATTCTTACATATATGTTGGCTTACTGACTGAGTTCCATTTCCATTTCCATCACTGATCTACTCGGAAATCCCTTCAAGCAATCACAACTCAGATCAACTCCTTCACCTTCAACCTTTTTGCTTATTCATTCAATAACAACAAAAACTCCAGCATATCTTTCTCAATCTCACACTTAGGTTTCCTTAATACCTCTTCGATAGGTAGATCCATCTTTTTCCGCTTAATCTCTTCCGTAGATCTTAGGTTTAGGTCAGATTCATCAAATCCTTCCAACATTATGATCTTCTTCCATCCTTCTAGAAACATCTTTAATCTCTTTAATGGAATCACAATAAAACTGTTTACTGTGCATTAAATGCTTCATATAGTCAATAAATATAGTCAACACAATTTACATAATCCAAGAATTCAAATATGCCAGCTAGGAATCTGAATTCTTCCTCAAATGTAAATTACTGATGCTCAGTCAATACTGTGTTCAACTCCTCAGTCATCACTGCATAGCTTGGTCACCACTTGAAATTGTTTCCCTTGGCTAATGATGTCTCCCTCAGCAATACACTAATGTTCGGTCAACACTGAATTTACTTGGCATATACTGGCTCGGTCAACACTAACATCACTCGACTTAAACTAGATTTCTTCACTTTTACTCGGTTAAGCCTACTTGTTTAGTCTTGCTTCTCACTTAGATAAAGAATAAATTATCTTATCATTTTGCCACATAATCAAGTACTCATTGAAGTATCAAATAACTCAACCTTTCTCTAGGTTCTATTGTTATCACCCTTTCCCTAATCCTTCTCAACAATCAAATAGATATAGTACTTTCTTAGATAGTAGTAGTCTTACTAGTTAAGGTTTGACATCAATGACAATACAACAATTGCTTCAATTGCAGTTTCCAACAATTTGGTGGTGCTATTAGTTGGTTGAATAAGCAATTAGTTGTAGTGGTATTTTCTAGCACATGAGAATAGTGTATGGAAACTACTAATGCTTGTAAGGAATCCATTTGGCTTAAATTTTTATTTTGATATTGGTTTTGATATAGGATAGATTACTATCTATTGTGACAATCAAAGTACTATGTGTTTAGTGAAGAATCCTACTTTCCATACTAGAAAAAAGCATATTGATGTTCTATTTCATTTTGTTCATGATATCGTGGAAGATGGAGAAAATTGATACTTTAGAAAATGTTGCAGATGTACTAACAAAATCCATGAGCATTAAGAAGTTTAGATGGTGGGTCAGTTCTATGGGTGTTGGGGCCTTGAGAAGAAAATAGAGTTTTGACTCTTGATAGGTCTTCGACAAGTGAGAGAATTTTGGGATTAAGGTGTCTCAACCTTAGAGTCCAAGAATGTTTACTTTATTATTTATTTATTTTATTTCACATATGGTGTGTGAGTTATGGACCTACAAATCTGCAACACAACACTTCAATAGGACATTGTATCAATTGTTATAGAGATTTAAACCAAATTTAGAAAAATAAACAATTGAAGGCATCCCATTGCTCTCTAGTTAGCACAAGTATGGAAAGGATTAGAGATTGCTCTCGGATCTAACCCAAAACAATGACAATGCAATGCTAAAATGAGAGATTCAAGATTGATTATGCAAGAATGAAGCTAAAAATAGAAAATGCATCACAATTATCCATTAGATCATGAATTCCTTTACTATCAACCCAATTGAGATGTTTTCTAATTATCTAAGAGAATATGAGATTGAAATGAGAGCATGAATGCATGAATTAACTATCAAAATCAAAGATTTAGTGCTAAAATCAAAGGAATTGGGACCAATTGAAGATTTGAGAACTTTTTTTTATAGAAATTTTGAGGTTTTGGACAATTGAGATGCATCTGTGAGGAGTGGTTGAGATGCATCCAAGCTTGATCCATGATCCATGTGACTACCTCTCAATGATTCAAAGTGTGTTTGTTGTATTTTCTAATTTTAGATGGATTTATTTATTTCCTTTAATTAATTACTCTAGCCATGTATTTAATGAGATTGATTTAATTAATTAGGCATAGAGGTAATTGACTTGATTTTGCTTGATATGTTGATGATAAATTCTTGAATTGAGATTAAATTGATTTTATTAAATGTTATGAATTATGTTAATAATCGAAGATCAAATTAACATAATTAAGGTATTATCTCGAATTAGGGAAAATAGGGCCTTAGGTTCTATTAGCCCAATTTTAGGTGATTACATTTGCCCCTCTTTGAATTGCTTTGCGAACAACACATGGATTCAAAGAAAATCTAATTTAGCATGATTCAATGGAAACTGACAAATTCGGGAGATTTAGAGAGCAACAAGAACTACTATGAGCTTAAGTGATTTAGAGAGCAGTGAGGACCACTTTGAAAGATTTAAAGAGCAGTAAAGAGAACCACTCTGAATTCAAGAACTCTAAACTTGATCGAACGAAATCCTACATAATTCAAAAGTCATCAATTTTTAACTTGATTGAACAAGAATTGATCACACCAGTTTCGAGCTTGATTGAACAAAAATTGATAAGAGATTCTGAAAATAAATTTCAGTTAAATTTGGTTTGCAGTAACTGAACATGCTGACAAATAATCAATTTGATTTGAAGCAATGAAATTGTCAATGTCGTAAAGATTAAAAGTGTCAACTTGATTGAAGAAACTGTCATGCCCCTCATGTTGAAGAATTTGAATTTTAGTATGATTATGCCCCCTCAAGACCGAAATCAAAACAAATTTAGATAAACTCATTTGTTTTCAAGCATTTAGAAAGAAGTGCAGTGATTGAAATGAATCTGGATCAAGCATAAATCATTTGAGAAGTGTTAGCAATCAATTTGGATCAATTTTAGTGTTAAAGAAACACTGTTTGACTAAGTTTGACCAATAAATGAGAGATTTGACCAAGTTTGACTTGTGTTTAAGCAATATCCTGGCATAAACATCTGATGCATTAGTGAGAAAATCACTTTTTATAGCTTCTCACAAGCTTTCTATGCTTTAATTGCGCCTTGTACAGCTCTCTTTAGGTGCTTTTGACTGATCTTTGACTTTAGTTGACCATGAATCTGAGTGAAATTTAGTTGTGAATTAATTTACCATGCTTTCAGTACCTTTTCTACTCATATTACCCCTATTTGACTGTAATTTTAACCACAGTTGACTTCTAAATTTGATAGTTGACTTTACTTTGTAACTCTATTTTTACTACTTTTTAATGATACAAATCACCTGTTTCAATTTTGGTCCTGATATTAAGCTTCTGTGATGTCTTAGAATAAATGTTCCTTAAGGCTCTGGGTCCCCCGAGAGGCTCAAATAGGTCAAAAAGTCCTTTTTTACTATTCATTTTCATTTTTTACCTTCTTATTTTTACTGAGCTCTAAACGATAATGGTGTTCCCTATGGAGAAGCATCATTTTGAGTTGGTGAGGTGACATGACCGACCATGAAATTACACAACACCTGTGAGTATTCGATAATGAATCTTGTCAATTTGAAAAATTTGAATTTCTGTACTTTTTGCACGTTTCATAGCCAATTCCTTTTTCAATTACATCCCAGATGCGAGATCACATTTAGTGAATCCCATGTCACATCCTATTTTTCACCACATTCTGGATCACATCTAGGATTTCTAGGATCGCACCCCATTAGGTCGCATCTGGTCAAATTCAAGCCAAATTCATAGCATTTTATCCTTGTGTCATTTTTGGTTAAACAGGGTCGCATCCAAATTTTGGATTGCTTCCCGGATTTCCTACGTCGCATCCAGGATTTTCTGGCTCGCACCCCTTTAAAAGATCACATCCTGGATTTCCTAGATTGCGTCTAGGATTTCAGGATTGTTTTTAGTTTTTCTAAATTTTTTAGCCAAGTTCCTTGTCTATTTTGCATTTCTAAGGCAATTTCTTGTCAATTTTCTTTGTCTAATGCTAACTACATAGTGCCCCTATTTTCTATTGTGCAAACCCATTTTGATGTGATCGCTTTCAAATGTCCATGACCTACTCAGGTCTTGGAGCTGCATGAGAAGCTATCCATAGAGGATCAGCGTGTGATCGCACGTTGCGATCTGTGGAGTTTAGCAGATTTACCTGACATTCGGGTGAATCGGGGATTATTGACCGCGTTGGTAGAGAGGTGGCATTCAAAGCATAGCACCTTTCACCTTCCTACTGGTGAGATGACTGTGACACCAGAGGACATGTGGCGCATTCTGCATGTTCCTGTGATGGGTACCAGGGTAGAGTATGAGGCATCTAGTCCTGCGGCCATAGGAGATTCTCGTAAATTATTTCATGATGACACTATTGCCAGGCATTACCTCAGTAGGGACCACATGGTGGCCAACTATGCACCACTTCCTATGTACTTGGCTAGATTTATTGGAAGACTTATGATGCCTAACCAGGGTCAGCATGGTTTTATGTGCGGTTGGTCCAGGGTTATTGATTAGATGATTCGGTGGCCTAGCCGCTTTGCATGGGGGAGTTGCATCCTTGCTCACATGTATCATGAGCTTCACAAGATTGTATATCATCATTCTCATACCATGACAGTAGGGATTATGGCTCTTCAGGTCTGAGTGTGGGAGCATATCCTTGTTACACGGCCCATAGTTGATAGGCACCGAGACACCAGCTTGCCATACATTTATATGTACTCTGATCTTATACAAAAACCCCATCTGGGAAAGTTAGAGTACTGGTGATGCATAATAGATAACATCACAGATGTTGTATGGAGACCATATATAGATTGTGAGGGATGCCCCTCAAATACCAAGTAAATGTCATTTTTCTTGCAAAGTAGGTACCTCGTGGGCCGAATCTGATATATTGTGGAGAGATTTTTTATCACACGCATGTCTCAACAGTTTGGTAGAGTACATGATCTCTCTTAGGATACATCCATTTATGTACACATCAGAGACATGGAGGCCCAGTGGGGGTCGAGATTGATTTATGAGACTGTTGTGCATGAGATCTCATAGATTGTCTGCATAGACTGGGAGTATCAACCAGAGATACTTGATGGTGGGATCACAGATGCCTACCATGCCCACTATAGTCAGCATCCTTACCCTAGATTCACTGCTCCAGATGAGGTTGCTCCTCTCTTACAGGACACTTTAGACTATGATCCTACTGATGATGGTGGTGGTTGAGGTCAAGCTGCTAGAGGCGGAGACTGATGTCATGGTAGGGACAGGGGGAGAGATGGAGCTCATGGGGGAGGTGAAGGAAAAGGAGACAAAGGAGATGGAGGAGATGATAGGGGTGGAGGCTGAGGTGGAGGGGATAGCAGTAGACAGCGGGCCTCAAGAGGAGACATTGGTTAGCAGAGGCAGAGGAGAATGTGAGTTACCCCTCCTTAGACAGATACATGGCCCTTACTTCATAGGGATGAGCATGCACAGAGGAAGAGGGAATAAGTGGGGGATAATCAAGCACAACAATAGGCACACAGGGATCCCCCTACAGGTGGTAACAGAGATCCATTGTCATAGTGTGAGCAGGATAGAGCCGTATTACAGTTAGAGGTGGCCACACTCCGGGCATGGTTGTCAAAGCAAGACACTCAGCTATCTCAGATGAGAGAAGAGAGAGACATATACGTTCATACAACCACTCACCAGGGCCATAGTGTGACTTACTATTTTTCTTTATATTGTGTCGTTGCTCCTGCTACTTAGAGGGCTCCACTATTTTCCATCATAGCACAATAGTCAGAGGGTGAGATGCCTCCTCCTCCACCTCCACATGGTAGAGAAGATGCACCCTCTCCTGATCCTCCATGAGAGGATGAGGGAGCCAATGAGGCTTAGGTGTTTTGTACTTATATATGTGTATCTCTGATATATTGTACTTTAGTGATGACATCATGTATTTGTACCATTTTTTATCGATATACTCTCTTATGTCCCTGGACTATTTATGTTGATACATTGTTTCAAAGGATACTGATACTTGTTTTATCCATGCTCTAATATACTTATGCTGGTGTCATTTATGCTTTGATATACTACACTGATATTCACATGTTGCTGATATATTGATTCTTTTGCTGATTCTGATATGGATGTCTCATCTGATTTATCTTATCTTATTTGAGGCTTTTGATCTTTGCACATGTTGGATATTTGATATTTGTTTTATGCCTTGGATATTGATGTGATGGTCATTCTTGGTCATGATTAGATTAGATGGTGATAATGACATCATGATATATTTCACTGATACATGCTTATGTTTTGTGTTTCTCAAAGCTTTTATGAATGTATGGATGCAAAATTTATTTCATGTATGGGTATGGATGTATGTGATGTATTGTGATGCAATATATGGACATCTCACTTTTATTTATGTATGGATGATTATGGATTTATTATGCTTGTGCTTTATGATATGAGATGGATGGATGCAAATGAATATCAGTGATATATACTTAGTCATTTCATTTTAGTTGTTTATGATTTCATGATGTACTTGGTCAAACATGGAAATTGATTAATGTCTTCAGAATCTTCATCTCATCTCAATGTTTTAGATATTTGAATCCACACATTCATGCTTATGCAATTTAAAATGAATGCAACTATATTAAAATGAATGCAATTTTAAAAATGAACTTCAATGCAACTAAAGACATGAAATGCATCTAAATGAACCTAATGCAAATTATCATGATATGCAACTAAAACGAACCTTAATGCAATTAACCAAATGAAATGCACCTAGACTAAGACACCTAGGATAGTCACTATTTATTCAAAGTGGGTTAATTGTCATCATAGAGTGCTTGTAATGAGACCTCATTAGGATAGTACAATTTTCACTGATAGATTTAGCATTCCTGAAAAAATGAGTACTTCCTTTTATTCATCATGTTGAAAGATAACCTAAACATTAAAGCATATAGCTAGATTGTCTTGTCAGATACTTCATGTTGATATGAACCTTTTCTTTTCTAGTACATAATGTGTAAATATATACCTGCAATGACCTTTCATTTTATATTCATATCCTTGGGTATATGTCCGATTTACTATGTACCTTACTAGGAAGTAGTTTTTCACCTTAGTTTAAAAAAGACAAGGAAATAAATCCAACCTCACCAAAGTTTTCATAGGAAACAAGTCGAGGTATACATGGCGTTCCAATCATGATGGAGGCACTTATAGTAGACACCCATTCCCCATGATCACCTTAGATCATTGGATTTATTACCACAAACAGAAGACACAGAAGACGTTATGCCCCTAGTCCTTATTTCTCTAGTCCAGAGACATCATCGATTCACTCAAGGAAACATAACAAAAAAAATTTGATAATAAGAAAAGTTCGTATCCTTTTAAATAATCATTGTATTTTCTTCAAAATAGACAGTTGTGATTATAGTGTTTAAAGATACTTTTGATTAATCTTGCAAACACACGCATAGAAACTATTATCAATCATTGATTTTTTCTTTCATCCATAAGTGTTTTACCTATTTAGTGTTTAGAAACACTCTTTTCATCATGACGTTGTGTTTAGGAACACCTTTTTGGTCCAATTATTGAGAAATACTATTTGGTTGGTATTTAAAAATACCGTTGTTTTCATAGTTTATTGTTTATTGTGGACTAGGGTGGTATTGAAAAATACCGTTGTTCGTAGTTTAATGTCAATTGCGGACTCAATATCCTATCAACATATGTGATCTTGATCAATGCCCCCTAGGGAAAACAGTTTACCTAGGACCATAATGTGGACAGATTCCAACCTTAGGAAGACACATCTTTCTGATAGTTCATTTCAGGATTTGGCGCATCACAAAAGTGATTGGAAGATATATACAAATTGATATTTACATTGGCCAAATATGCAAGCATTGTCTTGATAGATAGAGCGTTGATTACAAGTAGCGTTGTTTACCAGGTTTTCACCACTTGGCCAAAATTTTCTATTTTTGCTATCATGGCGCTTGTTTACTAGGTTGTCACCAAGATACTTTTTATCTTTTCAGATGTAGGGTGTTGATTGGATCTAGTAAAATATCTCCCTCAGGCGTAGCCAACTAATAGGATCCTGATCCAAATGTTGTTGTAATAACAAAGGGACCTAGCCAGTTGGGTTCAAATTTTCCCTTTTGTTCTCGATTCTGTTGATTCTTAGGATTTTCTCTTAGGACTAGATCCCCTATCTGAAAACTGCTTGGTTTTAATTTTTTGTTGTATCCTCTTGAAATTCTCTTTTGATAGGCTTTAAGATGATCAACCGCCGATTTCTTGCACTCATCTAGCAATTCTAGCTCTTGCAGTCTAGAGATTTTGTAGTCCTCATCAGTGACTAGATCTTTCAATGATACCCTCAGTGATGGAATCTCTACTTCAACTGGTAATACTGCTTCTGACCCATAAAATAGTGCGAAAGGAGTTGCGCCAGTTGGTGTTCTGATACTAGTTCTGTAAGCCCATAATGCTGGATTGATTTGTAAATACCAGTCCCTTCCTAATTTGTTGACTGCCCTATGAAAGATTTTCATAATAGTTTTTTTTGATGCTTCAGCTTGTCTATTACCTTGAGGGTAATAGATCGAGGAACAATGTTGAGTGATTTTGAATTGAAGACATGACTCATCTATGTTTTTGTTTTTGAATTGACCCCATTGTCAGTCACAATCGACAAGGGTATGCCATAACAAAAGATGATGTAATTTAGGATAAACATGGAAAATTGTTTTCCAATTGCATTGGACATCGGGATAGCTTCCACCCTTTTTTTGAAATACTTAGTTGCAGTAATGATGTATTTGTGTCCACTTGATGAATTAGGGTAAATCTGACCAACTATATCAAAGGCCTATTGCTGAAATGGCTAATGTTTTATGAAAGGAATTAGCTCCCTAGCTAGAGCTAAGAGCATGTATCAGATTACCATGGATCTGGCATTTCTTGCATGTTTTTGAAAAATGGATAGCATCTTTTTCCATCGTGGGCCAATAGTATCCAACTCTTAAAAGTTTCTTGGCTAATGAAAAACCATTCAAGTGTGATCCACACACACCTTCATGAACTTCCTTTAATGCATGATTAGACTCTTCATGTTCTAAACATCTAAGAAGCATACCCTCTAGACTACGTCTAAACAAGTCATTAGCAATGATTATATAACACAATGCCACTCTTATGAGGGATCTCTTTTCACTTTTGGAATAGCCTTTAGGGATTGTTTGGTCCTTTAGATAAGAATAGATATGGGCATATTGGGACAATACTTGGGTTTAAAAGGCACAAACAACTTGGGATTCAGGTGAGTCATAAGTGGGAAATGGGAGTTCTTCCACTAGGAAATCATAGTGAAATTGATGTTCCTCCAGTTGTAACATGGATGCTAAAGTATCCATCGCATCAGTTACTCTATTTTCTAATCTTGGAATTTATTGAAATGTGATGAAGATAGTATTTCTTCAAGTCATCCACCATATTTTTGTAAGGCATGAGCTTATCATCTTTTATCTGATAGTCACTATTCACCTGATTGATAATGAGTTGTGCATCTCCATAGATGTAGAACTCAACAATTTTCCATTCTATTGCAAGTTTAAGCCCATTCACAAGAGCTTCATACTCTGCTATATTTTTAGTGCATGGAAAAATCATTTGATAAGCTTTTGGAATCTTGTATCCTTGTGGTGTAATGAATAAGCATCCAGCTCCTGATCCTTGTTGTGTGACGGAGCCATCAAAATACATTTTCTGGGGATGTTCTGTTAAGTTCATAATACATTCATCGAGAAACTCCACATGTAATGGCTTGTCATCTGTTAATGGTGTTTCTACAAGTTGATCAACAATCACTTGTCCTTTAATGGCTTTTCTGTCCACATATTCAATGTCAAATTCACTCAAAATTAGGACCCACTTAGCTAGTCTTCCTGTCAGCATTGCTTTGTTCAACATGTATTTGAGTGGATCAATCTTAGCTACCAGCTTCACCTTGTGTGCCAACATGTAGTGCCTATGTTTTTGGGATGCGAACACCACTGCTAATCATGCTTTCTCAATCATTGAATAGTTCAACCCATATGTGACCAAAGTTCTACTGATATAGTATATAGCTCTTTCCTTCTTAGTCTCATCTTCTTATGCAAGCAATACTCCTAATGATGTAGCTGTAGCTAATATGTAGAGCAATAGAGGCCTTCCATATATTGGTGCCATTAGGATTGGAGGATTCATCAAATATTTCTTGACTTGGGCAAAATTTTCTTCACATTGCTCATCCCAAGTAAATGTAGTTCCTTTACGCATCAACTCTGTGAAAGGTTGTGCTTTATCCGCCAATTGAGATATGAATATTCTTATGGATTGTAGCTTGCCTTGTAGTGTCCTCATTTGACTAATGTTTGTAGGTGGTTGCATTTCAAGAATATCTTTCACTTTTTCTGGATCCACTTTGATTCCTTTTGTCGAGACTATGAATCCTAGTAATTTCCCAGATGGTACACCAAATGCGCACTTCTTAGGATTAAGTCTCAATTGGAATTTTTCATCCTGTCAAATATTTCCCTTAGATCTTCTATATGTGTAGTCCTTATCTTTGACTTAGCCAATGTGTCATCTACATAGTCTTCCATGTTCTTATGCATCATGTAATGGAATATAGTGGTCATTGTTCTTTGATAAGTTGCACCTAAATTTTTAAGACTGAAGGGCATCACATTCCAATAGTACATTCCTCATGCACATGTGAATGCTGTCTTTTCTTGATCTTCAGGAGGAATTTTAAATTTGATTATATCCCAAAAATCTATCCATTAGTGAATACATTTTGTAACCTACTATCAGATTCACAATTATGTCTATGTTGGGAAGTGGAAAGTCATCCTTTGGACAAGCCTTGTTTAGATCTCTAAAGTTTGTGCAAATTCTGATGGATTTGTCCACCTTAGAAATAGGAACTATGTTTTAGATCCATTCTACATAGTCAATAGCTCTAATGAACCCAACCTTCAATAATTTTTCCAATTTTGCTTATACTAGCAATGCCACACGTGGACTCATCTTTCTAAGTTTTTTCTTTACTGGTTTTGTATCAGGTGAAATAGACAAGTGATGCATGATCAAGTCTATGTCCAATCCAACTATATCTAAATAAGACCAAGCAAAATTGATCTTCTTTTCTTTGAATAAATTTTTGAATTGGATCTTTTCCTCTTTTGTCAATGACTGAGAAATGTGGACTAGCTGAGGAGCTTCTGTTGTTCCCAAGTTAATGGGTTGTGTAGGTTCAATCAGAATTGAGGATCTTTCCTAAAAGTGATCTGGGAGGATATCAAGAATCCCATCCTTTGGCACCTCTAGGAGGTTTTCACCATCAAATACATCTTTTTCTTTTTCTCTTTTAGGATCTGATACTGCCACTAAGTGGTTTTCACCATCAGATCTCTTGTTCTTTTTGTTTTTCATTTTGAGACTAAGAAACTTGATATCCTCTTCAGTCATGGTTTCGCTCTTTACACTAGTGGAAGAAAGGAAGGATTCACAAGCATTTAGATAACAGGCTATGGAATAGTCATTGTCAAAAGATAATAGGCTTTTGGTTGTAGGCTCATCCTAGTCTATCAGTTCAGGGTATTTTAAGGACAAAGATTTAGTAGATTCAAGAGATAGCATTGCATTATTACCAATGTTATTAACTCGCAAGATGTCTTTTATTAAGTTTACTTCTAAATAGATGTTAGCATTATTAGAGTCATGTTTGTTATTATTAGAGTTCATGTTAGTGTTATGCAAATTTAACTCTAGTAGTCTAGCATTAGAGCTCTCTCCTTCTTCAATCAAGACTCTAGAAGAAAATTTGTGTATCAAATCTATCTCTATATCCATGGTAGCATTAGAAAGGATATCCCATTCATATCCATGTGAGTCTACTTGAATATCATCTGAAACCCCCAAGAAGTGGGCAATAGTCATGGGTATTTCATCTTCTTCATTAGCACGATTCTCTTCTTCTTGCAATGGTTCTTGTTCAGTTATCACCCTTGGCTCCTCATCAAATTGAGGTGTGTCAAAAATAGGAAGCCCTTGTTCTTGTTCTCCTTCAGATTCATCTGCTTATTCTTCTTCTGGTTCTTGTTCAAGATTGGTACCAATTTTTGATAGTGGGTCGCTTTTCAAGAGCAACAATCCTTCATAGGAAATAGGTTGTCCTTCTACTTCTTCATCATCATCTGAGTCTCTTGATCTATCAAATACATTACCACTTTCTACTATAGGATGAAATCTTGCTTCCCTGAAGCCTAATCCAATCTTGTCTTTAGGATTTCTAAAATCCATATGTAGAGGTTCCACAAGCCCTCACTTATTTTGTCCCAAGGGTCCTTTTCCTTTGTATCCCATCTGTTTCATGATCTCGTACCCCTTCCCATATTTTTTTGGAGCTATCTCAACATGTTTGATATTTCTATCCTCTTCATTTTCTTTATAGAGTCACTGCAAAATAGCTTTTTCATTTTCTTCTTCAAGGGATATTTTTGCTTTGACCATTCTGGTTCCTTCATGTATAGTTAGAGCACTACCATTGGATAGTGTAAATGTTGATGAAGGTCTTCCTTGTGTTTTAGGAGATATGGGAAGATCTGTTAAAGATATTGTGGGATCTATCTTGTATTCACCCATACTTGTCTCTTGGATATTGATCTTTTTAGCAAAGCTTTTCAAAACCATTTCTTTGGATGTTTCCACCTTTTTAGAGATTTCCTTGTTATGAAGAACCATGCTTTCTGTTTGTTTGAGATTATTGCAAGAATATGTAGTATCTGCTGGAATAGTCACCTCCACTCCATTATGAGGAAACTTTAGGCATTGATGGTAAGTAGAAGTCACAACTTGCATTGAGTGTATCTATGGTCTTCCAAGAAGAATGTTGTATGTGAGTGGTAAATCAAGAACTTGACATAGGACATCTTTCTCTACTGGTCCCACTTTGATAGGTAAAACAACTAATCCTTTGGAGGATCTTTCTTCTTCATCATAAGCCTTGATGGTTATCTTTCTTCTAGGATCAATTGCATGTTTTGAGAATCCCAATTATTTTACCAAGTTGTATGTGCAGATGTTCAAACCAGCACCTCCGTTTATCAAAACATGCTTCACATGGTGTTTATGAATAAGGACTTCTAAATGTAGAGGTTGATTATGTGGCTGGTTCAATTATTTATCATCCTCTTTAGAAAAAGATAGGTAATGTGGGGAATTCAAGTGACCAACCATAGCTTGGAATCTATCCACATCTAGATCTTTTGGTACATTAGTGCTAAGTAGGGTCTGATCAAGGACTTCTCTATGACTAGGAGAGATTTTCAACAACTCTAGAATATATATTAGAGTGGGTGTCCTTTGCAATTGATCTACAAGATTGAAATTTGGAGGTAATGCCACTTGCTTAGATGTTGTTGTTGTAGTGGTTAGTGTGTTAGATGTTGAAGCTCCTTTGAGAGTGAGCTTAGCTTGATTTCTTGTTACAACATTAGAAGACTCAGTTTTGTTTTTTACTCCTTTTAGAGTGATCATATTGATGGAGTGTTCACATGGTTCCACCATATGAATTACATTGTCATCATCAGTGTATGTATAGTTAATCTTGTTACTCTTGGAATATTCCCCTTTTTCATAGCTAGGTAGTGGAGTTTGAAATGCCTTATGATCATTGTTTGTGTGATGCCCATCTACCTTGACTTTTCCTTCTTCAATTAGGTCTTGAATAACATGTCTTAACTTCATATAGTTGTTGGTTTTGTGTCCTTTATTGTGACAAAAATTGTAGTAATCATTATCATTCCACCACTTGGGTTTTACTTCTGGTTCCCAAGGTTTGGAATCAGGAATCGTAATGATTTGATTTTCCAATAGTGACTTCAAGACCACTTCCAATGTATCTCCCAATGGTGTAAATG
Source organism: Chamaecyparis obtusa (assembly GCA_027943335.1). Taxonomy (NCBI): domain Eukaryota; kingdom Viridiplantae; phylum Streptophyta; class Pinopsida; order Cupressales; family Cupressaceae; genus Chamaecyparis; species Chamaecyparis obtusa. The sequence goes on along the minus strand of BSBK01003122.1, from coordinate 854,236 downwards.
TTCTTTTAGGTCTTACCGCCCAAGGCTCTGTTCGAGTAGGAGGTTTATTGAAAGTCTTGCTAGCCATGGGTGTCACAGTAGAATTCAAATTCTTATTTTCTTGAAGACTCATTATAAGGTTGAAAATGTTTGATTTTGGTTTTGCGTTAGGAGTATCAACCACTCCATTGTTGATGCCATTCTTGTTTTTGTTTATGTATTTGTACTTATCTTTGGTGGGATAGTACTTCTCTTTGTTTTCCTTGTCGATAGTGATTTCCCCTTTCTTGATCAAGACATCTTCAATCTTGACAGCACTATCTATCATCTTATCAAAACTTGGTGGTCCTTGTAATTGTATTGGAAAACTCATTTCAGGAACCAAGTTGTTAATGAAGATGTCCATTTTCTCATTTTTAGGTATCTTCCTAGCATATCGTGCAAAGATTTTCCTCCATCTTTGTAGGAAATTCAAGAATGATTCTCCCATTTTCTATTTGGTATTACATAGGTCCAACATTGTTACTGTGTGTTGGATGCTATAGGAGTATTGTTGTATGAATTTTTGCACTAGTTCATCAAATGTCTTGATTCCTGTAGGTAATTTTGAGAACCAATCCATAGCTTGTCCACCTAAGCTTCATGGAAATAATCTCATTATATAAGTTTGTTCATGCATGAATTCCATACTAGTTGGGAAAAACTCCCTCACATGATTTTGAGGGTCAAAATTTCCCATGTATTTGTCATATTTTGGAATTGTGACATTTTTAGGAAATGGAATCATCTTTAGTCCCTTGTCAAAAGGGAAAGGAAAAATGTGTTCTAAAGAGTATTTTTTCGTTGGTTTGTCCTTTTCTTTCTTAAGTTCTTGGATCTCTGCTTACATGACAAGTAGTTGTCTTGTTAAAATAGACATAGGACTAAGATCTTCTTTTTTCTTAAGATAGTTTACATCATAGTCCTTTGGTAATTTCACACCTTGAGAGGCGAGTTCTAAGAAGTATTTCTCTTTGTTTTCTTCCAAGGTTCTCTCAAGTGTTTTGTTAAATATTTTGCTTCTCAAAGCTCTTTTGGTATTCCTTATCTATAGGGTCTTCATCGTCATTGGAATCATAGTGTATTTCACGGTGTCATGATCCTTCTTGGTTGTCTCTTGCTTGGTTATCTTGTTCGTCATGTCTTTCATCTCAATGAAAATCTTCCTAGTTATTCATGTTTGTTTGTTCAAGTGTCACTGTATAGGTCATGCTAGGTGTAGTTCCAAATAAAGGATTAAGTCTTGAAGTTTCTCTTGTTTCATGTGTGAGAAATGGTACTTCGTCTGAGAATGGGTTCTTTGCGAAATGGTAAGATTTGTGTCTTGTATTAACCATGAAAACCTGATTAAGGGATCAATGAGTGTCTTGAATTTAAAGTGGGTCTAAATGTTTACAATGTTTGATTATGAGTCCAAGGATGCAAGAGTAGGTTTGAAATTGTCTTTATGGATCCAATGTCAAAGGGTGTCAAAGTGCCTTGATAGTGAAGCGGGAACCAAAAATGTAAGTGGGTTTGATAATGTGGAAGTTCCAGCGTCAAAGCGTGTCAAAGTGCCCTGCTTATGAGATGGGAACTTGATTGTAACTGATAGGATAAACTAAATCCATAATTTGGACAATGTAGATTGGACCATGCAAGGTAACAAGACTTTCTCAAAGATGACTCTTTCAAGTTATCAGATGGATGTGTTTTGACAACATAATCTTACTATTGGGCCAAATGGGTATCTGGAAATGCAAAAATTTTGGTTCTAGAAAGTATAGAAATGCTCTTTGTCCTAGATGAGATCTTTTACAAGTGACTAACAAACTTTTTGGACCCCAGATGTGATCCGGGAAATACGGGATACGACTCAGGAAATGCAGTGGTTATGAGATGTGATCCGAGAAATGGTGTGTTTACCAAATGTGATCCAAATTTGAATATGCGATCCAGAATACGAGATGCGATCCGAGAATCCCAGATGTGATTTTATGCTGTCAGGAGTTTTTCAATTTTAGTGAATTTTTGGAAAATGGGTCATCTTTGTGAGATTCCAGTGACTTTCAGGTGTTTGTAAGTTCTTGTAAATGCTTTGTGTTTGTTCATTTGGGGGGAATTATCTGAGATTTGCAATAAGAACACATCAAGCAATCATTTTTAAGAAGACACACCTATCCTTCCCTATGCTAGGTAGAGATTAGTACCACTTGTTCATTGACTTAGGAACACACTCAAAGACTCCTCAGAATATGATAGTCCAATAATACGCAATGGATATTGGAGCCCATATTAGCCGAGTAGTAACGTCAATGAGGGTCTGATATGGTGAATGTCTTGGGGAAATTACTATTTGCCTCACGCAAGTGATAAAAACCTTTCGAGGGTGATCCAGGTAGCATCTAACATAAGGTGTCTAATAAAGGCATCCGTTCATAACCATCTCCCATAGTCCCGCAAGCAGGATTTAGGCCGTAAGCCCTATAGGAACCTGAAAATGTGTAGTCTCGCAAGAGACATTTAAGCAATTTCGCTCTACACGAGATCCAAGTCTGTCATTGGGATTGATCATCAATCTCCCAAGACAAGATAGATTATGTCTTTCGAGGCTTTCACCTCAAGGAAGCGTCAAATTTTATAGTGGGGTGGAAGAGTCGGCTTAAGACTTGTCCCCACTTGGGTTGTTCCCAAGAATTTTTTCCCTCAATCGGCAGGCCCTCTAAAGGTGTACAATAAAGAAATTGGATAAGTGATAATGAGCTCTAGATTTATGATTCTCTATGAAGGAGAAGAGCATAATCTCCTAACTCACATCAAAGATCCCAAACACATCATGCAAATTTAACCAAATTACTCCAATTTGACCCCAAATTACAAGCTAACTTTTGAGTTTCTGATTTTCCCAAAGGGAAAAGAGCATAGTCCTCTGATTAGTTTGCAAATTGACCTCAAATTGTATTAAGTTCCTAGAAAAGAAAGCATGAAGTTTGATTGATTTCTTTTAGGCAACCTGCAAAAGAAGCATTAGTAGTCTTTCTTGATGTTTATCTTGAGCAATCGACCTACAAACCACTATTAAGCTGTGAAGATCAAACAAAGTCACAACATTCACCCATTAGTTGTTAGAAATGTCAAATTTGCAAATCCTCCAAAGGTAATGCTTTAAAAGAAAGTAGACAAGCAACTTAAGATCTAGATTTCTGATTCTCCTTGAAGGAGAAGAGCATAATCTCCTAACTCAAATTGCAAATCCAAGACATATTATGCAAGATTTATGATTCATTTTCCAATTTCACTTCAAAATGAAATTCAACTTTTGAGTTTCTGATTTTCCCAAAGGGGAAAGAGCATAATCCTCTAATTGATTTGCAAGATGAATTTAAATTGCATTTAGTTCCTAGAAACCAAAGCATTAAGTCTTGTTGATGTTCTAAGGAAACCTACAAGCAATAGTTAGTAATTTGAAACATTTAGGTCTCTGTCATTTGTCTTGCAAACCATAGTTAGGCTATTTAAAACTACAGAAACATCATACCAAATTGTTAGGGGTTAGCAAAACCAAGAATTCAAGAAATTTCCCCAGATGCGATCCTAGATCTAACCAAATGCGACCCCATTATCCATATGTGACCCCAATATTATCCAAATGCGATCCTAATCAACAAATGCGATCCTAAAATAGACCAAAAATGATACCTGATCGGATGCGATCCAGGAAATGCAGGGTACAACAGTTCTTCCTGGATGTGATCCTATTTCTTGTATGCAATCCCTGGCACAAAAAGACATGATGAAAATTAGTAGAAAAAGCTAGAAAAATAGGAAATCTGGGGCTAGGCCCCATGATGGGCGCCAAAAATGTGGTGTGTGAGTTATGGACCTGCAAATCTGCAACACAACACTTCAATAGGACATTGTATCAATTATTAGAGAGATTTAAACCAAATTTAGAAAAACAAACAATTGAAGGCATCCTATTGCTCTCTAGTTAGCACAAGTATGGAAAGGATTAGACATTTCTCTTGGATCTAACCCACAATAGTGACAATGCAATGCTAAAATGAGATATTCAAGATTGATTATGCAAGAATGAAGCTAAAACTAGAAAATGCATCACAATTAGCCATTAGATCATGAATTCCTTTACTATCAACCCAATTGAGATGTTTTCTAATTATCTAAGAGCATATGAGATCAAAATGAAAGCATGAATGCATGAATTAACTATCAAAATCAAAGAGTTAGTGCTAAAATCAAAGGAATTGGGACCAATTGAAGATTTGAGAACTTCCTTTTATAGAAATTTTGAGGTTTTGGATGGTTGAGATGCATCTGTAAGGAGTGGTTGAGATACATCCAAGCTTGATCCATGATCCATGTGACTACCTCTCAATGATTCAAAGTGTGTTTGTTGTGTTTTCTAATTTGAGAGGGATTTATTTATTTCCTTTAATTAATTACTCTAGCCATGTATTTAATGGGATTGATTTAATTAATTGGGCATAGAGGTAATGGACTTGATTTTGCTTGATACCTTGATGATAAATGCTTGAATTGAGATTAAATTGATTTTATTGAATTTTATGAATTATGTTAATTTTTGAAGATCAAATTAACATAATTAAGGTATTATCTCAAATTAGGGAAAATAGGACCTTAGGTTCTATTAGCCCACTTTTAGGTGATTACAACACCTACTTCAAAAGTCCTAAAATTAGGGGGCTAATGTTATAGGTTTCTATGTTGGAACTATGATGAATTTATATTGACTATGACAATTACTAGTTTGGCAGAAGAGTCATGGAGAGTTATTATTTCATAATTGGCATTTATGGTGGAGTTCAATTTTGACAAGTGGCATGAAGTAGGTGTTGCATGTGACAATGTGACTCTTATGGATGAGTTATGCATTATTTATTTTTAAGAGTCTATGTGCAACATGTCATTAGATTAGCAAGTCATTATTTATGACACCTCATACCTCTTTGGTATTGGAGTTGGTTTTGTAAACCATAAGTGCCTTCTTCTTGTCTTGAGCTCTATAAATGTGACTTTTTAGTGTAATTTGTATGATATGTTGAATATTTTTAAAGGCTTTTATGTGCCAACTTTTCTCTAGAATTATCTACTATTGTATTTACTCCTGAAGAGAATTGGCTCTAGGATTTGTATTGTAACTATTGGTTGTTGATAATACAATTCAGTCTAGCCTTTGGACTGTGGGTTTTTTGGAAAGGGTTTTCACATGTATATTTGGTGTTATGAGTTTATTTGTTTAAATCTAATTTTATATATGTTTATCTAATTTTTAGCAATTAAGGGTTTGTAAGAAATTTTGTATCATCTATGTTATTAGATTTAGCATTTAGAAGTGTTTATTCCACACTTAGCTTCCTTTCCAAATGGAGGAAAATAAATATTTTTTACCCAATATGACTACCTTTAATTTAACAACATTGGAGAATAATTGTACTTGCACTCTCAAGTGAAATATCAAATTTACCTACGTCATATTGGAATAGTTGAAGTAATGTATAAAATGATAATGTAGCATATTGTCCAAATGAAATAATTAAAAAATATCAAATCCAACTATAAATCATCTCTAACTAGTATGAACCAAACACCAAGATTGAAAATCACTAACAACTCATAGTATTGAACTAGATTTAATTATCATATGTACCTATATTATATATAGTTAACATGATGAAATTAAATATTGTAATAATCTAATAATACTAGGCACAAAATATATCTTGTAATAAATAATAAAAAATATAGGGGCGCATACAAAACCTCATTGAAGAAACACATAAATGGTAATATGAAACATCCACACTCAAAAAAATTATATATAAGTAGCATTATATATAGATATTGGAAAAATAACTTCCATACAAATCTTACAAAATCTACAAAAAATATGTCAAGGCATATCATTCTTAATAGACATATTCCATTTATATCACAAATCTAGTAAATAAGTTTTTGGTATCTTTTAGATAATTCCATCAAGGGTAGATATAGTAGTAAACAATGTCATACATCAAACACTTAATGAATATAAGTGCATATATGATAAATATTTTTAAAGCATATTTATTGCATAAACAATAATCATTCAACAAGTAATATTTCCACATCAAAATTTTAAATTAAGATGGGTCAAAAATAATAAATCATAAAGTTTAATAAATCAAAATATTATTATAACCAAAGGATTGCAAGTCAATTAGTTTCACATAATTGATGAGGATGATAGTGTGTTCCTTGATTATTTCATCAACCATATTTAAACCTTTGAAAGTATGATATAGATGATGAGACAAGGTTATGTCCTAGGTGACTTTGACAAAATTAATATCCCGAGTACTTAACTCTTAATCGAAGATATATGTATGTATCTATGTATGCATGTATATGTATGTATGTGTGTATGCATGTATGTGTTTGTGTGTCTGTATGCATGCATATGTATGTATGCACATATATGCAATATATGTATGTGTGCATGTATATGTATGCATGTATAAGAACACAGATTTCCCATCTATCTATGGATGTATATGTGTGTAGATGTATATATGTCTTGAACCCTAGAGAAAGTAGGGAAATATTTGTTCATTGAGAGGGATGGAGATTGAGAGGATGACAATGATTATCCAAAATCTATTTTCTCTAAAAAAATTTGCAAACCATTTGGTGATTGCGAAAAATAAGAAATGATTTTGTACAAAAAAATTGGGGATCCTCAACCCTTACAAAAATAGGCAAGGTTTCTACTTCTTGCATGTGTGTTAGAGTTGGAGAGGACACATATGGTGATGTGGTCTTCTTTGATGATTTTATTTGGGTGCGATGACTCTAGTTTTGTTGCTTTCTAGTCAATAGACATCAAACCCTAGCGATGGGTACAAATTTATGTTCTTTTGATGATAGATTTGATAGGCAATGTAGAGGATGATGATTCTAACACTATATTTTTTAGAAGGATGTTTAGTCTAGTGAATGGGTTGAAGAGGAGGACAAAGTTAGTCTTGACTGTCTCTTTGAGGATCAATAGAAGGTGTAGAGGTGTATGTAAAGACTATGGTGGAAAACCAAAATGGTGTCTCATATTTCGATCTAAAAAAAGGCTTTCTTCCCCCCTAGATTTTTAAGGGGGGTGATACTATGATTGCTTCTTTTTCTTTCCCATTGTTGTTACTCTTTATTCATCTCTTATTAGTGCCATGACCCCTAAGATTTTAGAGGGACTTTGTAAGATCAAGGCTTGTGTGTTCATGGATTTTAATGCTCCAAAGCACCAGTTAGATGCCACTAAGGTTATTGTTGGGAGTTTTTATAAGGGTAATGCCCTAGGATTTCTACTAATATTGAAGTGGAATGGTAGTTTTTAGTTGATATTCTTGATTATATTATTGTTGAGTTGTCAATTTGACTTATACATTCTTATTGAGAGTGTCCCAAATTTAATGATGTTAGAAGATGAGCTCTTCAAAATCGACAGAGGCCAAGTTGAGGTAATTACTATGTTGAATTTTATTTTTTCATTTTTCAATTTGGATGATTGCTCAAGGATTCTTTTTGAAGGATCCTATTTTTGGTGGATGGATGACTTTTGTCTTAACCATTGGGTTCCTAGTTTCAACCCAATCAATGCTTCCATCTTCTGATTCTCATTTTGAATTTGTCTGCGAAGGTTGCTATTGGAACATTGGAATGAAAATATTTTTATGATCATTACCAATTCTTTTGGGCAATATTCTTATGTTGATTCAATCACCAAAATTCAAAAATGTTTTTTGTTTTCTCGATTTTGTCTGTTTGTCGAAAAGAAAAGGGTGCTCCCTACTCAAATTACCTTATATTCAAAATATGTCAATTGAGTGAGATAGATTGACTTTAAAGACTCTCCTCTTATATGTAACCCTTGTCATAAAGTAGGTCATGCTACAACTACTTGTTTGAGAAAAAATGAAAAATAAACAATTTCCTACTATTATTGAGAAGTCTAACACCACTATTAAGGAGGTGCAAAATGTGGTAATTGGGAAAAATCACCTATAGTCTGTTCTTTGATTGACACCTCTTTTAATCAAATCTATTAGATTTCTACAATCCATATAGAACACTTCTTTTAATGTTTGTGGTTTGGATGAGGGTTCTCCATGTAGTCTTATGAATGTTCACAAGAAAATAAGCCTTGGGAAGAAGGATCCTTGGTAAAGCAAAAAAAATTATAAATTTTTTTTAAACCACCTTGACTTTATATTAGATTTTTATAAAGTTTTGTAATGATTTTTCTTTTGTGATATTATAATTACTCTCTAACCATCATTTGATATTTACGAAAATTATTCCTTTATCTTTTTCTTTGTACACATTTAAACTCTTTCAAAATACTACTTAACTCATAAAAACAAATATATAAAATCTTCCATAAAAAACAAAATAAAACAATTAAAAATAATCATTTGCTTTCTTCACCATAACATCATTACCTTTTTCCGTACTTTTTTCTCCACACGATTATATCTTTTGTTAGAGAGTCCACATAATTATATTCCCCTTACGATGCTTAAAACAGTTCTCAAATAGTGGAGTGGGCCCTACCCATTATAGCTGTCATTATAGATCAAGTGTTGTTTCTCTTTCCCAAAAAGATAATGGATTTTGAGCCCCACGGAGATGTTCACAACTTTTATTGGGTTTACCATAGATTTCAATAAATTAAACTCCATAGCTTGGTATTCCTATGTTTCTCTTCTTTCATTTTATATATCAAAATTCTTTCATTTTAGTATAGGTGATTTTATTCATTAGATTTATGTTTATATCTTATGGGTTGTACTATTGTTCATAATATTATTAATTTAAATATTTCATATGATATATGTATTAATCATTTGATTGAAAGAGAATATACATGAGACTTATCAAATTTTTTAAAGATATTTGTAATTCTTATAAATATGTTACTATTAGACAAGATGCCAAGAAAAAGTTAATTTACAATTCACATAAATTAAAGATATATTTTATAAGAAGATATTAATTTTGCAATATGAATTTGACTCAAAATTTCAATTTTTTGTATTTGTTAATGTGTTTAATTATCTATAACAATTGTAATTATATATCTTAAAATAATTAATATACCATTTAATGCAAACTTTTTTTTTTTTATCAAAATCTGATGTCTTTTTAAAAATTTAAGAAGTATAAAATTAACTATAATGACTAATGATATTCTTCTCCTAATTACTTTTATTCTATAATATATATTAAAATTCTTTACTTTTCTTTACAATAATGAATGAGTGGAGAAAATTCATTGACAAATACTAGAAATTTAAAGAGATTGAGAACAAATACAATTTCATTTTTATTTTATAATATATATTAAAGTTCATTACTTTTCTTTACAATAGTGCATGAAAGGAGAAAAATCATTGACAAAAGATTGGGAACACATACAATTTCATCACAAACTATCTTTGAATAGCCTTTGAACTATTCAAGGATTAAGAAGGTCAAACACATACCAATTTGATGTATTTACAATGTATAGAGACACAAGACCCTTCTAAACTACATGGATCCAGCTCATCACATCAAAGCCATGTTTTCATATTCATGGTCTATAGTTATATTAGTCAAGCTATGGAATGGGAAATCATACCTAATTGCTTTACTAAAAGTAAAAGTAAAATCATGATGATTTGAAAGAAGAAAAAGTCACTTTCCTTAGCTAGTCAAAGGTCTAATTATATGATAAAACAAAATCCATTACTTGAGTCACAAGAACAAGTTTTGGATTCCTTTACACAAAGGAGTACAAGTCACAAGATTAGGTGCCTAAATTCTTTTAGGCTATCATCATATGTTGTCACCAACCTCACATAAGTGACGAAATTAGCTATCCACTTCAACCCATTTTTTCCTTAAATTTCAAAACTATATATATATATATATATATATATATATATATATATATATATATATATATATATATATATATATATATATATATATATATCAATTGAAAAAAAATAAAAAAAAATGGAAGATTTTTAATAAGTACTATCTTGAAGTTAGATTGATAATGTCATTTCAACAATATTTCAAATATATAATAGAATTTTATAATTATATTTGGACTTCAATTATATTTTCAAATGTATTTATAAATTTAAAAATATAATTTTGAGCTAGTATCTTGTTTTGTTGATATTTTTTACATAATTTGAAAAAATATAGTTTAAATTAGGGAGCAAATAAAGATAAACATATTGTTTAAATATATGGTTGTGATGGTGAAAGTTGCATACCTTGTACCTTTTCTATTTGGTTGGTTCACTTTGACTATTTTGTCAATTACATAATGATTAGAGTACAACTAGTATATTATAACATAAAATTTTGTTAATAAGTATAAACCTAATCTAATTTTATTTGTATACATCTTGAAGGACTAGTTCTAGCGCTCATCTTAGCAAATTTTTATAACAAATAATATCCATGGGCACAATATTCATTTCAAATTTAAATTTGGGGTACCATCTTAGAACAATTTTAATTAATTCTTGTGCTTAGGTTTTGTAGTTAAGGAAAACCCTATTTCACTTTTACACATCCATAATGCATCCAAGTGTCATAGCATTATCACTCATGAAAATCAAATATGATCAACATTACATTGCTTTCTTATATTAACATCTTGGACATCATTGCATGTTTTCTTGTCATCTTTAACCATTTTTACCAAACCATTAAATTGATAACATGGATTGGGCCAAAGGAGAAAAATATTAGTGGATATCAAGATTCTAAATAGTATATGTTGACAACACCCCTTTCCAAGCATAAGTTGTGAACAAATTTTAGACATCATATTTTATGAAGAATATTTTTGTATGCAAGGTTCAAATCTATGAGCAAAGTTTTGATATGTAGTCATAAAATTCATTTTCAATAGTTATGAAACTAAACTCAAGTATTAGAGAAAAGATCTATTAATATAAGAACATGTTTTTAATATCACACACGGTTGATAAAATTATGAATTTATATCAACCTCTGACATAACAAGATCTTCAAAAGATTTCAAGCTAATTATCATCATTTCATTTTTTAAATGATTATTTATTTTAATAATATAATCAATTGTTTAACCTAGTTTATTTTTAAAATTTTAAAAGGTTATTTTTTCACAATAATGAATTCTTTTGGTCTTAAACACTTACTTAGGTCTTGGCCTTAAGGTTTTATATTTAATTTAATTTTTGGATCATACTATTTTTAATTTTGAGATTTATATCACTACTATTTCTTATTATACCATACTTTATCCTTGATAGGATTTTTGTATTGAGTTTATGCTATTTTCTTGTCATTATCTTCCCTTCTCTTTGACAATAACATCACATCTCAATCATATGGTGCCTCAATATTAGCTAATCTTTTATTTTTCAATTTCTTAAAGCATTGCACCATGAAACTATTATCTTTTCCATATATTATTAATGTCATTTTGGCAATATTTGAAATACATATTATTTTTTAATTATAATTTCTTAGCAATTATGAAGCGATTTGAAGCTTAATTATATTTCAATTTATGGAAATAATAATTACAAAATATTTTTATGAGTCTCTAATCTTGTTGATTATTCTTGATGAAGTTTGAAAACTATATCTTATATTAGAGGGTAAAAATGAGGAATATATTATTTAAAAATATATTTTATATTCTAGAAAATTAAATTTCCCTTGGATTTTAATATTGTAATAATGAAAATTGCACATCTTGTACCTTTTCTATTTAGTTGGTTCACTTTTATTTGGTTGCATTCTCTGCAATTATTAGAGTACATGTGAGAAATTTCAGCACATAATTTTGTAAATAAGTTTAACCCTAATTTTATTGTATTTGCATACATATCTAAGAGATAGTTGTAATGCTCACCTTAGCCATTTTTCAAGTCAAATTAATGGACATTGCATTCAAACTTGAAATTTAAATATGGCATGTCATATTGAGAAAAATATTCATTGACTTTTGTGCCAAGATTTTGTAATTTAAGAAAATCCCCATTTCACTTTTACACATCCATAATGCATCTAAGAATCATAGCATCACATTTTACAAAAAATATAGATAATCAAACATTACATTATTTTCTTATGTTAACATCTTAAACATAATTGCATTGAATTCTTGTTATCTTATGCGCTTCGACTGTTTGTATCATGATCATCTGGACTTGACATTTGATTGTTTCCATGAACAAGTACTAGACACAATCTTCTTGAGCTGCAAGATTTGAGTGTGTCTATCTGGCGCCAGAAATGTGTGTGTGAAAATTGTACCTAGCTGTGGACACAACACTTCAGTAAAACATTAGAGGTTAGCAAAATTGAAATCTGCAAATAATTGAAACTAAGCTAACCAGGTGATTTACCGCCTTCTAGTAGGTGCGAGTATGATATTATCAGATTAGACCGAGATCAGTGACAATGCAACACCTAAACGAAGGATTTGAATGCAAAAGATAAAAACTGTATGAGTGCAGATTAATTTATTTTTGTTTTGTTTTTGATGCAATTAGATGAAAAACTATATGAATCTAATCTAGAATGGAATTGAAATGATATGCAAATTTAAGCTAACAATGATATGCTATGAATGAATGCTATGATATGCTATGAAAAACTATGAATGATCTCACTAAGTCGCCTGTCGCAAAAGCTTGATTCTTCAACTGTAATTTTGCCAGAGTAATTGTGCAAATTACAGAGATATGAGATGAAGAGTTGAACCTTGATTTTATAGAAATCCATGGCTTGAGGATGCATAAGAAAAGCCATAAATCACTCTTGATAAACTCGGGTTGATTTTTGAGTTAACAAGAAATTAGAAATAGATCAAATCATAAAATCATGCAAACCATGCAAAAACAACTTTTTCACTTAAATCAAAAGTTTAGATCAATTTTCAACTCAAAATAGATGTTGAATTTCCAAAAGATAACAACTTGAATTGATTTTCTGATTTTAAAGTTTAACTGCTCCTTCAAATGTGCATAGATAATTATGAATTAATTAAATAAATAAAGTGATTTATCTTCAACTTAACTGATTTTGAAATAAAACAATTGATTTATGGGTTAATCAATCATTAAATCAAACTTTTATTCAATAACTATATCATTAAATATTGACAACTGGTATTAATTAATTAAATAAGAATTTAATCAATTAGTCATAAGATTTTTGATTTATTGTCAAAGTTAAATAACATAATTTAGGAATAAATATAATTAAACGTAATTAAATAATTAAGTGGCAGTATTAAATCTGATTAATTAAATATTCAGAATAATCAATTAATCAAACTTTAGGATAAATATGATTTATCGCCAAATAATTATTAAATCAAAGATAATTAGGATAAATTAGGAATATTTTAAGGAATATTCCTCGATGCAGAATTTAGGATAATTAATTAGGATTTTGATAAATTGATGTGCAAATGTGCCTTAGGTTAGGACTTTGATGTCGATTTCGTTCAATTTGAGGATGTAGAAGGTTAATGAACCTATAGCCCATTTTTGGGGTATTACATTTTGGCCCTCTTTGAATTATTGGGTGAAGCTCAGTGGTTCAAAGAATAGTCTATTTTTGAGTTTTGAAATTGATTTGAGAGATGAACCAATTCCAAGACAGAAACCGATTGAAAGATTTGAAAAAGTTGATTCAGGCCCTGTTTGACCAAGAATCATGATGATGTCAACTATAGCAACAATGAACCAGTGATTACGAAAAAGTATCAAAACGCCTGATTTTGAACCTTATGATTACAAAGAAGTGAGTGACTTGAATCCAGACCTGATTGTCCAAAGGAATTGAAATAGTATCACATCTAAATCCTTTAGTTACGAAGAGCCAAGTAAATAACACTAATGAACTGTTGGTTACGAAAAGCTGATACAGTTTACAAGATAGATTAGGATACCAGATTGATATGGATCTCGATGAATCTGATATGCCCTAAGCGACGAGGTCTTTTGATGAATAATCAACTAGATGTGGTTATTGTCTTGATTACTTAGGAAAGATTTGATTTATAGACTGATAAATGTGTTTTACAGACTTGATTGATGTGCAATACCATGCCCCCTTCAGGATTAAAATCAAAATCTGACAAGAAAAGTCAGCATTGAATGGTTTAGAAGCATGTTAATTGATTTGAGAATTGGTTGTACACGTTCGGAGACGTGTTCTGCATCATTTGGAGGTCCTGGACACCATGTTTGACTAGGTTTGACCATGAGTTGACCATGGTTGACCAAGTTAAAATTTTGATAGTTTGATGTAAGATATTTAGTTAAGTTGAATTCTAGATTTCTATGAAGATTGAAGGTTGATTGTGCAAGCAGTCGGCCATCCTGGGTCTGAAAATTTTAAATCGTGATTTAACATAGTAAACAATCTCAGATTTCAATTTTGATCCCGAAAATGGATTTAGAATGTCGAAATTAGCCAGGGGTGCAATTTTTGTGGAAAACGAAGCACTTTGAAAAATTATGTCAAAACTTATATAAGGGCCAAAAGGGTCATTTTCAAATCATTATTCACCGTTGACTTTAGAAACTTTCGTGGAACCCTCTGAGAGAAAAATGGCTGAGATGAAGGTTCTAGTCTCCTCACACCATTTTGAGCATAGCCGATGACACCAACGACCTCCACAGTACAGACATCCAGTAAGTGGACCTCTGTGCCTCTTTGTAGATTCCATTTTTGCATGTTTTTATCATTTTTAGATCATTTTCATACGTTTTTAATTTTTTTAATTTTGTTAGCATAGAAACTTGTACGGTAGTCCACTAGGACTTGTACGAGTTTTGAATTTTTTGTAGAATGTCATCCCAGAACCATAGGAAACTCGTATGAGAGGGACCCAAGTGTCTGACATTTCGTTGGGTCCCTCAATTGTCGTACGATAGTATATGCTTTGTCGTGTAATCATGGTTTGTTGTATGGGAACCTATTGAAACTCGTATGAGTTTTGATACCAGATTGTATTGTCGTATGGAAAACAACGAGCTTATTTCACCCTTTTAGGTCAAATTTTTGGATTTTCTGATTTCTTAGGCCAATTTCGTAGCATTTAATGTACCTTCTAAAGTGTTCAAAATTTGAATTTATGTACTTTTAGCCTATTTTTCAACCAAGTGTCTGATAGAATACCCTATTTCTATGTTGTATAGGTTGTCTATCCTGATGTACATGTCCGTATATCACACCCGACCACTCAGAGACTCTATTTGTCACTTCCGGATCCTATGAGAGTGCACTTAGCTTCTTGTGGATTCGAGTACCTGATTCATTTACCTAAGATTCAGGTGAACTATGGGCTACTGACTACATTGATTAAGCGCTTCCATTCTGGGACATAGACCTTCCACCTCCCTACCAGAGAGATTACAGTTACTCCAAAGGACATTTATCCGATACTCTGCATTCCATTTCATGGTCCTCACCCTGACTATGTGAGTTTGGGGAACTCTGGTTTACATGCTTTCAGGAGATTATTTGGAGATGATACATAGTTGACCCAGTCCATATCATGGGAGTCCTTAGTCCAGCAATATGGGTAGACCCATAGATTAGAGTGTATATTAGATGGTATTATCATGTCTGACCGTCAGCACAATGGTCTCTTGATGGGCTGGGCCCCTATGGTTTCTCGTTTGATGGCCACTCCTTCTGAGTTGGGTTGGGGACAATGTATGCTAGCCCATATGTTCTCCAAGATGCACGAGATAGTGTACCAAGAGGGCAAGTCATTTTCTTCAGGTACCATAGTGCTTTAGATTTGGGCATGGGAGCACATCCCAGTATGCAAACTAGTATGTCAGAGTCAACGCCAGCCACAGGAGCCAGTTATCTATATTTATTCAGGATATGTCACACAGGTGCGGATGGGGATCACCGATTACTGGAGGTGAGTCCTCAATGATATGAATTATGTTATTTTGTGCCCATACTTATAGATAGAGGTCTGGCCTACTGCCTGGGCATAGTTCAGCTATTTCTTCCAGAGTCAAGTGCTGATAGGGCAGTCTACCATAGTGATTGAGAGATTTATCATTACTAGAGTGTGGCGGTATTATGGTATCATTCAAGATGTCCCACAGGACTATGCCACTTATGCCCGATTGGTCAGAGAGATAGGGCTTGGATGGACAACCAGGTTATTGTATGGTCTTAGTACACATGAGTATAGTGGATATATTTCTAGAGACTAGGATTACCGTCCAGATGTTGCAGATGCTGGAGTTACAGATGGATTCATTGCTTGGCTTGCAGAGCATCCCATTTACAGATTTTTAGACCTGACAGAGCTGATTCCCAGTATGGAGGAGGCCATGGATGTTATAGGTGCACCGATGGGCCGAGGACAAAGGCGACGTGATGTTCAAATTCCTATGCCCCAGCCTACACCTTTGAGGCTGAGAGCAGTTGTGACACCACAAAGACCATCTAGTCATATGAGACCACCTCACCCTACTAGTTCTACAATAGGCAGGCTTGCAGATGCACATAGGATATTCACAAGAGGGGAGGGTGGCACTTTGGGTAGTATTGATAGTGCAGATGAGTTACTGGGTGCATGACAAGACGTAGGTGCTGGTCCTGATCCTACACATGGTGATGCAAATTTTGATCTTGGAGCTGAGGTGAGAAGTCGTAAGGCACGCAGGGCCAAGGCTGCTAATTAGCCAGGTGGGGATACAGATATTCCTACTGCAGAGGTGGATCCTGGTTTACCAAAGACTCCTCAGGAGTTGATTAGATAGCTCAGGTTACAAGTCAAGGACCTGAAGTTACAAAGTGCCACAAGAGAGATTCAGCGCAAGGAGTTTGAGAGACAACTCTTAGTGTGCGAGGCAGATGTTAGATGCTTATAGGTAGAGGTGACACACTAGACTCCTCGGGCCTCCTACTATGTGGTGGCATATTATTCTATTTTTCCAACTGCTCAGAGGGTCCCGACATACTCGCAGTACATGATTGCATCAGAGGGAGCCAGAGCACCACGAGCTGAGGTAGTGCCAGATGTAGAGGATCAGGTAGACAGCTGATCTATCTTGATATTCTTTTTTTGTTATTTTGTTCATATACACTAATCTGACTTTTGATGGCTCACATGAGCTCATTCTTTTGTACCTTGTGCCAGTAGTGCACCCTTGACTAGTTCAAGTTATATGATATATATGAGATCAAGATTTTGGTTATGACTTCATTTGTACTTGTCATGTTTGATTTGATTTATGATGATATCATGTGATGTAAATGCTATGGGTAGTGTAGAATGTATGTATGGATTTATGCAATGCAATGATTTCTTTCAAATGTATGGATTTATGCAAATGTAATTGATAGATGGAAAATGTATGTCAATGTATGATTTTGATTATGCTATGCAATGGTAAATGCACATGTATATAATAAAATACAATAGATGGAATGATCATGAAATGCAATGTACATGCAATGATACACATGATATGTTTTAAAGGTATTGATGAAGACAAGTACTCGGTCATATGTCAAAGAGGATGTCTAACCCAGGATGGTGACTGCTTGTGGTTCTGTGAGGAAACCTTCGTGTGAGATTCAACTCTTCATGTCAAGTTTAAGTTTAGTTTTGAAGAATCATTTAAGCATTCAAGTGTATTCAGCAATTTGTGAGATCACACAATCATGCAAAGTGCAAAATGACATGCAAGATGAAATGCAAACCTAGCTTCGAACACAACACTTTAGTAAAACATTAAAGGTTAGCAAAATCAAAATCTATAAATAATTGAAACTAAGCTAACCAGGTGATTTACTGCCTTCTAGTAGGCACGAGTATGGTATTATCAGATTAGACTGAGATCAGTGACAATGTAACACCTAAACGAAGGATTTGAATGCAAAAGATAAAAACTGTATGAATGCAGATGAATCTATTTTTTTGGGTTTTTGATGCAATTAGATGAAAAAATGTATGAATCTAATCTAGAATGGAATTGAAATGATATGCAGATTTAAGCTAACAATGATATGCTATGAATGAATGCTATGATGTGCTATGAAAAACTATGAATGATCTCACAAAGTTGCTTGTCGCAAAAGCTTGATTCTTCAGCTGCAATTTCACTAGAGTAATTGTGCAAATTCAAGAGATATGAGATGAAGAGTTGAACCTTGATTTTATAGAAATCTAGGGCTTGAGGATGCATAAGAAAAGCCATAAATCACTCTTGATAAACTCAGGTTGATTTTTGAGTTAACAAGAAATTAGAAATAGATCAAATCACAAAACCATGTAAATCATGCAAAAACAACTTTTTAACTTAAATAAGAAGTTTAGATCAATTTTCAACTCAAAATAGATGTTGAGTTTCCAAAAGATAACAACTTGAATTGATTTTCTGATTTAAAGATTAATCGCTCCTTCAAATGTGCATAGCTAATTATGAATTAATTAAATAAATAAAGTGATTTATCTTCAACTTAACTAATTTTTGAAATAAAACAATTGATTTATGGGTTAATCAATTATTAAATTAGACTAATATTCAAAAACTATATCATTAAATATTGACAATTGACATTAATTAATTAAATAAAAATTTAATCAATTGGTCATAAGATTTTTTATTTATTGTCAAAATTAAATAATATAATTTAGGAATAAATGTAATTAAATAATTAAGTGGCAGTATTAAATCTAATTAATTAAATATTTAGAATATTCAATTAATCAAACTTTAGGATAAATATGATTTATCGCCAAATAATTATTAAATCAAAGATAATTAGGATAAATTAGGAATATTCCCCGATGTAGAATTAGGATAATCAATTAGGATTTTCATAACTTGATGTGCAGATGTGCCTTAGGTTAGGACTTTGATGTTGATTTCATTCGATTTGAAGATGTAAGAGGTTAATGAACCTATAGCCCATTTTTGGGGTATTACATTTTGCCCCTCTTTGAATTACTATGCGAACTCAGTGGTTCAAAGAATAGTCAATTTTTAAGTTTTGAAATTGATTTGAGAGATGAAACAATTTCGAAACAGAAATTGATTGAAAGATTTGAAAAAGCTGATTCAGGCCCTGGTTGACCAAGAATTGTGATGATGTCAACTATAGCAACGATGAATCAGTGATTATGAAAAAGTATCAAAATGCCTGATTTTGAACCTTATGATTACAAAGAAGTGAGTGACCTGATTCCAAACCTGATTGTCCAAAGGAATCGAATGGTTTCACATCTGAATCCTTCAGTTATGAAGAACCAAGGAAATAACAATAATGAACCGATGGTTATGAAAAGCCGATATAGTTTACAAGATTGATTAGGATGCCAGATTGATATGGATCTTGATGAATCTGATAAGCCCCAAGCGATGTGCCCCGAGCGATGAGGTCTTTTGATGAATCAACAACTAGACATGGTTATTGTCTTGATTACTGAAAGAAAGATTTGATTTACAGACTTGAATGATGTGCAATACCATGCCCCCTTCGAGATGAAAATTGAAATATGATAAGAAAAGTCAATGTTATAGTTTAGAAGCTTGTTAATTGATTTGAGAAGTGGTTTTACACATCTGAAAATGCATTCTGCATCGTTTGGAGGTCCTAGAGACCAAGTTTGACTAGGTTTGACCATGGTTGACTAAGTTGAAATTTCAATAGTTTGATGTAAGATAATCAGTTAAGCTGAATTCTGGATTTTTGTGATGATTGAAGGTCGATTATGCAAGCAGTCGGTCGTCCTGGGTCTGAAAATTTGAAATCGCTATTTTGACAATATAAATGATGTCCGATTTTGATTTTGATCTCGAAAATAGGTTCACAACATTGAAATTAGCTAGGGTGCCTACTTGTTGATCTGTTAAGAAGACCTTCGTGCGATACTTAGTCCTTATGATATGTTTAGCGTAGTTCTAGAGAATTATTAAGCATCAAGCTGATTTGGGCAATTGTGAGATAAATGTAATCATGCAAAGTGCAAAATAAAATGCAAACCTAAAACCTAGGACCTAGTCACTGATCATGTGTCGGTCATTTTCATCATTGAATTTTTAGGTAACTGAATAAATCAATACAATGCCCACTAGTTAGGAAACTATAGACATATGAATATCGACTTGTATGCTGAAGAATCAATACAATGCCCACTGATTAGACAACCATGGACATATGAATATTGATTTTGCTTTTGGAATGTCAGATTAGATATAAACACCAGGGCACAAATGTCAAGATGACCTAAATATCATGTCCCTTTTGATATAGCAATTTGTATAAGCAACAAAACATAGACGTCGTGATGACTTGAATACACCTTGCGGTACAAACACATCAAGTAGTCAAGAGATCATTCTAAATCCAGTTTGAATTACCCGTAGTGATCCTTTATCGTTCACAGCCTTAGGCAAGATCATTTTTCACAATAGGAGTAAGAAATCACTCAAAAAGACAATAGTTAGATCAAACTTCCTTGAATTTTCTAGGTATCAATGGTTGAGGTACTCATGGCCATCCAATACGATATGGAGGCTCTTACAGACGGACACCATTTCAATCCAGAATTTCCAAAGTTGTTAGATTTTCACATACAAGCATAAAACAAAGAAAAGATTATGCCCTAGTCATCACTCTCTAAATCCTATAAAGGAAATCATTAAAGAGCTCGAGAGGACATAATATGAAAAAATCTCAATGTGAATCAATAAGCATACAAGGAGATAAAAGCATGTGAAGCATAGATTGTTTTCCATTTGTTTTGATGTTTGATTGCATTGTTGTAGATGCAAAATCCTTTCTAGAGAGGAGACTGATTGACTGACTTGTATGTAGCTTTGAAGTACTCTGACTGGATATGACACGTCTGAGATACTCGGGACTATAGGATATGACTTTGATTGCCCCCAAGTTTGAACATTGATAGGATACAGACGCTTGAGCTAATTGGTGTATACATTGACTTTATTGAAAACAAGAATGCGAAAACAAACCAGGAGATATGTACAAACTAAAGCAAGACTGAAAGCTGGGAAAGACCAAGATGGCACTGATAGATAGAGCGTTTTGAACAAGTGGCACTCATTTTCTGGGTTTTCACCATCTTGGTAGAGATTCTATTTTTGCTACCAAGTTGCCTATTTCCAGGTTTTCACCAAGGCACTTTTTCTTTTTCTCATTTTTTTGTATTTTTATCTTTTCCATTTTTTTGTATTTTTCCATTTTTCAATTTCTTTTTTTTTTAACTTTTTGATATTTTGATTTTTTTGATATTTTTGATATTTTTCAATTTTTTTGTGAATAAAAAAGGCACCTATTGCTAGGTTTTCACCAAGATGTTCATTTTTTTCAGGAATTTTTTAGATTTTTAAGATTTTTTTAGTACATTTTACCATAGACTGAATGCCTTAGGCATAGAATTTCTTCAGATGGAGAATGTTGATTGGTTCTTAGAGCTCTTCTCCTTCAATCGTTGAGAGTTGATAGGCACCAGAGCCAAAAGTAGTAGTTATAACAAAGGGACCCAGCCAATTGGGTTCAAATTTCCCCTTGCGTTCTCTATGTGATTGATTTTTAGGATTTTCTCTCAAGACTAGATCGCCAACCTGAAATTCTTTGTGTCTGACTTTCTTGTTGTAGCCTCTAGACATTATCTTCAGATATACTTTGAGATGATCATATGTAGCCTATCTGCGCTCATCTAGTAGTTCAAGTTCTTGCAACCTAGACACTCTGTAGTCATCATTAGCTACTAGACCATGCATTCTAATTCTTAATGATGGGATTTCAACCTCAATAGGTAGTACCGCTTCAGACCCATAAACTAAAGTGAATGGTGTAGCCCCAATGGGCATTTTGATACTTGTTCTATAGGCCCAGAGAGCTGGATTGATCATGAGATGCTAGTCTCTTCCTGTCTTATTAACTATACGATGCAAGATTTTCAATAGATTTTTGTTTGAAGCCTCTGCTTGTCCATTCCCTTGAGGATAGTAGATGGATGACCAATGTTGTGTAATCTTGAATTTGGCACATAGATCATCTAACTCTCTATTCTTGAATTGTCCACCATTATTTGTGACTATAGAGTGTGGAATACCATACCAACATATGATGTAGTTCAGAATGAACATAGAAATTTGCTTGCTGGTTGCTTGAGTCAAAGGGACTGCTTCTATCCATTTTGTGAAATAGTTTGTAGCTGTAATAATATGGGTATGTCCATTAGAAGAATGATGATGTATGGAACCTATAAGATTAAATGCCCATTGGTGAAAAGGCCATTGTGTAGTAAAGGGAATTAGATATCTTCCTAGTGCATGAATTAAGTTACCATGTACTTGGCACTTTTGATAGTTCTTAGCAAACTTGATAGCCTCTTTTTCCATTTCAGGCCAATAGTACCCAGCCCTAATACATTTTCGAGCGAGTGTTAAACCATTCGAGTGTGACCAACATATACCTTCGTGGACTTCCTCTAATGCATGTTGAGACTCTTCCCATTCTAAACATCTAAGGAGTGTACCATCTAGACCTCATTTGTATAGATCGTTACCAATGATGCCATATCGAGATGCATTGCAGATAAGGTAACATTTATCATGGTGGTTGAAGGTATCAGGAATGATTTGGTCTTGGAGATAGGAGAATGTTTTTTTGTATTGGGATGAATCATGACCAACAACAGTGCAAATCATGCGGGTATCAGGTGAATCATATGTAGGATAAGATAGTGCTTCCACCAGGAACTCATAGCATAGCTCATGTTCGTGCTACTGTAATAAAGTAGATAGCATTGCCATAACATCAACAACCTTGTTCTCCATTCTAGGAATTTGCTTAAATGTGATAGATATGAAATATTTCTTTAGATCATCCACCATTCTCTTGTATGGGATTAGCTTTCCATCTTTCATTTGATACACATCATTGATTGGTGTATTAGAAGTTGTGAGTCCCCATGAATGTGTAGTTCTATCACTCTCCACTCAATTGCTATTTTCATTCCATTAAGAAGGGCTTCATATTCAACAATATTTTTTGTTCAAGGAAACTTAATTTTGAATTCTTTAGGGATTGAGTATCCTTGAGGTGTGATGAACAATATGCCTGCTCTAGATCTATTCTATTCATAGGAGCCATCAAAGACTAACTTCCATGCTCTAGAAGAAAGGTTCATGATAGAGGAATTTGGGAATTCCATTTGCATTGGTGTATCATCAAGAATGGTGCTTCAGCCAATTGATCAGCAATGACTTGTCCTTTGATAGCCTTTCGTTCAACATACTCAATGTCAAATTCACTTAATAGCATGACCCATTTAGCTAATCTACCTGTAAGGGAAGCTTTGCTTAGTAGGTACTTGAGTGGATCAATCTTAGCTACCAAATGTGTGGTATGAGCTAACATATAGTGTCTTAGTTTCTGTGATGTGAAGATCACAACTAGACAGGCTTTCTCAATCATTGAATAGTTCTTCTCATATGCTACCAATGTTCTACTGATATAGTATATAGCTCTTTCCTTCTTGTTCTCATCATGTTGTGCTAGCAGTGCCCCCAGTGATGTATCTGTGGTAGAGACATATAAGATCAATGGCTTCCCTTGAATAGGAGGCATCAAGATAGGAGGATTTGATAGATATTTCTTGATATGATTAAATTTCTTTTCACATTCCTCATTCCATGCAAAAGTCACACCTTTATGTAATGTTTTTGTAAAAGGCTATGAGATGTCTGCTAGCTGAGATATGAAGCATCTAATAGATTGTACTCTTCCTTGTAAAGTTCTCATTTGACTGATGTTCTTGGGAGGTTGCATCTCCATAATAGATTTAACCTTTGCCGGATCTACTTCAATTCCTTTCTTTGAGACAATGTAACCTAGGAGCTTTCCAGAAGTGACACCAAAGGCATGCTTCTTAGGATTCAGTCTGAGACTAAACTTCTCCATTCGATCTAGTATCTTGCTCAAATCATTTACATGTTCAAATATTATCATAGATTTTTCCAAAGTATCATCAACATAATCCTCCATAGTTTGATGCATCATGTCATGAAAGATGGATGTCATAGCTCTTTGATATGTAGCACCAGCATTCTTAAGCCCAAAGAGCATGACATTCCAACAGAAGGTACCCCATGCACATGTGAAAGTAGTTTTCTCTTGATCCTCTGGAGCAATTTTTATTTGGTTGTATCCAGAAAAACCATCCATTAAAGAATACATCTCAAAGCCCGTAGTCATGTCCACTATCATATCAATGTTTGGAAGTGGAAAATCATCCTTAGGGCATGCTTTGTTCACATCTCTGAAATCTATTCACACTCTAATTGATTTATCTGGTTTTGAAACTGGAACAATATTAGAGATCCATTCAACATAATCAATAACTCGGATGAATCCAACTTTTAGTAGTTTCTCTAATTCAGCTTTGACCAAAAGTGCAACATGTGGATGCATCTTTCTCAATTTTTTCTTAATAGGTTTGACTCTTGGAGTTATGGATAAATGGTGCATTAGAAGATTAGGATCCAACCCTAGCATATCTAAATATTTCCATGCAAATTTGATCTTTTTCTCTGTTAGGAATGTAGTAAATGTTTGATTTTCTTCCTCTGATAAGGATTGTGCTACATGGATCAACTGTGGTTCTTTTGATGTTCCCAAGTTGATAGATTGAGTGGGTTCAATCAGTACTAGAGATCTGTCTAGTAAATGACTCGAAAGGACATCAAATATCTCATCCTTAGGTGCCCCAGAGAGGTTTTCACCTTTAGATACGTCTTTTATTTTACTTTTGTAGGTTTTGAGACTGCCACAAAGTGGTTTTCACCCTCAAAACTTTTTTTCTTATTTTTTTTATTCTTATTCTTTTGACCAAGATACTTGATGTCCAACTCCATCATGCTAACACTCAATTCACTGATGGAAGTCATCATAGGCTCAACTGCATTGAGGTAACAAGCAAGGGAATAGTCATTTGGAAAAGTATAGATACCTTGGCTTGGATTCATGGAAGTTTGGTCAAGAAGTTTGGGGTGTTGGATAGTCAAAGTGGGGAAGGATTGGGAAATAGTGTTTACAAATATGGATTTGTCATCATTGGTCCTAACCCGAATCTTGAGTTCAAAGGTGATATTACAACTCAAAATGTTCAATTCATGATTAAGCTCAATGTCATTGTGGGAGTCCCCTTCTGCCATAGGTGGACTAGACTCGTTAAGTTCATCATTTTTCTCTAGAATTACATTGGGTTTAGGTTCATATTGGTGAATAGCATCAATATATTTTTCTGTAATAAGCTCATCTTCCTCAGGAATGACTCCCCATTCATAGTCATTTGATTTCTCATCTATGCCTCTAGGAAAATTAAGAACATGAGTAAAATCAGGATGGATATCCCAAGAAGGGTTACCTTCAGATTCTGACTTGAATTCATACTCATGAGAATCTATCTCATAATAGCTACCACCTTTCTCCTTTTCTGTTTGATTGTCTTCAAGATCAGCTGGTTCTTGTGGTGCAATTGTTCCTTGTTCCATAATAGGTTCTTGTGTGTCTACTACATTGATATTCTCCTTAGGTTTATCTTGATCTTTAAGGAGATCTAGTATTTCTTTAGGCAAGCGTTCAAAAGGAATAAGCTCATCAGTGGTGTTCGAATCATCACTGTTAGATTGTTGTGTTGCTTCCTTTAGCTGAATTGATTTTGATGGTTCAATTTTCTCTATGACATGTGGAGAGTTTTTGCTAAGATAGAAAGGCTTCTTTTGATATCCTAGACCTATTGTATTCTTGTTTGTTCATCCATGATGGTCAAGAGGTGATAGAAGACCTTTACCTTGTAGTCCTAGAGGTCCTTTTCCAGTGTATCCCATTTTTGTGATCAATTTTTCCCCTGGCCCATATGACTTATGAGGAATTTTACTTGAAGTGGAGTCACATTTCTGGACTAATTGGGATTGAGACTCATCCTTGTATAGCCATGCAAGAATGACTTCTTCTTCCTCAAACTCTTGTTTAGATACTTGCTCAGTGACAAAGCTTCCATTAAATATGACCTGGGATTCTTTAGATGCGGGTTTCACTTTGTCTGAAGGTTCTCCATAAGATTTTGGGGATAATGGGAGAGATGTGAGAGATAAAATAGGTTCCATTATGTATTCTCCCATACCCTTGTCTTTAATTTTTACCTCTTTAGTAATGTCTTCCATCTTGGATGTAGACTCCATGTCTATCTGCTTAGTAGAAGATTCTCTATTATTAGGAACAAGTTTGTCTGCACTTTCCTTCAATGCATTGCAAGTTGTAGAGAGGTTTGCTAGGATCATCACCTCTACTCCTTCATAAGGAAATTTCACACATTGATGGTATGTGGAAGGAATAGCTCTCATTTCATGTATCCAAGGTCTCCCTAGAAGAATATTGTAAGCCAAAGGTATATCAAGAAATTGACATGTGATGTCTCGGATAACTAGACCTGTTCTGATAGGTAATAAAATTGTTCCTTTGGAAGATCTTTCTTGTTCATCATATGCCTTGATAGTTATCTTCTTTTTAGGATCAATGGAAGCTTCAGATAATCCTAGTTGTGTGATCAAGCTATAAGAACAAATGTTGAGACCAATGCCTCCATCTATCAACATGTGTTTGACATGATGGTTTTGGATCAAGACTTCAATATGCAAGGGATGGTTATGCAGATGACTCAAGGATTTATCATCTTCCTCTAAAAAGGAGATATATTGGGGAGACGTCAGATGACCAACCATAGTCTAGAATCTATCCAAATCAAGGTTGTCAAGAACATTGGATCCAAGCAGAGCTTTGTCTAGAATGGCTCTATGAGTTGGAGATATTTGAAGCAACTCAAACATGGAGATTTTGGCATTGGTATGCTGGAGTTGTTGGACTATACTGTATGATGTTGGTCTCATGTCTTTAGGATTTGATGATTTAGAGGCAACCTTCTATTTGGATGTAGATGAAAGATTGAAAGGCATCTTAGGGACATTTGATGAATCTAGAATTTGTCCTTGTAGATGCGTCTGAGCTTGTGATCGAGTAACTACATTGGCTGATTGATTTTCTCTATCCTTTCTTACAATTATGATGACATTACAATGCTCAGATAGGCATGGTTCAACCATATTTATGACATCATTATTTCCAGAGTAAGCATAATTGAATTTAGCACCCACATTAGGCTGAGAAGATGAATCTCCTTGACCATGTTTCAGAAATGGTTTTGTGAATGTTGTATGATCATTATTGCTTTTATGATTGTTAATTACAATTTCTCCATTATCAATTTTGTCTTGTATGATGTGTTTCAAGCATATGCAGCTATTAGTTTTATGACCCTTATTGCGATGGAAGTAAGAGAAATCATTCTCTCTCCACCATTTCAGTTTAGGTTTATGTTCAAATATTTTTATCTTAGGCAAGGTGATGATGTTATTAGCCAACAAATTTTTTATGGCAAATTCCAAGGACTCTCCAAGAGGAGTAAACTTGCATTTAGGATTTGTAGTCCAAGGTTTGTAGTCAGATGGCTTCTTGTTCGATTCTATTGCTTTTTCCTCTAAGGCTTTGACAGCTTGGGTGCCAATAGTGAGATTGAAAGCGGGTGCCTTAGATGGGGCACATATAGTATCAACAATGCCATCTATGACAATGCCTTTATTCTTGTTCTAGTTTTTTCCTTTTTCTTTAGAACTAGATCTAGATTCATACTTGTCTTTTTGAATTGATATATCTCCTTTTTGGACAAGTACTTTCTCAATTTTGATTGCATTTTCTACCATTTTATCAAAGGATGTATGATTTTGCATTTGTAAATGGTAGTTGATTTCTGGAACAAGATTTTTGATGAAGATTTCCAACTTCTTAGTTTCTAGAATAGGTCTAGCATATAGATAAAACTTCTTCCTCCATATTTTGAGAAAAGTTAGGAATAGTTCTCCTGAGTTCTGTTTCAGATTGCAGATGTCAATCATGGTGACCAGATGCTAGATGTTGTAGGAGTATTTTTGATAGAATAGTTTGATTAACTCAAATTTTTTTATAGTTGGAGGCATTTTTGAGAACCAATGAATAGTTGACCCTCCTAGAGAGTGAGGGAAAAGACACATGAGGTAGGTTGGTTCATGCATGAATTCCATAGATTGAGTACAAAATTCTCTGACATGATCTTGAGGATCAAAATTTCCATCATACTTGTCATATTTAGGCATTTCCACTCTTTTCAAGAATGGTGGCATGTACAAGTCTTTATCGATTGGAAAAGGGAAAAGGGCCTCCATGGAGAACTCCTTAGGTTCCTTCTCTTTTTAGATTTTGTTGAGTTTGACTTGCATGGCATGCATTTGTTTCATCATAGCGGTGATTGGAGTTTCTTCCTCATGTGTAATGATATCTTCAACATTAAAGTTTTGAGGAAGTTTAGCCCCTTGACGGGCTAACTCTAGGAAGTATGTCTCTCTGTCTTCCTTCAAGAAATGCCTCATCATTCTCTTGAAGTCATCATCATTTTGATATTGAGCAATTTCAGAAGGTGTGGGTTCTTGATCTGCACCATGTTGGGATTGATGTCCTTGGGACCCTTGGTTCGTACCTCCTTGAGACATAGTATTGTTATGAGAGCTACCAAGGATGGATTGATGTGGAGTTGTTTGATAGCTTCCATGAATTGATATAGGAGGGGTTGGATGATTACCTGCGTGGATAGATGTAGGAGGAGTGACATAACCACCTTTCAAGAATAGATTTCCAAGAGCATCTTCTCCAAATTTATTAGTGTCGTAAGGTTGATGAATTGTCTGAGCAATCACAGAAGATGCCACTGAAGAGGGTTTGGGTTGTTCTCTTTGTTTTTGTGATGAAGCTCTAGTTTCCACCATTAACCTTAGGTGAAGCAAGAGAGAAAGATGGAGACAACTGAAGGATGACTTGATTCAAGAAGATCAAATGATGCAACCTTGTCAAGATTGGGTTGCTTGAAGATTAGATTGGATGTAAATGAAGGATACTATTCCCTAGTAGTATGGGTAGATGCCCAAAAGATGGCGGACATGAGCTCGCAACACAACCATTTTTAGATGAAGATTGAATTGAAGATAATTTTGACACAAGATGAAAAAGACTCAAATAAATAACTCAGAAGGCTAGATCAGACTCAAGAGACCACCTTAGGAAAATGATTGAATTCTTTCTAGTTTTTGCTCTATTCTTGACACAATGATTTTTTTGACAGAATTTGGAAGTAGGCTATAAAAACTAAATTTCTAGCAATTTTGGCAAGTTTTTGGCAATTTTTCAAAATTTTCATACTACTTTCTACAGGCTCATACGACTCTGGGTAGGCTCTGGCATGATAATTGACAAGACTCATACGACAATTGCAAAGCTCGTACGATAGCTGATAGAAGGTTTTTTATTTTTTCTTGTGATTTCTGACAAAACTTGTATGATAATATACAAGCTCTCATACGACAATCCGGGGGTTCTGATACGACAAAGGGTCAAAACTCATATGACTTTATGATCTTGTGGGATGACTTTTGACTCTAGAAAGGAATTTTGCATCAAATTTTGCAATTTTTTAGTTTTCAGAATCAATGTGTATTGCAAGGTTTTTTGTCCAAATTTGAAGTTCGTTTCAAGATTGTTTGTTTTCAATAACCAAGTAGATAAACAAGCACATAGAACAACATGCAAGTGATTTCAAGCATGTCTAAAAACAATGAACAGGGGACAAAGCAACCCTGCGCATGAACAATCAAGTGAATTATTTTGCTAACCCCTAGGAATGCTACTTGTGTATGTTCCAAAAAGTTTTTCAATAATGCACATAGTCCTAGAAAGTGAAAAAATTGGCCTCACTAGGGTTTGTAGTAATGGTCTGACTCTGCAACTTTTGTGATCTCAAGAGGGAAAACTCCAATCCAGGTGCACTGGGGTTTTGACACAGTCCCATAATTTAATCAATCAAGAGCTGCTAGGGAGATTTGACAACCCAACAAGAGACCACACTTGTGGAGATTTCTTCCACAAAGACATTTATATAGCGGCTGTTGCTACCATGACGAAAATAGCTATTACCGCTTGAGGTTCCATCCACATGGTTTACCTAGTAAAGGGGATGTCCACTATAGTTAACCCTCCCTAAAGGTGACTCACAAAAGATACCACATGGGGACTTGGTCCAGATCCAAGGATTTGAGTTTCTAATACTACCCAAAAAGGGAGTAGAGCATAATCCTCTAGCCTTATCACTTTTACCCAAACACAACAAACAAATTAATCTGACATGCTAAGACTAAAATTATCTCACCAAGATTTGTGATGTCAACATCTATGTCTATCAATCTCTCTGAAGAGAGAACATATCAATAAAAGATGAGGACCAAACCGAGTAGAATTTGAAATAATCTCAATATCCTCCCTACCTACAAGGGGATCCTTCATTAAGAAGAGCTTCACATGCATGAACAAGCGAATGAAGTCCACTCTCTCAAGATCATCCACAAATAGTGTTCATAGGGCCTATTTACTATGTGTAATAGATATGCAAAAAGCAAATCTATGTTCATTTTATAGCCCAAAACTAAAGTGTGAATTATGAAAGATGGAAAGGCACACAAGCTTGACACATGAGAGTTCATTTTAGATCTAAAATTGAAGTGTTATCAGATTGAATAGAATGCCTGAATTCCTTGCAACACACTTAGTATATTTTACCTATTTTAGTAATTTCATTACACTTTTCCAATTAGAATCAAAAAATAACAATCAGAAATGGAATATCTCAATTGTTAGGGTTAGCTGTTAGTCCAAATCCAAAAATCAAATCTGGAAAACTGCCTGAAAATTTGAAACGACCATTAAATTCTAATGGAAAAACTCATACGACAGTCAGTTACCTCCCGTACGACAATCTAGAAACTCGTACGACAGTGGGTGTCTTCCCACATGACAATGTAAGTCCGAAATGACAATGTGTACAAAAATGCACGAGTCTCAAAAATCTCAATTGTCGTATGACAGTCATGGAGTTTTGGTACAACTTTCTAACAAAAGTCGTACGAAAAATATACAGACAGAATCTAAAAATCACAGAAATGGCAAAAAATAACAGAAAATTGAAAAAAATGGTTAGAATAGAAATGGAAACCCATTTCAGGGCCCCACGGTGGGCGCTAGAAATGTGTGTGTGAAAATTGTACCTAGCTGTGGACACAACACTTCAGTAAAATATTAGAGGTTAGCAAAATTGAAATCTACAAATAATTGAAACTAAGCTAACTAGGCGATTTATTGCCTTCTAGTAGGTGCAAGTATGGTATTCTCATATTAGACCAAGATCAGTGACAATGCAACACCTAAACGAAGGATTTGAATGCAAAAGATAAAAATTGTATGAATGCATATTAATCTATTTTTTTGGGTTTTTGATGCAATTAGATGAAAACTGTATGAATCTAATCTAGAATGGAATTGAAATGATATGTAGATTTAAGCTAACAGTGATATGCTATGAATGCATGCTATGATATGCTATGAAAAACTATGAACGATCTGACAAAGTTGCCTATCACAAAAACTTGATTCTTCAGCTGCAATTTCACTAGAGTAATTGTGCAAATTTGAGAGATATGAGATGAAGAGCTAAACCTTGATTTTATAGAAATCCAGGGCTTGAGGATGCATAAGAAAAGCCATAAATCACTCTTGATAAACTCAGGTTGATTTTTGAGTTAACAAGAAATTAGAAACAAATCAAATCACAAAATCATGCTAATCATGCAAAAACAACTTTTTAACTTAAATAAGAAGTTTAGATCAATTTTCATCTCAAAATAGATGTTGAGTTTCCAAAAGATAACAACTTGAATTGATTTTCTGATTTAAAGTTTAACTGCTCCTTCAAATGTGCATAGATAATTATGAATTAATTAAATAAATAAAGTGATTTATCTTCAACTTAACTGATTTTTGAAATAAAACAATTTATTTATGGGTTAATCAATTATTAAATCAAACTGATATTCAAAAACTATATCATTAAATATTGACAATTGATATTAATTAATTAAATAAAAATTTAATCAATTGGTCATAAGATTTTTGATTTATTGTCAAAATCAAATAATACAATTTAGGAATAAATGTAATTAAATAATTAAGTGGTAGTATGAAATCTGATTAATTAAATATTCATAATATTCAATTAATCAAACTTTAGGATAAATATGATTTATCGCCAAATAATTATTAAATCAAAGATAATTAGGATAAATTAGGAATATTTCAAGGAATATTCCCCGATGCAAAATTAGGATAATCAATTAGGATTTTGATAACTTGATGTGCAGATGTGCCTTAGGTTAGGACTTTGATGTCGATTTCATTTGATTTGAAGATGTATGAGGTTAATGAACCTATAGCCCATTTTTGGGGTATTACAGGACTTTTAATATTTAATTATTTCATCAATTTTTTTCTCTTATTTTCATTTTCTTCATGGGTTGAGAGTTAGTACTCCCCCACAATTTTGTAGCTTTTGGTTACCCAGTCGACTCTCTATGAGCAACTAGGGTTTGCATGAGAGTTTTTGCATTGTTATGCTAGTCATTTTTTCATATATGTCTCGAAGTGAAATTTTATTGGATTGATGGGATGTTGGGTACAAAATAGTAAATGGGTTTTAATTTCATTGATTCTTGAGATGGTTGAATTTTGGGTATTTTTCAATTTTTCTCATTTTGCATGCCACCTGGAATAGGTCTAAAATATTGATGGGAATGAATGAGTGATTGTTCTTGTTATAATTCAATGTCTATTTTATGATTACAAAAATATAATGGATATAGGACATTTCATTTATATTTTATTATGACCTGAATATGCCTTGTTGATTCAAATTTGTTGATTTTTGCTCTTTGCCAGAAATTGGGTTTTTGGTTATTTAGACCTTTGAGAGTCTTCCTTGTGTTCTAGTAAGAAAATTGAAAGATTCCATGGGAATCCATGCTCTTGGTATAGTGGCCAATTGAGCGGTGTTCTTTTTGGCTTTTTGGCTATGATTTCTCAGCTTGCTTTCTTGAGTATGTTGGAGTGGATTTGTCCTCCAACCCTTTGTGGTTTTGATGCATTCTTGACTTCCACCATTGGTGTATACCATGACTATGATTATTTTATATATGTCTTCATGTAGATGAGTGGACAACCTTGGTTCATACCATCCCCATGAAGATGAGTGGATGAAGTCCCCATTACCATCCACGAGTAGCCAAGTTGACGAAGAGTTTGTTATGTCCTCATGTAGATCGAGTTGACATTATTTTGTTGGTCTCAGTCTTGGGATGTTGAAACTTGGACTAGGTACGTGGAGTATTCAAAGGGAGTAGCTCCTTACGTTGACCTTGGCCTAGAAGTGGTTATAGTGGATGCATTTAGAAGTTCTCTTAAAAAGTGAAAACATAATAAAAAAATTGGGTTAAAATATTTAACAAGATTAATTGGTATTCCTTGGACGTTAGGATTGACCCTTCTGTGGGAATTAGAAATCATTGCACCCTAGATGTCAGGATTGAGCCTTGTCCAGGTAGTATATGGTACCTATTCCCTGAATGTTAGGATTGACCCTTGTGCCAATAGGATACTCCCTATGGTTAGTAATCTTGTGTCTAGGATCAATAGTGTTGAGTAGCACCTTGATGAGTTGGGTTTGTGTTTCTATGATTGATATTGGATGTAAGTTTACATGTTGAGTGATCTCCATGTTCATTGTATCATGCATTATATACTTGCATTGGATTATCGTATCTCTGTTATGAGAGTATTCATCTTCATTTTCATTGTGTTTGTGGTTGGGTTACTATCTCCATGAGAATGGTGGGGTGGGCCTAAGGGTTCAACATGGTAGGGTGGTGTTGTAGTATACCACTATTGGGGACCAATGTACAAGTGGTGGGATTCCTCCTGATTCAAAGTATTTGAACATTGGGAGCTCCATATTATGCCTCACTTAACTCATGATGTATGTATTTATATGCTCTTCAGTTATGCACTTAGAGTAGATTCATTGAGGTATATGCATATGATATTTATATGCACATGTACACATTTGATTCTTAGAGTAGCTTATTGTGTGTGAAATTTGTAACTGCAAGATGCAATTACAAACACTCAATAGATCCTTGCATGCATGGTTAGGTGATCAATAATCAGATAAGTAAACATATTGAAAAACCATACAAATTGACCTATTGCCTTCTATTCAATGTGAGTATGGTCCTCTCATATGTTTCAAGCATATTAGTGACTATAAACAACAATGATACATAGGATTTGAATGAGATGCAATACTAATCTATTTTTTTGGATGTTATGATACAAATAAGATAATTGATTTAAGCTATGTCCTATGAAAGAAACATGTTTTAAAACTAAATATGATATGCAAATAATAACTAAATAATAAGAATTTGCAAACCCTCGAAATGATGGACAATAGTTTCAATAGAATGTCTTTACTCCAAATTACACATATCAAATGAGAGGAGGAACCTTTCTTTTATAACAAACTTGATAAAATCAATGGTCAAGATTGATTTGGGATGAACAATCTAGATTTTCCCAACGATGAGTATAAAGCATGCAAGCTAAGATGATTGGTTGTTTTTTGAGTCTGATTAGGAGTTAAAACTGATTGATGGTCAAGTTAACAATTTTGTTCCCCTTTTATTTATTGATTTATTAAATTATGCAACTCCGCCTTTATCTCAATTCTTCTTTATTTCTTGTTTTTATCAATTTTGTTTTTATCAATCTTTTTCCTTGTTTTTATCAATTTTTGGATTTATCTCAATGTAATTCAAATTAATTCCCTTTTTATGTGTAAATGGAAAATGGGTTCATTTTAATTAATGTTCGAGGACATTTAATTATATTAATTAATTTAACTTCTTTTAATTACCAATAAGGTTGATATTTAGGAATTAATTAATTGAAATAATTTTGCAACTTTTATGATTAGATCAGATTAAATGATAGAATTGAATTGCCTTTTTGGGTTAGGACTTTTATAATTATCACCAATAATTGAGATTAGGGGCCCATGGTTTAGAAGACCAATTTTGGGTGATTACACTTATTTATTTAATGTCCTTGATTGCAATTGAGTGAGTAATGCCTCAATTTCCATGTATTTGGTACTCCCTAATGTGGAAAAATCCTGCATTTTCATGTTGTATGTTGGTGTCGGCCATCCCACCTGGTCATTGGACTAAGAAATCCCATTTACTTCATATTTTTAGGCCCAAACAAAAACCTTCTCACAGTTTAGCAAATTTGAACCATACATTAGTGCATATGACTTATAGTTTAGCACATGTGACATATAGTTTAGTGCATATGACTTATATTTTAGTGCATATGAGTATCAATTAGCGCATTTGACTCTTATATTATCACATTTGATTTATCTTTTAGTGCATGTGACCAATCTTTCAAATCATATGAATTTGCGCATTTAAAACATTGATTTCTTCTTGAGGGTCTGTCAAAAAAAGTAATTACATTT
Source organism: Chamaecyparis obtusa (assembly GCA_027943335.1). NCBI lineage: Eukaryota > Viridiplantae > Streptophyta > Pinopsida > Cupressales > Cupressaceae > Chamaecyparis > Chamaecyparis obtusa. The sequence goes on along the minus strand of BSBK01003122.1, from coordinate 818,544 downwards.
TTGGATATCCTTTATCCCCGAAGGGCCTTCTTAGTCAAAAAAACCAGAATCTAGATAAGACTAGTTAGGTTTATCCTCCATGTATTCTTTTTGAGTTATTATATTGAATTTTCACAAGGATGGAGTTGTCTACTGAATAGGAGACCCTTGATGGAGGTTCGGTCATGTTCCATGAGGTTCATGGATGAAGCTTGAACTATCATGTGATGGCTTAAACATGTCTATTTCATTCACGCTTGATAATTAGATTACTTGAGAGCCTTTGGAAGTGTTCTTAATTCTTCCACTTGTGTGCAATGATGTGATGATCGTTATATTCATTCTATGCATGTTGTTTAATTCTATGATATGATTTTGAGATGCACTTTAACATGTTATGTTTTCTTATGTTCAATTTTTTTTTGTGTAGTGCATGATTTACCCCCTTGTTTCCAAGGGTTCCTTGATAGGGAATTACATTTGGTATCAGAGCCCATGTTCATACACTGGGATCTCTATGTTATGCTCCCATTGTGTTTGGTGTGAGCAATGTGTGGTTGTTGTATAATTTAGGATGGTTATATTTTTTTTTCTTATTTCCTTAGTATGGATTGTATTTGATTGCATGTGATCTTGACCATGCTTTTCTTTTCTCTGAAGGATGCCTCACTACATGTGGTCAATGGAATTCCTATCAAGATGAATTTAAAGAGGAACACCACCAGGAAGACCATCATGATGAAGAGCATAAAGAGGAAGAGCAGTATGAGGGACACTATGAGGACCATATAGAGGGCCATGGTGGTAATGATGGAAACCCCCTCCTGGTTTAGTTGTTGCAGGAGATTATAGTTCAGTTAGGACCTCATCAAGATGACTCTCACCATGGGGATTTTTTGGATATCTGAGAATAGAGAGCATGAGGAGAGGAGAGAGCACAAGTTTTCTCATACTTCACCAATTTCAAGAGAATAAAATAACAGATACAAGGTAGAAGAGGATGAGGATTCCATCCATGCTAAACTAATGAGAGACTTTATGATTCCTCATCCATATTTCTTGGATGGTACAGGAAGTGGGAGTAAGGCCAAGACTTGGCTATTAGATCTTGGATGTTTCTTTTCTATGCATCCATATGTGAGAAACCTTAGAGCCTAGTGTTCCATCATGCACCTGAGATATTTTATATCATTTTTGTGGCTTGTAGAGGAGTAGAAGCTCTAGTTGGATATAGTGACCATATCTTGGGAGATATTTGAGGAGTGGTTCTATGAGAATTTCCTTTTTGAGAAGTACAAAGAGGAACGTATTGATAAGCTCCATGAGCTCTAACATGGAACTATACAAGTGGACCAATATGAGTACAAGTTCTTTGAGATGAGTTAGAATTCCAACTATAACCATGATGAGCCCTTGTTAGTACAACACTTTATACAGGGCCTTAATGACTAAATTATTAGGGATGTTCGTATGCACTAGCCTAGGAAACTTTCTCTTTCTACTGAGAAGGTGAGATTAACTAAGAGAAACATTTATAGGGGCTATAATAATATGATAGGTGTAAAGATTCATAGTGCACAACCTTTGGGATAAGATACACAAAGTACATAGGTATAGGTCACAGGTTTCTCAAGGTTATATTTCACATCACCTTGGGAAATCCATAAGCATTAGCATAGATAGAGATTTTCCCATAATCCATCCTAGAGGTAGAGTTATGGTAGTCATCAGCTCGGGAACCATAGTGGTTCATGTCATAGGGAAGGTCTCATAATTAGATAATGAGGAGTACACTACATAGTGGTTAATAGAGCTTCAGTAGGGGCAGTTTCTTCCAGTTGAGTGCACCATTTGTAGGTCATTGAAGTGAAAGAGGAGCATGTTTCTCTTATGGTCAATGAACTACCCCATAATAGGTAATAATAATCATGCCAAGGCTTCTCCTAGGAATAGTGTATTCAAACTAAGTATCATTTTCCCTATTATGAAGTGCATTTAAATTGTCAACCTAGGGATGTATACTTGAAATGGGACATCATGGTTTGTGCACTGAGTCTCTCATTAAGTCATTTTACTTAAGCTACAGGAAGGAAAATACATGAAAGGAACTACACTATTGCTGCAGGAAAGTAAAACACACATAGCTACTTAAATGAAATTAATGTTGACAGCCATAAGTTCTGTTGGAGCTCTAAATTTTGGGCAAAATTTGGAGTCCTATATAGTGATAAAAACCTAAAAAATGGCCTCTTAAAATCCATGAAAAATAATTAATGATGGAGTACATGAAATAGGATGAAAAAATATAGTAATTTTCAATTAAAAAGTTGAGAGATTAAGGAAGGAAGCTCTGTGACAGGAACAATCAAAATTCTGTGATCAAAGCCTTCAGAAAATGTTGGAATTTCAACCTTTTGCAAATATGATGCCGACAGAGCCTGAAGATGGTCTAATTTTAAAAATCTAAAAAAGACCCAGTTCGGGAAATCAAATTTCCTATTTCCAATAAAAATATTAGCTTTCCACAAGGTGTTTTGGTTTTTCAACCAAACACAAATCCAAAAGTTAGGTAGTTATTTTTTAGTTAGTTTATTATTTTTTCAAAATAATTTGTAATAAGGTTGTGTCTTTTCACCCTAAAGAGGTGTGAAAGCCAATCAAACACATATATATACATAATGTAAAATTTAGAGACAAGAAAAGACAATTCATATTTTCATAAGATATAATTCAATCACAACTGCAATATGAACTCTAATGTACTATTTTTTCAACATTAATAAAGATAAGTACTCTTCTTTTTATTTGTGGTTATAAGTTATATGTTTTCAATTAGTCTTTCAGATATTATATTAAATAGAGTGTTTCACTGTGTTCTATTCCCTGAATATTGTAATTCAAAGTTAATATATACAACTCGAGTATCAATTGTATGGTCTGTGAACCTGCCATTGTTCTTATCGGTCTCTTAATTTGAGTTAAACTCAATAAGATTAGCTATATAAATTGATTTGAATTATAAGTCAAGTAGAAGCCTGTGAAGTGATGGTGTTGTCTTATTAAAGTAAGTTTTTTAAAACTGTCTTTGATTGTACATAGGATTGAAAGTTTTATGACTCTTTAGCCCAAGTATTTAGAAGGCACTAATCTCACTATTATGTGGAAATTGTCATTTGGTTCATACTTTGTGGTTTGTAGATTATATAATCATTATTTCAAAAACATTACATTTGAGTCCTTGTTTTAATCCACTTTAGTCAAGATTTATAGAGTAGAGATTATTAGAGGATTTGTTACTTTCCTCCAAGGATTAGTCACCACCTTGGGAGGAATTTTGTTTGTTTATGTACGCAGTTGTGCGACATAGAGAATTTGATAGTTTAAAATGAATTCAGGCCTACCAGCCTTGGCTTGATTAAGCCAAAATTGTAGAGGTATCAGTGTGTACCTGTCAGTTGGCCAAAAGTGATCCATCATTTTTGGGCACCAACAAATTGGAGACTCTGCTGGGGGGAGTTGATCACAATATATATTGTGAAGTTACCTAGAATTTAGATTTCGCAGATCAGAATCAAAAAGTAGTTATATTAGTTTGTTTGGAAGCACACTCTACTAGAAGAAAGAACCCAAAAGAAAGACATTCCTCGAATGAGGTGTCAATTCTATTCAATAAAGCATTTCAATCAGTGACTCTATTGAGGAAGAAGACCTAGAAGGAGATAAGTAAAGTTTTCATCTTTGAAAGAGGTGGTGACTCTATTGTCAAGAACCTAATGTATAAAGAAACAACTTACTACCAATTCAAATATTCAAAATGTATCAGAATAAATAACCATTTCAGAGAAAACCATTTATTCCAGATGGTATCAGGTCATTGGATCTTAGGAGCTTCCATTGTATTCCTTTTAAGTTGCTCCCTAAGTTTTCACAGCTTGTACCAAAGTTCCATGGAGAATGGGATGAATCAACAGTTGAACATTTGGATGCATTTTATGCATTTATAAAGAATTATGAGATTTGTGCAGAAGATCTGGCAACAAAACTATTTGTCAAGACATTAGAAGATAATGCAAGAGAGGCATATGAATCATTACCTACACAAAGTATTTCATCTTGGAAAGAATTTGAACAATGGTTTCTATATGAATTCCATGATGAAAGTGATGGAAATAACATGTATTATGAACAATGTGAAGACCAAAGCTGCAGCATGGAGGAGGATCGTAGTATGTATCTACTTGATGAATTTTTCAGTTTGGAGAGATTTGAAGGGGAGTCTTGTGCACACTTATTCTTGAGGATGGCATATATTTATTGGAGGATACCTATAACAATTATTCCTTCACAAAAATAAGTAATGAGAAAGGTCAAAAACTTAGGAATGTTGCTAGATAACCATGATATGAAGATTCTTGTTAAGATATTAGAAGAAGATAGTGAAGACAGAGAAGATGAGGCTTATGATAAAATTGAACAAGGCCTTGTGTGTGATGGAAATCTTAGTGATGATGAAGAAGATCCAAATTATATATCCTCTTTAGATGTATTTTTGAACTTAGAGAAAAAAGAAGAATCTGCAGTACAATTCTTCCTAAGGATGTTTCATATCTATCAAGAAATACCTTCAAATTGCAGACCTACATCCTCTTATCTTTTCAAAAGAGTGTGAGAACTAGGTCTTTTATATGATCATCAATTGCTTACCTTTCTCAAACTTATGAATAATGAGCTGGGTGCAGAGGAAAAAGAGTGTAGAACTAAAATAACATATGAGTCAAGTGAGGTTTCATATTTGAATGGAGAAGATTCTTTTGGACAGTCTGAGGAAATGTTTTTCCATGATGATACTTGTATGATATCAAACATTAGTGAATATGAAAATGAGGAAGAGGATCTTCTCCGTGTGGAAGAGATTTTAGCCTTATTAGATATAGAATACCAAAGAAACACTGAGAAGAATGGTCCAAATTTTTTCTCAATCCACCATGGTAAGGAGGTAGATAGATCAACCCATATTCAGGAGAAATCAAATTGTGGAGATGAAATAGAACTGGATGAACAGGAGGAAGTTTCAGGAGATAATGTCAATGAAGATGTTAGTCTTGTTGATGAAAAACTTGATGATCCAAATGAAAATTCTCATGAATGTATGCTTGAATTCTCTATGTTCCTGAATCCATTGTTTGAAGAGGAAGTAGATGAAGATATGTCTGATTTCTCTGTGTTATCAAATCTATTATTTGAAAAGGATCCTTTATGCAATGGAATCCATCAACATCATAATGAAGATAATGGTCCTAATTTTAAATTTGATGAAACTCATGAAATGCAATCAGAGGTTGAGACATCTTTCAGTTCATCCTATGAGTAGAAGTTATATCAAACATGTGAAGATAAGATGGTATTAGCCAAGCATAATGAGGAGAATGTGTTGAGGAATAGTGTTGAAAGTATTCCAAATATCCTATCTAATCAGATTCTTGATAAAAGTATAGTAATGTCTCCTAAATATGAGTTATCTTCAAAAATATTTTATGGTGAGAAACACCATATGGAGTATAAAGACAAATAAAATTATGAGCAAGAAGTTGTCCAAGTAATGAAATTTTGTTTTGATATAACTGGTCTAATGCATAGAGATCCTCCATTCAACAAAAATCATGATGCACTTAATGATTCCTCAAAGATGAAACAAAGGTCAAATACCAAGGACCGCATCGATGAAATAATGAGAATTGTCCATAAGGAAGATGCACCCAATGCAACAAGGACGGATTTATTGCATGATCAAAATCAAGTGTTTGATAGAGGAAAAAATCAATGTTCAATTTTTGGGGGGCCTAGGACCACCCAATTTTCTTCACATCAGATTAGTATGGATACTTGGTCTCCTTCTCTAGAGATATCTGGAATCTCGCTATGCTCACATGGAGCATACGTCCCCAGAAAGAGCCTGTTGGAGCTCTAAATTTTGGGCAAAATTTGGACTCCTATATAGTGATAAAACTCTAAAAAATGGCCTCTTAAACTCCATGAAAAATAATTAATAATGGAGTACATGAAATAGGATGAAAAAATTATATTAATTTTCAATTAAAAAGTTGAGAGATTAAGGAAGGAAGCTCTGTGATAGGAACAATCAAAATTCTATGATCAAAGCCTTCAGAAAATGCTGGAATTTTGACCTGCTATAAAGATAATGCTGACAGAGCCTAAAGATGGTCGAATTTTAAAAATCTAAAAAAGATCTAGTTCAGGAAATCAAATTTCCTATTTCCAATAAAATCTTAGCTTTCCATGAGGTGTTTTGGTTTTTCGATCAAACCCAAATCCGAAAGTTAGGTAGTTTTTTTTTAGTTAGTTTATTATTTTTTCAAAATAATTTGTAATAAGGTTGTGTCTTTTCACCCTAAAGAGATGTGAAATCCACTCAAACACATATATATATACATAATGTAAAATGTAGAGACAAGAAAAGACAATTCAGATTTTCATAAGATATAATTCGATCACAACTGCAATATGAACTCTACTGTACTATTTTTTCAACATTAATAAAGATAAGTGCTCTTCTTTTTATTTGTGGTTATAAGTTATATGTTTTCAATTAGTCTTTTGGATATTCTATTAAATAGAGTGTTTCACTGTGTTCTATTCCCTGAATATTGTAATTCAATGTTAATATATACAACTCAAGTATCAATTGTATGGTCTGTGAACCTTCCATTGTTCTTATCGATCTCTTAAGTTGAGTTAAACTCGATAAGATTAGCTATATAGATTGATTTGAATTATAAGTCAAGTGGAAGCCTGTGAATTGATGGTCTTGTCTTATTAAAGCAAGTTTTTTAAAACCATCTCTGATCGTACGTAGGATTGAAAGTTTTATGACTCTATAGCCCAAGTATTTAGAAGGCACTGATCTCACTATTATGTGGAAATTGTCATTTGGTTCATACTTTGTAGTTTGTAGATTATATAATCATTATTTCAAAAACATTACTTTTGAGTCCTTAGTTTAATCCACTTTAGTCAAGATTTATAGAGTAGAGATTATTAGAGGATTTTTTACTTTCCTCCAAGGATCATTCACCACCTTGGGAGGAACTTTGTTTATTTATGTATGCAATTGTGCGAAATAGAGAATTTGATAGTTTAAAGTGAATTTAGGCCTACCATCCTTGGCTTGATTAAGCCAGAAATGTAGAGATATCAGTGTGTACCTGTCAGTTGGCCAAAAGTGATCCATCATTTTTGGGCACCAACAAGTTCAATATTTAACCTATTTTACCAACCCAAAGCATTTACTATGACTATCTCTGCAGGTGCTGCAGGAACATACACATGAGAAAATAGTGAATTCTACTTCAAATACTGAAAAATGATTGAACTACCTACTCTATTCTACTCTAATCCACCTCCCAAATGGGCCCCCTTGGTTAGCTTCTACTAGATATGAACACAAAGTATAACTCAAAATTAATCCTTCATTATATTTCTCAGAAAAACTAATTACATCATCACAAAATAGTGCACAGAACTAAAGAGTAACTTGCTTCTAATTGTATCAGTAGTACAATCATCTGTCTAAAAAACTAGATTTCTAACAATCAAATCCCTATATATAGAGGGATTGAAATTTATTTGAACATAAAGATAAGGTTTGACCGATTCATTCACAAAGAAAGGAGAATGTGACAGTCCACAACATAAGATCATAAAGACTAAATAACTACTTTAACATAGTATTAACTGCAGAGGAAATATAGCATAGTAGTGCTCCTATATTCCCTAAAATGATCAATCCTTCAATTCCTCAGGCATGTTCCGCAGTGTCATGATGGTTCTCCTCATCATGGCTGAAAAATTCATCTCTTCTTTATTAATGTTTTTGATCCATTCTCCAACCACTCCTTTTAACCTGGTAGGCTAGTATCACATGCATCTATATTCAAGTATTCAAGTATTTAATCAAATCTAAATGTTAGGACATACATTAAAAAAATTATATGAAATACTGCAGCATATATATATATATATATATATATATATATATATATATATATATATATATATATATATATATATATATATATATATATATATATATATATATATATATATATATATATATATATATATATATATATATATATATATATATATATATATATATATATATGTATGTATAATATTTAGCAAGGTATGTCAACTATTATCTACCGATAAGTTTGTGGATTTGACTATACTTATAATATGTACACAAGTTCAAGTACTTAAAAGTCACAACAAGTGTTTTGGAAATGTCTTAGAACAAAGCATAAAAATAGTATAAAACAAAGACAAATTCTTGCACCATCATCTACCCCCCAATAAGCATAATGCTTGTCCTCAAGCATTACACTTCTTAGAAACTCTTATGAACTCTCCAACTTCAATCTTTCCTCTCCGTTTTCTTTTGAAAGTGTAGTAGATCCTCTGGTTCTTTCCCAATAGTTCATCCTATAGTCTTCTTGCATCTGGTCCAATTTTGTAGTGTTAGTCATATAAAGGCCAAAAAAGCATTGGTGGTTGGAAGGTCAAATGAAACTAGAGCTCACACCTAATTTTTTTTCCCAACTGCATGTATTTTGGTGCTATGTTCATTTTTGTCTCTAGATTGAGAGGACTATGTGGTTCAGACTTTCCAAAAGCTTCTAGCAATCTATTCCATCTACTTCTAACACCAATTAGGGCTCTAAAATATGAAATAAGGCATCCCTTGATACTCTTTGTATACTTTTTCCCTGACATCAAAAATCATGTCCCTAGTTCTTATTCTTGTATTCATATAAGTGAGACTGAACTAATCTCTTAGTAGAACATCGAGCTTACTAGACTCATCCCTCAAAGGTAGCTTCTCTGATTTTTCTTGATCTCTATAGTTATCTAGTTTCCTGTCATAATTAGCTTCATTATGCATCCAGGAAATCAATGCTTTTAGGTGTATGTCTCCTATATAAAGCAAGGGATTCCATTTAGTCTCTTTTGGAATGATGAAGTTGTGAAGATACAAATCACAAAGAAAGTTATGTTGCCAAACAGGAAGGGTCTGATATATATCATAAAATTCTTGGGCTGTCCTAAAATCAGAGTTTTTATCCTTGATAGTCATCACCAATTGGAACAAGAGAAATTACTCTTTCAAGAAAATGGCATACACTCTAGGAGGAGGTCTGCAAGCTATGATTTGGTTAGCCAATTTTAAGGCATGATCCATCTTTTTTTTTTTGTTTCTCTATTTTCTCTTTCAAGTCCTCTATTTCTTCTTTTTTATCATCAATCTCTTTTTGCATCTTTTTCCTCTCTTCTTTCCACAAAGTTTTCTTGAAGATAAATTGAGTGTATAGACTGAAAAGAATAGACTGCAAAGTAGGCAATCCAAACTCATTTGGTTGTTTCTTTTGTCTTTCCTCTGCACTGTGGGCCTGCTCTAAGTAGTTAGTGATCCGGGTTCTCCTAAAAGGTACTATAGTATTTTGAGAACAAGGATGAGCTGATGATTGAGGAAACAAAGGCTCTTACTGATTACCTTCTTGAAATTTTTGATGACTTTCTTCAGGTTCAGCTCAGAGGGAGTTTCACTCTCAGGAACTGGTTGTTCAACAGGTTCATCTTGAGGTTGCAAAGTTTTAACTCAAACAAATTCATCCCATGCCAAAGGAGACCCATCTCTAAGAGATCTTTCAATTAGTAATTTCACTAGGGCATGGTGTGAAATGAAATTTGTTTTTCCTTTCTAGGTTTCTTCCGCACTGATGCTTAGCATATCATACAGAAGATTTGGATTATTTACTAGAAAATTACACCTGATATAGCTAAGCAATTTAAAATGGTGTGCATGCAAATGGGAAAAACTTCCTTCATAGGTGAGGTACCTTATAATGTGGGGTGCAAGCTCATTGAATGGAGTAGGAAGTGACATTTAATCACAACCTTGTTTTTTCACCTCCAATGGAGGGTCTGAAGGAAGAGTGAACTAAGCTCATGCCAACCTGGCATCATGTTCATTGGGATAATGCTCCTCAATTAAGGGAAACCCTATCACTTCTGCAATGTGGTCCTCCATTTCCAAAACCTTTAAACCCCATACATTTCCCTCCCCTTCCTCAAACGTGTTCATAAATTTAGTAGCTACTTCGTCATCAAACTTTGTTAGCTTTAAGAAACACCCAAGCCACCCACAAGCATTGAATCTTCAGACGGCTTCCACATCAGTGACTAGGCTACTATGGATGACTACATCATGATGCATTAGCTATCCCCCCATTATTCCAAATTCCTACTATAATTTTCCAATTTACAATTTCTTCTGCTCTGAAATTCCCAATTTCTTAATTCCTCCTAAAAAACCCTAAAATTAAGCTCCTAACTGCACTTCAAACTACACCTTTCCTTCCAATCTCTTTGTTGCATTTTTTAAAAATGAGCAATAATGACACTTTATGTAAAGGAATTATGGCTTTAAATGCAATTAATCTCCACATAAATTGATCATGTCACCTTAGGGTTTCGTCAATCAAGAATCAGGGATAATTTGGGAATTTAGGTACAACACTTGTGTGAAAAATAAAAGAACTTAATGAAACAACACATAAGTACATATTTGAACTGACATACAATTTCTCTAGAAATAATGGGTACAACAATAGTGACTCAAGAAATCAATACACTTCCCTGCCCCTTACAAAATAAGGACAAGTGTCCACACTTGTTGTATTTAGAAAGAGGTAGAAAAATGGCATGATGCCATATGATATAAATATATGTAGTATTAGATATAATTATCAAAATGAGTGTACTAAAAGTAGAAAAGATTAAAGAGTTGTACCTATTATTGTGTTGTTAGATGCACTATCAGGTGACAAGAATGGAATTCATCAGCAAAGGTACTATCACTGGATGTTGGCATCTGTTGATGTGGCATTTATTGAAAATATAGGAAATAGAGTAAATGTGATGACATGGAGTATGTGTGGGTGGAAGGTAAAGAGCTGGAGTGGGTTGGAAAGAATAATGTAGAAAGTGAATGGAGAATTAAAATTCATTAGGAATGAAATATTTATTATGAGTGAACTTGAAAGGACTTTTAGGTTGAAGTTGTAGGAAGAAGGTGGGTACCTTCTGCTGCAGGAAGTGTTACCTATTGTGCTTGTTGAATTGTGTCTCAGAATTGCTGCATGAAATCTTCCTTGGTTTGTGGTTGATGGTATAAATGAAGTCTATGACCATTGACCAATAGTTTGAAATTGACTGGATCAATTATTATCAATTAGACTGCTCCATTATTGAAGACATGATCTATCTCATATGGTCCTAACCATCTAGTTTGTAATTTTCCTTGTGTTTCTAGGAATCTTGAATCAAATAGTAGTACCCAATCACCTACTTTGAACTATCTATTCTTTATATGGGAGTCATGCCATTTCTTCCTTTTCTTTTGGACTATCTCTGTGTGCTCCAATGTAGATTTTCTCATCTCATCTAAAGAGTTGAGATGTAGTAGGCAGTCTCACTATGCTGCAGGAAGATCAATGTTCAACTTTAGGGCATCACATAATGTTTTATGCTCAAATTCAATTGGTAACATGGATTCTTTTCCATATAGTAATTCAAATGGAGTGAATCTTGTTGTTGTTTTCCATGTTGTTCTGTATGCCCAGACTGTTTTTGAAAGATGACTTATCTTGTCACGGTGGTTGAGTTGAACTATTTTTGTGAGTGTTTCTTCAATTTATCTATTGGTGACTTCTTCCTGACCATTGGATCATGGATGGTAGGGACTAGACTTCCTGTGTCTGATATTGTATTCAATCTTGAGTTCTGTGATCAGGTTGGATGTGAATTGTGCTCCCTGATCTATCACTATCTCTTTTGGTACACTATAGTGAGTGAATATTTCTTTGTATAAGAATTATACTACCTTGTTGTCTTGGGCATGCCTCACTACCTTTACTTCTACCCATTTGGTTACATAATCTGTACATACCAAGATGTATGATCTTCCATTAGATTGAGGGTCTATAGGACCAATAAAATCCATGCCCCATTTATCAAATGGTGTAACAACCACTTGTGGATATAGAGGCATTTCATCTGATTTTGTAGGATGATCCATCCTTTGGCATTTATCACATTTCGTGGTGTAATTTGTTGCATCCTTATGAAGTTTGGGCCAATAATAACTTCTTGTTAATATTTTCATAGCTATCATTTTTGCTGCAAAGTGTCCTCTATAGGGTTCATCATGACAAGCATGGAGTACGTCATATGTTTCATCTTTGCATACACACCTTCTCATGACTTGGTCTGGATCAGTGTAGAATAATGTGTTGTTAATCCAAGAAAATTGAACACTTTTCTCAACTAGTAGTTTTCTTTCCTTAGGAGAGAAATGTGCAGGCATCTTGTCAGCTGTAAGGTAGTTGGTTATATCAGTATACCATGAGATTTTGATAGCAATGTGGAACAAGTGTTGATCAAGGAATGTATCATCTATCATAAAGATATTAGTGTCATCATTCTAAAGTCTTGATAAATAGTTTGCTACAACATTTTCTTTACCTGGCTTGTCTATTACTATTAGATCAAATTCCTGCAAGAGTAAAAGCCATCTTGCTAACCTGCCTGAGATGGAAAAAAATTTTATGAGGTATTTAATGGTTGCATGGTCAGTATGAATAAAGATTGGATATCCTATTACATAGTGGTGGAATTTATTCAAAGAATAGACAACTACTAGTAATTCTTTTTCTTTGACTGTATAGTTTAACTTTGTCCCATGTAAACTCTTGCTGATATAGTAAATAACATTTGCAAGGTTATTGGATTTATGGCCTAAGATGACTCCTATTGCATAATTAGATGCATCATTATGTATATGGAATGGTAAATTCCAATCATGCCCCCTAAGTATTGGTGCTTTTGTAAGAAGGGTTTTACGCTGTAGGAAATATTTCTCATAGGCTGGTGTCCATGTGAACTCAACCTCTTTTGTAAGCAAGGTGTATAGTGGACTGGCTATTTGACTAAAATTTTGAATGAATCTTCTATAATAACCATCATGTCCTAGAAAGGATCTAACATCTTTTTTCTTAGTACATGCAATTTAAGACTTACCTCAATTTTTGCAGGGTCCACTTGTATGCCAGCTTTTGAGATGAAATGTCCTAGCACAAATCCTTCTTGCATCATCATGAAACATTTTTCACTATTCAGGGATAGATTGTATTCTTTGCATCTGATCATTTCTTTCTCCAAGTTTTCCAAAGCTTCTTCAAAATTGACACCAAATGTGGTGAAGTCATCCATACAAATTTTCATGCGGTCATGTGAGATGTCAACAAAAATGTTGATTACAACCCTTTAAAATGTTGTGGGAGCATTACATAAACCAAATAGTAACAAAAAATATGCATATGTTCCCCAAGGACATGTGAATGTTGTCCTTTCTTGATCCTTTGGAGCAATGCTAATCTAATTATATCCGCTATACCCATCAAGAAATGAGAAATACTTTTTACCAGCTAAGGTGTCTAGAACTTGATCAATGAATGGTAAGGGAAAATGGTCTTTCTTTGTTGCATTGTTTAGTTCTCTATAATATACACATATTCTCCATTTAACCCCCCTTTTAGGTAAAATTACCAGAGGTGAAATCCATTTACTATTTGATATTGGATAGATGAAACCAACATTCAACAGTTTTTGTAGCTTTGTCTTCACAATTTATCTTAATGTTGGGTTTATCCTTCTTTGAGGTTGGCGGAGTGGTAGATTTCCTTCATTGATGTAAATCCTATGTGTACAGAGTTTTGGGTGCAATCCTTTCATGTCTCCATAGTCCCAAGAAAAATATTTTTAATTGTTGTGGTGGCAGTTTATTGTTAACATGAAGATTATGGCCAGGTGAGAGATCCACAGTAGTTGTCATTTCTAGCATTGATACTTCAGATATAGGGATTATTGATATCTCAAAGGTTAGTAGTTAGTTGATGATTTCAGGTTCCACTAGTAGTACACATTTTTTATAAGTAGTCAACTATAGAAAAAAGCTTTCAGAGATATCTTTTTCTGTGACACAGTCATTAGTAAGGATGCTTTGTATTACATCATCTTCTTCTTGTAGTTTCAAGAAATATTTCCTGTGTAACATCATTAATTGAGCAATAGAGTTTATCTCTTCTTCCTCATCTCCCAAGTCTGGCCAAATAGGAGTACTTAAATCCGGTTGTGGTTGAGCTGGAGGATATAATGCTAGCTTCTTAATTTTTTAGCCATCTCCATTGTCATGTTACCTGATCTATAAGTGATATTTGCATCAGTTGTGGCTAACCATGGTCATCCAAGGATTATTGGATAACCAACAAGAGTCAGCTTGGGTGATAATATCATGAAATCAACAAGGCATTCCCAAGAATCCAATGTAACTACTATATCTTCTATTATGCCATTTGAGGTGATAGTGGAACTATCTGCAAGTTGTAAGACCATTGGAGTGGTCCTTAATCCCTCTATACTCAACCTATGCATAGTATCCTTGGTCATAACATCAATAGTAGCACCCAAGTTTATCAAAGAATTCTTTACTGACTGGCCATTAATTATTATATCAACTACTGGACTTCTAGGATCATAGTACTTTGGAATAACTATCTTTCCCAACATTATATCTGCAAGTTGACCTATAACATATACTATTTGGAGATCCTTCTTCTTTCTTCCATGTTTCTTGAGATATGCCTATTTAATGGCTTTTCCATAAAGCAAAACATCTTTAATAGCTTGAAATGATGGAATCTTGATATGGATATTCTTCAATTAGTCAAGGATGTAAAATGGCGTTTCTTCTTGGGGTATAGGTTTTTCCATCCTAAGCCTTTGAGGGAAAGGAGGATTAACTAAGGTTTGAGCATCAGTTTGACTTGACATATTAGTTGGTAGGACTATATTTGGCAATGTAGTTTCTGGTTGTTGTGTTGATGCTATAGGAATGTCTATAAATTCCATTATAACAAGAGGTTCTAGTGTAGGTAGAGTAGTACCAGATCTCAAGTGAATGTCAGTTACTTCTAGTGCATAGGAAAGGTATTGTTGGGAATCATTAGCATACAATGGTTGTTCTTTTTTCTTGTTGTTAGGATTGGGCTATGGTTGAGCAGGTAATTTTTTTGGCTGTGGAGGAGGACTTGTGGCTACAGGAGGTGGCATAAGTACCGGTTGAGGCACTGGAGGTGGTAATGACTAATAACCAAGATTCTAAGTAGACCATTATTAGGGTCCTTTTCATTGGTTATATGGTTTCCAATTCCCCTGTAGTGGCTGTCATTGATTTTGAGGTTGTGGCCATTGGGTTTGCTAGGAGTTAAACAACTGGTTCTATTGAGTATTAGGTCACGTATTATTCCAAACAGGTTGTGAGTACTAAGAAGGATATTGATATTTTTGGTTCTTCCATTGGCTATTGTAAGAGTTAAAATATTGCAAAGGGTCCTAAGGAATACCTTATCTTAGGGCCCATGGCCTAAGATAATCCATCTTAGGCCATATAAGAAACACTCATATACCATGCAGATATGAGTGTTTGGAATATAGACCATCCTGGCAATTTTGATAAAGTCCTCAGGATCTACATGTCTGCAAGCACCAGTAACCAATGTTGAATTGATTTAACCATGTAGTGATTTGAGTCTCCAAGTATCCAGTGGTTATCATAAAACTTTGCGTGACTTAGTGAATGCATTATCTCTTATTCGCTTATTCCTTGGTGGTTTTGTGTTAACATTTGGTGACCTAGTGACAACGGTTATCGCTCATTCTCTGAATTGAGTGGTTAAGGGTTCTATCATCTGGCAACTTGGCAAATACCGTGGATCATTGTCAAGATCAACAGTTATGTTTTAATCTCAAGTATCTTTTGGGTCCTACATGTTTGACTTGGTGAATGAGCGACTGAATACTTCTATTATTTGATGTAATGAGTTTGGTAGAGGTAAGCCTTTTTGTGTTTTCTTATTCTCAAAATAAGTTAGTGGAATGCTAACTGATTTGGCAATTCAGTGAATCATGTGGTCACAAGTTCTCTTAAAAGAAAGGTAAAGGCTAGAAGTATTTGGTGAATGGGTGAATCAAAGGATTAGCAAAGCATTAAGTCTTCAGTCGCTTAATCATGTAATGAAATACTCAATGTTTGAAGTATTGGGAGATTCAGCGAACCCTTTGTTTGTTGAATCTCGTAATTAAATAACTAAAGATCATATGTTTCAGTGAAATGGTCAACTAACCGCGTTTGCCAATTCATCAGATCCTGGCGGTTAGGCTCAAACCATCTCACGATTCAGAGAATAGGCCATTCACCAAGTCACCAGATATTCAGGTAGTTAGCACTAATATTTAGCAAATGAGCGAAGCATACAGTCGCTAAGTCTCAGAATGAAGGTGACGGTTAAGGAAAGATTCAGTGATTCAAAGAGTAAAGGCTTCACCAATTCTCTAAATAATCAGGCGGTTAAGTGTGTCATTAAGCGAATGTGCGAACCCTTTGTTCGCTAAATCTCCAAGAAAGTTGACAGTTAGCCAGGACATTAAGAGAATGGGAGATGGCCTTATTCGCTAGTTCTCTAAATGATAACTATAGTCAAGTGCTTGAAGATGATCACTTTGTTTGCTAATTCGCTAAGTGGATGAAGAGTTAAGAATTGCATTGTGAGAACCTACAAAGGCTTTGGTCACCAGCTCTTTGAATATGAGCTAGGGTTAACATTGTATTAAGTGATCACAAGAAGCTTTCAGTCGCTGATTCACTGAATGGGCTCAATTGGAAAAGGTAATAAAAGAAAAGAAAAAGACTGTTGCTTACATGGATAAAGTACAGTGTTAAGCTGGAAAGTAAACTAATAAGCCATCCAATCAGTTTCAAAGAAGGATTTCATGATGTAAACAGGATGTTAAAGTAAAAAGTAGTAATCATTGCCTTTTTGCCTTGTTTTTGAGTTTTTAAATTTATCTGTCAACATCTTTGCATCGGCTAACTCTGATTTGAAAACTGGTGATGTGTGAAATTGAATGCGGGAGAAATTAAGGATTGATTTGCAATGATTTTGGTAGCTGTACACATTTGATCCGTATCAATAAATAAGCTAAGCTCACTATTTCCTGTGTCCAAAATCAGTCGAAGAGAATTATGTCTTTCTGAAGCAATTTCTGAGCGCCAAGTAAATCCAGTTTGTAGAGATTGGAGGTAATTCTGTAGAAAAGATGAGTCAACCTAAGAGGAGCACAACATCTTCTAGCAGTGAAGCCAAGTCTAAAAGTGGTGAAGACAAAGGCAAGCTGAACTATTCAGATGAATTCATGAAGTTGTTGCCTGGTTCTAGCTAGAATAAAAGAGCTCCCGATGATGTTTTTGAAGATGTTCTAGGGCTTTGCAGAGATCCTATCATACCAAATAGCACAGGTTATACTATTTTCAACTTATTTTATGGAAATAGAGATAGGCATGTTCCTGTGTGTAATGGTTGGGCTTTGGGTTTGGGAAAATTAGTCGTTCCTGATGTATTCTTAGATGTGGATCTAATTGTTGCACTAGCTAGGCATTATGACCCTATTTCCAAAACAATTAGAAAAGAGGACTAGTCGCCTTTGGTTACTCTTGATAGGGGTTCATTCATGAAAGCCTTTAATTTCTATACGTCTTCCTCCACCGAAATTGACCTGAGCAAAGAAAGAGAGAGGTACAAGAATAACATAGGGACAATAAAGGACCAAATGATGAAGCACATCCCAAAATAGGATAAATATATAGCTCCCCTCCCTGCTCACATGAATGACCCTTACCAATTTAAATCCCTACATCCTTATATGAGGTAGACTTGTTATGTGTTGTGTAGGGTTTTGGGAATTGATGGAGATGCAGAGTTCTTGCCAACTAATTTGTTGATGATAATCTTAGACATCTAGAATTCCTTGGTAAATACTGACTATGATTACATTCAGTATATAATTGATAGAATGCATGAGGGTTTGATTTCTATCAAAGAAAGTAAGAGTCCAATTAAGTTCATGCATTATTCATTGTTAATGCACTTAATTTTGTTCTTCAACATCAATAGCTTTGATTGGAACATGCTGAAACCAAGGTTTAACTTCAAAGGCTAGTATAATCCAGTACAATTATGGGTAAGGTTATGGAATTCTACTTCCAATGAAGGGGATTTTTGTGTTTTTCGGAGTTTCATTGTCTTCCCAATTATAAAGATGTTAGGCATCAATGTCACAAGGATATCCCCAAGGGTCCTTAGGCTCCTAAGACCATTGCAATTTGTGGACAAGTGGGAGGGAGACCATAATTGGGGTGATTTTTACTTGGGGGAAAATTCTACAATTTTGAGAGTCTACGGTTGCCCCCAACCCCCACATCTATTACCAAAATTTGTGCCTCCAAGAGTTGCTTGTTTGGAATTTGTTTGGCAGTTGATGTGCACAGATAGAGAACTTCTAGCCCCTCACAGGAAGGGTACATTCACACCTAGGAAATTCAAGATAGGTGACTTCCTAGTAGGAAAGAGGTCATTTCCTCAAATCACTGCATGGTTAAATCAATTCAAGATGGTTACTGGTGCTTGTAGACATGTAGCTCCTGAGGACTTTATCAAAACTGCCAGGATGGTCTATATTCCAAACATTGGTGTGATTAAGGAACATGAAGGTTTAGATGAGGAAGATGTAATAAAAAACATTATAGAGAATGATGAGGTTAAAAGGAGATGGAATAGGTACTTTGATTTGATAGACTATCAAAACAAGTGATGGCAACCCAACTTCCTTTTGAGGGTTTCTTCCCTGACCTTCCTTATTTGAAAAGAATTGACAAGATGATAGAGATGCATGACACTCTATCAAATTAGTTGGAGAAATTGATTGACCAAAAGTAGCCAAAGAAAAGGAAGGATTATTCATCTTCTGATCAAGAGGAGTCTTCTAATGAGTCCCCAGAAGGGAATAGCCCACCACAAGTTGGGGATGTATAGATTGCTAAGCCTGTTGAAGATCAACTAGAAATAGAGGCTTGAGGAAGGAGAGCCTTCAAGGCCAGGAAAACAAAAGAAAAGGATTGATGAAGCATCTGCTATTGTGCCAGGTGATAGGGCTTACCATCACCAATTGAGAAAAATAATAAGAGCAGGCAAGAAGGTGGCCACTGATGAAACAGATAAGGAACAAACCCTGTGGTTAGAAAAGGATATCAGCGAGGTTTATCAGGAGGAATTTTTGAGTGATGACCAATTTATTAAAACTGATGAATTCAAGAGTTTTCTTATTTGGAACAAGCAACAAGAGGTGAAGAAAGCTATGCCTGAAGGTGTGGAGCCAAGTGAAGAAACATTGAGAGCTTTAGCTTCTTATGATCCTAGCCTGAATCCTATAACCACAGAAGAAGCTAGACAAATGGTTAAGTCAAGTGGAATGCTATTGACTCCAGGATGGGATCTGAATTCTGCATTCATCATAGATCAAATAAGGAAGAAACCATAGGGTAGCCTATCATATGAGGTTCACATTGGTGATATGATAAGAGGAAGTGGCTATGATCCTAAATCTCAAGCTGTTGCAATGTGGTCTATGGCCCCTAGGACCCAAAAGCCATCTCTATTAAGTATAGAGGATAAGATGGAAGGGAATAAGATCATATGGAATGTGCAAAATACAACTGACCTTGAAGTTTCCAAGGTAGTAACTCATTGGGCTAACCTAAATGAAGCAAAGACGATTCAATTGTCTAAGAGGTATTCAAAATTGTTTGAAAGTGCAAACCTGGTGGCCAAGGATAGAGACTTGAAAATAATGAAGATCAAACAATTAGAGGATGAGTTGGCAGAAGTGAAAGTTAAGCTTGAAGAGGCTTTAAAGGTAGTTATTTCCCCCCCTTTGCAGATTGAGGTCCTTGTTCAGATTAATGAGGAAGTACTTGAGAGACCTACTGAGGATTTGGAAAAGATAAGGATAGAGGCATCTTTGGACACTATGTCAAAGATTGTGCAATACAGGTGGGATAAAATAATAGAAAGGATGGAAACAGTTTATCAATTAGTTAGTCAATTACACCAGGCCAATAGAAAGGTGAATGAATCATTGGCTGCTCTGGAGCTACTTCATAGTATTTGGTCTGGGAGAAGTTTGTTACTTGATAAACTTGATAGCTTGCAAGAGCATAAGCCTGAGATCCCTGGGGTAGTGACTGAAGTTTTTGAGAAGATTGGCTTAGTCAGTGTTGTTTCAAAGTTTTTTAAAGGTAAGTCTAACCAGGTGAAGGCTAAGTTGTCTATGTTTGATAAGAATTACAGCACGTATTTACCTCCAATATGTGATGATAATGGAAATGTGATTAAGTTGGAAGAATGGAAACTGTCAATGGATCAGTTGGTGATTTCACAAGATGTTTTCCTTAGTAGCAACTATACTTTGGATTTTGAGAGATGTAACAACATAATTGACAGTCTTTTTAAAATTGATAATGATTGCATACGCTTTGTGGCAGAGGCCAAAAATATAATTGAATCCATGTGGGATAAGCAAATTAGATTAATACAGGAATTGAAGACTTACAACTGGCCATCTGATGATGATGTAGTAGCTTGGGAGAAGTTAACAATAAAGAAGAAGAAGAAGAAGCCAGTTGTCCAGCTTATAGAGGAAGAAGAAGAATAGAGTTGCAGATGGCACCTGATCCAAAAATTGAGGGAGAGCATGTTACAAATAGAGGATGATGTAAGTTAGCTGGATGGCAGTCATCATTCATGCAACAAATTTAGCAACTGCTCTGAAATATCCTTAGACAAAGGTGCCACCTGCAAAATTGTTGAGAAATAGATATTTGTAATCTGTTGTTACAATCAAATTTTGTCAGTTTGTAATCTTGTCTCTAGTGTAAGATCTTTTCTAGCCATCCCAAGCTTGTTGCATCCTTTTGAGGATTCCAAGATGGCTGAGATTATATATAGCAAGTTTTTTGCTCATTTTAGGGGGGTTGATACATTCTGTAAAGAAGTTTTGAAATATAGAACCTTGTTTTCTTTGAAGTCAAGAGAATATTGTATTAACACATTTTGATATTAATACAAAGCATATCAGAACTCTGTTACTACTACTTATTGTCTTTGTGTATGGATATTTTAGTTTTCTTATGCATTCAAATTGTAAGGATTTTTCAATGCATTGTTTACAAGGTGAATATAGGGGTTAAACTTAAGTTTCTTTCAAGGGAAGAATAAAATCTTAAGGGAGGTCTCTGGGAATTAATTGTCCATATATGAATTTGATGATAGTGATAGGAATTAAAAGAATGGGATGTCAGGCATGTCATTTGAGTTCTAGTATATTTGTCTTGGTAGATTTTTATGGAGATAGGGTTTGACTCTGATGCCCAAGTAGAATAAGGCACTAGTTTGAAATACATTTGCACATGTTACCACCTAAAGATATAAATAACTGATTCATTTTACTTTATCTATACAATCTTAATTTGAATTATTCTATGACAAGTTCATAGATGTATATTGTAATGCTTTGTAGAAGCACTGAATGAGGTTAACCTTCCTTGAGTTCAACTCTAAAAAGAAGAAGGATGAATATCCTTAAGCCATTGTTCAATATTGTTGCTTTCATAATTTCTATCATAGTGTTGTGTATCAGGATTGTTTGGGCCATACTAAGAGTTGTAATGTCTTATTGAGTCAATTCTGAGAAGGACAATATAATAGTGAAGGAGCTAATTCTCAATTCAAGACTCATTTCAAATAGTGAATTGATATAGGTATACCCACCTACGTATCCATACTCGAAGTGAAGAAGGTTTTCAAACATTAATACCTCAGTGCTTGCATTTTGCTAGATTATGTTTGTTGGGATTATATGAGTTTATGAGTATTTGATAATCTACAGATTTGAGCACTAACAAGGTCCTAAGGAATACCTTATCTTAGGGCCCATGGCCTACATTAAGCAACAAATAATACTTGCTCGTCATCTCCTTCTATTTTCCTGAACTCAGTAGGTATATGTTGGGCCTCCAAATTTGCCACCAGCTTGCACCAACAATCCTTCTTTTTCTATCGACAGTGAGGGCAGTACTCAACTAGCTTTGCCTCAGCATCCTCATACTTCTTTTTGGCCTACATTGTGTCCAAGTGTGTGGCAACATTGTTGATAATGTCTTGTTTGAAATCTGACAATAGATTTGAGATTTCCATCTTAGATATACTAGAGCTATTTCCTTTAGCAAGTGTGGGTCAGAATCCTCTGCCCTTCTTTACAACTAACCTTGAATAATTGAGGCATATTTTCTTGAGATCATCCCAAGAAGATTGAGATATATCTCTTCCAGCCATTAGGTCCAGTGCTTCAAGACAATTTTTATTTACTCCCCTCAAGAAAATGAGTTTTTGAGAATCCTCCTACAATGCATGTTGAGGATTCTTCTGCAGATTATACAAGAAGCATGAAATGTAATCCTCAAGAGTTTCATCTTCTTTTTGTGACATTCAAAACATTTCATCTCCTGTCAAGTCACCCCTTTTACAATATTATTTATACTTTTACAAAAATAAGGTCTGCATCTCATTCCAATTAGTTGATGCATTAGCCCCTAATGCCATAAACCATATGAGGGACGAATCCTTTAATGTTGGTGGAAAAAAATTGAGTTTGTGACTATCAGTGTTGTATTCAAAGCTTTAGTAGACAATGTCAAACTCAAATAAAAAGGTGTCAAGGTCCTCGGTTATTAGGCCATAGAATTTTGGAAGTGCAGTTGTGGGTATGTTCTTGAGATTAGCATTATTGATAAGGCTAGGAAGAGGAAATGGAAAGGTAGGTTGGGCTATTAATATAGGTAATTGGGAGTGAAGTTACATTTGGGAAATGATCACAACCAGAGGGTTATTAGCAACGGGTGAACTTGGGGTAGAATTATCAAGAAAACTGGCCAAAATTTTAGCAAAAGGCTGAAGGTCAGATGGATCAAGTGGGTCTTCTACAGATGAATTTACAAAGGGAAATTTTGGACTTGCATCAACAAAATTTAATTCAAATTGTACAGATTCTTCATTTAGATTTATAGGTTCTCTTGGAAGGAATCTTCCATAGACATCTCATCTTCTTTCCCTTCGATGCATGCAAGTGATTAGATGAACTTGTGAAGCAAGTTCAAGGCTACAAAATACTATCTAGAAAATAGGGAACTATCTAAAATGACTCAATAAGGTTCTTAGTTTGACACCATCCCTGAAAATGATGCCAAAAATGAACAACCCCATAATAGGTAATAACAATCATGCCAAGGCTTCTCCTAGGAATATTATATTCAAACTAAGTATCATTTTCCCTATTATGAAGTGTATTTAAATTGTCAACCCAGGGACATATAATTGAAATGGGACAACACAATATGTGCACTGAGTCTCTCATAAAGTCATTTTACTTAAGCTACAAGAAGGAAAATACATGAAAGGAACAACACTATTGTTGCAGGAAAGTAAAACACACACAGATACTTAAATGCAATTGATGCTGACAACGATAAGTTCAATCTTTAACCTATTCTACCAACCCAAAGCATTTACTATGACTATCTCTACAGGTGCTACATGAACATACACAGGTTACAATGCTAGAGGAGAAAATAGTGAGTTCTACTTTAAATACTAAAAATGCTTGAGCTACCTACTCTATTATACTCTAATCCACCTCCCAAGTGGTCCCCCTTGGTTGAATTCTACTAGCTATGAACACAAAGTATAACTCAAAATCACCCCGTCATTATATTTCTTAGAAAAATTGATTACATCATCAAAAATAGTGCATGGAACTAAAGAGTAACTTGCTTCTAATTGTATCAGTAGTACAACCATCTGTCTAAAAAACTAGATTTCTAACAATCAAATCCCTATATATAGAGGATAGAAATTTATTTGAACATAAAGATAAGGTTTGACTAATTCATCCACAAAGAAAGGAGAATGCGATAGTCCACAACAAAAGATCATAGACTAAATAACCACTTCAATAGAGTATTGATTGCAGAGGAAATATAGCATAGTTGTGCTCCTATATTCCCTAAAAAGATCAATCCTTCAATTCCTCAGGCATGTTCCTCGGTCTTGTGATGGTTCTCCTCATTGTGGCTGAGAACTTCATTGCTTCTTCATTAATGTTTCTAATCCATTCTCCAGCCGCTCCTTTTACCTTGGCAGGTTAGTAGTGCATGCATGTATATTCAAGTATTCAACTATTCAATCCAATCTAAATGTTAGGACATACATATAAATAATTATATGAAATACTGCAACATATATATAATATTTAGCAAAATATGTCAACTATTATCTACCCATAAGTTTTTGGATTTGACTATACTTATAATATGTACACAAGTTCAAGTACTTAAAAGTTACAAGTGTTTTGGAAATGTCTTAGAAGAAAGAATTAAAATAGTATAAAACAAAGACAAATTCTTGCCCCATCAGTTAGCATGACCATATTTCCATGCATTTTCCTTAGAGTTCATCTCCAAGACCAAGTTAGAGTGCAACTATTTTTGAGCATACACTTAGGGATGTAGGTAGATCCCATAGAGTTTTGAAATGGTTGATAATCATCAAGATGAGCACCGATGCACCATCATGGAGACTACAAGTGTGTTGCATGGTACTCCTACCTCTATATTATTTGATTCTAGTGCTTAACATTCATTTATGTTGGATTCTAGAGTGACCATGGACTCCCTTGTTCATGGTGTTGTGTTGGATTTGGACACCTTCACCATGACCATAGGTCTTTGTATCCTAGTCTTGGGCCATTATGGAATTGCATTGGGTATGGACTAGTTACCTTACCACCAGGAAATTATAGATTGTTCACACAAGTTAGTTTAGTGTATTGATGACATAGATGGGTGTGTTGAGCTCGTAGGGGTCTAGAGACCTATATCACTTTGTATGATCTTAGATAAGAAACTAAATTGGAGTATGTGATTGGGTTTCAAGTTGTTCGTAATCTCTATTAGTGACCTCTATGGGTTTGAGAGTTGAGAGGAATATCTTTATGATAACCAACCCCTTCATGATTTTGTAGATGTGTTTCCAAATGAGATTCTAGGTATGATGCCTCAATGCGATGTTGATTTCTACGCTAATCTCATTCTTGGAGCTGAGCCTATTTCCCCAACATCTTACCATATAATGACTCAGGAGTTGAGTGATCTTTTTTTGTAGTTAGAGGAGTTGTTGGCCAAGGGCCATATTTATCCTAGTGTATCTCCATGGAGTGTGCCAACCATCTTCATGAAGAAAAAGAATGGATATTTTCATTTGTGCATTGACTACCAGCAATTGAATAAGGTGAAAGTAAAGGACCGATATCCCTTGCTGAGGCTAGGTAATTTATTCAAGTAGATGAAGGGAGTGAGAGTGTTATCAAAGATAGATCTTAAGTCAAGACACCAGAAACTTTGTATCCATGAGGCTGAAATTCATTAAAAAAAAATTCACTCATTATGGGCACTATAAGTTATGGGATTACCCTTCGGGTTGACCAACGTACCATCAGTGTTCATCAGTTTGATGAACGATGTGTTCTGCACCTATCTTGACTAATTTTTCCTTGTATTTCTAGATCACATTTTGATATATTTGAGGAACATGGAAGAGTATGAGGTCCATTTGCATTAGGCATTGTAGTATCTACGTGACCATCAGTTGTATGGAAACCGGCTAAATGTGATTTTTTCTAGACAAAGGTGAGGTATTTGGGCCATATCATCTCTGAGGAGGGTATCACTAAGGTTCAATACAATTCTTAGATGTGTGGTTATGAATTATGAAGGTTTTGGTCTTCCTTTTATAGATTTTCCCAATGGTAGGCGGTGTAATGTACTTGATCATGATTAAGCCTTGGTTGAGTCCTTGGCTCCGCCCTTTGAAGACAATGCAAATTTTGTGTCCTCAAAGCTTGGGACAAGTAGACAAGATCAATGGACAAGATTCTCTTTCACTTTGAGTGATTGAGATTGAATTTGGCTTGATCCATGTGAATGCCTTTCCTCAAATCCTATTGGTTGATTGAATTTCCTCCCTTTGTGGTTGTTGAGGGAAATAAGGATTTATTAATTGATTATAATTAATTTCCTTAGCCATGTATCCCTTAAATGGGTTGAATTTGATTTAATCCAAGACTATACAATTAATTGATTTAATTGTACTTTGATTTGATTGCATTTGATTAAAATGCTCTCAATTTTTATTTATCTCCAATTTAGACTTGATTTTAATTTTGATTGGCTAATTATGCTTTGTGATTCAATTGATTCAATTTTTTCCTGGATTTGCTTTGATTTGACTTGATTTAGCATTAAATTGTCTTTGTCCATTTTTCAGTGATTACAAATGCCTCTCTTTGAGTTGACGTGTGAAGCATGTCAATTCAAAGAATACTCTGATCTCATTTGATGATAGATCCTAATTCATTGATGGTTGATCTTTGATGTCTGATACGAGATATGGAATGCATATTTTGATGATAAGATTGATGCAGTTCTGATTGATTTGATAGTCCTTGATAGTCAATTTGATGATAGATTGCCTGATATGGTACCTGATTTGATGATTGATTTCGATGCAAAATTTGGATATGATACCTGATTTGATGATTTATTTTGATGCGATGCCCCATTCGATTGATTTACGAAAAATTTCTTGATAAAAGATTACGCTCTGATTTGTTGATCGGTCTCTCAATTTTTGATGATAATCTTGCTGATGTTGATTATCCAATGGTATGCCCTCTCGGGAAATGAATCAAAATGATTTTGGATGTTTTGGTTGAGAATGGGAAATTTTGATTTGTTTCCCAATATAGAAATTTGGAAATGCTCTGATCATGAGAGAATTTGATGAGAAAAGATTTGATTCATAAGATGTTGATGCTCCAGATAAGTTGATGATGGTTTGGTATCATTTGATGTCAGTCAGAATCACTTGGTTGATGTTGATGTCAATCTGATAGGATAAGTTGATGGGTTGGTATTTCATTCTCAAGATCTAGAGAGACAAAACATTGATTTTCCTTCCTCGGGATATAGAGTTAGGATAGTTGATGCGCTCAAGATGATAAAATGGATGATAGGATAACTTGATTGACATTAGATGATCACTTGGATAATTTGACTTATTGATATTTGATACATGATATGATTAGATGTTTTCATGATATGGAGTTGATTGGATGTTCTCATGATGGAAAATAGGGATTGATAGAAGAGAAGGTGATGGACAGAATTAGGTTGCCCCTATTTGATCAATGTTACCTTCATTTTTCTCAGATCCCGATTTTAGTCTTGGTCAGTAGAAGTCTTTAAGTTGAAGTTGAAGTTGAACTTTGTTAAGTTGGTTCAAGTTCAAGTTCAACCCATTACCGCTTCCGAATCTTAAAACACTCATGCTTGCCTATCCCTCAAAAATTCTATCGGTCTCAAAGATGAACCTGAACTTGAACCTAATCCTAAACCTTAAGTTAGTTCAAGTTCACATTTGTAATATGATAACTTATACACAGAAAATTCAGCGGGATTGTTTTCTTTTCCAAAAAGAAGGTTTTTGTTTTGTAGCTCTCCGAGTGTTTATTAAGTTTTGGAAATTTCCGTACAAAGATGCTCTCATTCAACTAGATGGCTCATGCATGTGAAAGATTGGAAATGATAGTTGACGGCGTGACATAGAGGGAGTCATTAATATTCAAATATGGTGATCATGGATTTTCCTCGGGAATTGAGTTATTTGTGCCGAAATAGCTAGTGGATTAATTAAGCTCGGCCAAACATGTCAAATCAATCATTCTTCCATTAAAACATTTATTATGGACATGCTTTGAAGATTTATTAAGGATCCTACAAGGCATTTGTGAATAAATGAAGAATGATTAAGAATTTTTTGTTAGTTATTTTGTCTAGAGAAGAAGGAGCGATGGAATTGGGATTAAGAAATTTGCAGAAAGCTAGTGCGCAGTAAGTTGGTGAGTTATCTTTCCCCTTTGCAGCTTCAGTTTTTAGAGGCTCTTTCTATGTTGCAAATCTTTTCTATTCATATTTGGTGAGATGTAGTTGTTCTATCCAAAACTTTCGAAAGAGGAGAGTAGAACCCACCTGTTAGTTTCTCTTCCAGACATAGGGGATACTTTCTTGTTGAATGCAAACCTAGGGGAGCTCTGTGATAGAGTTTGAAATGCTTCTGAGGGTTATTTTTCTAGGAAATTAGCAGGAAGTGGTCTTTTAGAAGCAGTTGCATTTCCTCTGACTCTCATTTTCCCTGAACTGGTGTTGGAGTGTGCTAACAAATATGATGCTAAGAATAGATGTATTAAGGATGCGTTAAGAGAAATCTTGGTCAAAATTAGTCGAGAGACATTAATGGGGGCCCTGCGAATTCCAGACAAGGAACCGTATGAACCATGGACCTATGAGGAAGCAGATCATGTGTATGAGGTCAATAAGAAAAAATACAGCTCTTCGATAGCCCAGGTATGGCTTGTGAAACCAGAGAAAGGAGGATCCAGGCTACCAAAGCCACTGACAATTGAACACTTCCAAAAGGATATAGTTGATATGGTGCTTCTTCTGAATAGGGTGAAAGGAAATCCCCATGCATTTTATTGGGAAAACTGGATGTACTGTTTCATCCAAAAAATTATAGAAGGGGATAAATTTATTGATTGGGCTGACCTGATAGCTGAAAAGCTCCACAGAGAACTCTTAAACGTGACAAATTTGACTGCATTTTATATGTCTTCCTACCTTGTTTATGTCTTAGCATGTTGCCGAGCCTAGGAAGGATTACCTCAAAAATTTTGGACAAGTGATATGAGGATATATGATTACTTCACATGCTTACAAAAGGAGAATTTCTCCAGTGTGTTCAAAACTGTAAATGACAAGTTTTTAGGAAAGTTAGTTTTTGAGTTGAGAGGGAAAGAAAATTACAGGCTTTCTGAGGAGGCTAATCAGATGATTAATGTTTATGGCTATCATTTTATACAGTTTCCAAGATTTACTTATCTTAGATTTGGAGCTTTTGATGAGGAACCCCTAAGGCTCCCGAGATTTTGTTTAGATGATGTAATCTTAATGGAGCTATGTAGGTAGCTTGTTCTAGTTGAAAAAAAGGCTGGGACCCCAAAGAAGTCCTCAGGTGTCTCTTCCCTATTGAGCTAGGGTATTATAGATGCAAAAGCTTCCAAGATGCTATGGCTATCAAAGAAGAATTAGATGCCTTATGTTTACAAACTTATACTCCTAGGGTTAATTTTGACTATAGAGGCTTTGCAGGAGAAAATATCAATGTCCCAGAGACATTCATGCACATCCCTGAGTTAGAAGATTATTGGGCCAACTGTTCTGATGAACTAGAGGTAAGGAAAAGACTCTGGTCCTGACTAACTCTGAAGCAGATCATCACCTTTAAGCTAGAGATGGATACAGACGGGATAGACGATGACAGTGAGGTTGATGTTGTAGATTCCCAATACTTAGAGAAGGTCGAAGCCCTCCCAATTCCTAAGTTAGATTGGAAGGAGCCAGAAGAAGATGATTTGCATAAAAGAATGAAAAGGGTGATCGAAAGAACAAAAGCATGGTTGTTGAAGAAAAGAGTCTCTTTTTCTCCTTTGCAATCAGCAAAGAAACAAATAAAAACCAAGAAAAGGAGTTCAACGAAGAGAAATTCTATTTTAACTAACTTAAGTGTTGATCAATCTTGTGTAGGAAAAACTAAACCTAAAGTCGAACCTAAACTTGAACCAATTTCTTCGTAAGTTCAAGTTCAAGTTCAAGTTCAACAGCGGCCTCAACCTGAAGTCCAAGTGACCAGATCAAGTCAAAGGGTAAAAGAAAAGGTTCAGAGGAAGAGAGTTACTCCCAGTGTCATCATGGATTTAGATTCATTAGACCCTAATCCAAAGGCAGTTTCAATTGAAGACCGCAGAGTACCTAAGATGGCCGATGATCAACAGATGCAAGAGGAAGCAAAAAATACTCCGAAAGACTTGCTGGCTCTATTGAGTAACTATGATACCCAAAAGAAATCCTTTGCTACCCCACCATGGTTGGAGACCTAGTAGCTAAGAAAAGGAATATGGTTATGTTATCAATACCCATTGATGATGTAGTAAGCAGGTATCTAGGAAAATCTTCTAAGGTTAAGAAAATGAAGATGGAATTGAGAATTGATTTTGATGAAAGCAGTGGTCACTAGATGGAAGAGATTGTGAAGCCTAAGGAGGACAAAGCTGAAGGAGAGGCTTCAGTCTAGGATTTTCAAATATCCAAGGTGGATTTAGGGAGAGACACCAGAGGCGACGATATGAGGTTTTTCGAGGTATCAAAAAAGAAAATTGTTGGTAGAGTCTGGAAGGATGCCAACGATAAATAGGAAATGAAGGAGGCTATGAAGAGTATGGCCCAGTATATCAAAGCTATTCAACATCTCGAACCTTTCCCTCTGAGTGAGATGCCAGCCTCCATTGACATGAAATCCCCTGATAATCAACGGTTTCTTGACCAAGTTCAAAGAAGCAAGGCGGTGATCAAGGCATTTGATGATTTGGTGGAGCGCGTAAAAGTAGAGGTTGTCAAGTAGCTAAGTCATCTGGATCAAACTCACAGTGAAGGAGATCACTTGGTAAAGAAAGTAGAAGCCAACATTGAAGAATGGGAGCTAGAAAAGACTACTTGGACCAAAGAGCTCCATTGGATTGAAGAAGTTGAGGAATATGGCTTGCATAAGTTCCTCATGGAGAGATCAATACTAGGACTGGATGACACAGTTCTTTATGTTATAAAAGAATGCATAGAATGGAGGAATGAAGTTGTGGCTATGGGAATCTCCAAGGTAAAAGATCTCATAAAGGGGCTGAGAATGATCAAAGAAATCATTTCTAATGATATAAAGTGGATTGATGAGCGGTGCCAAGAAGCTCAAGAGGCATCAGATAAAATGGTTGAATAGGTAATCAAAGAGGTAAACACCTAGTTCGACGAGCTCAAAAGGATGAAGACACCTACAAACGAGTATTTCACGAAGATTGCCCAAATGGAATCAATGATGAGACTTCAGCAAAATCATTCGGTTATACACACAGAGAAGATAGCTGAGATTAAAAGGGAGAAGGAAGTCTGGAAATAGAGGATTGATTTTATCAGTTTGCCACATCAACTAGTAATATCCACGTTCAATGCCACATTCAAAGATTGGAAGGCAGCTCGACTTGCAGCGACCTCAACTCCTTAATCGTCCGAGACACTTGGCAATTTTTGGAAGGCATTTTTGCTCCTAGTCCAATTTTTATGCTTAATGCTTAGGACGGTTATTAGATCTAGGAAGATTTACTTTCAAGTAAGACAATTTTACTAAGTTAGTTGTTGAAGCCCTGTGTGGCTATTTATGCAAAAACTTTTAACTGTTTCTGGGTTGGGCTCTCTAAGTTTGAGAGAAATTATTTTCTAAGAACTTTACTTCAAGTTTTCTAAATACTGATATTACAGAATGTATGGAATATCTTATGGTGTTGCATATATGTCTAAGCTTTTAAAATGATTAATACTACTGTTTATCTGATGTGATTTATTTTCTTGTGGAAATAAGTTGTGTTGAATGAAGCTTAGCTGTGATATGGATGGATTCTATGCTTAGAAGTGACAGAGAGAATTGTTATTGAACTTCAGATTTAAGAAATTCAAAGTTTGAGATTGTGATAGAAGTAGATATTTTCTCTAAAATTTGCACATTCTTTTCCATGTTGATGGACTGAATGTTCTCCTTAAGTGTTTTCTGGTGAAAAGCACACATGATGTTATTTTTCTATGCTTGATAAGATCGTATTGAAAATCTTTCTAGAAGGTAGCTGCACCTTGTAATTTGCAGAGAGTTTGCTTTTAGTAACTCATTTGTTACTATTAAGATTCTTCTCTTTTTCCATTCTTTAAAGAGGTTTGAAATTGGTTTAAAGAAAAGGGGAAAAATTGTATGCTAACAATCAACATGATTGATTATTGATGATGTCCTTGATGAAGCATGAATCATTTTGATGGATCAAACATTTGAAGATGTATCTTGATGACATTGATGTACCTTTGATGATCATATTAAACATGATTTTTGATGATGTATACTTCAGACATTGATGATGTTGGTCAAGACTTTGATGATATCGATGGACATTTGATGATGTAGATCTCAAGAAATTTGATGATAGACCATTGATGATATCTTTGATCATTTGATGTATCTTGATTTGGTCTTTTGATGATGATAACTCTACCCCCTTTCTGTTTCTCTTGCAAATTAAGCTAAGAAAGGCAAAAGATACTAAATGCACTTAATCTAAGATGTATGCAACTAACTGTCATTATTCAAAAATTTGGAGCTTATAATCATCATTGAGCATTTGGAACATGAAATTGGTACAACCCTCACTGGTTCAACCATGATGATATGAATACCTCTTTCCTTGGATTTTAACAATTGCAAGTAAACAGACAAAGAATTGATCCCTTTCATATAAAAATGTCCTTGATGATTCTTTGATGATCATGTCATTAGACGGATTTGCATACTACCATGAATCAACCTGACAAGCACTCAAGAAGAAATCAAGAAAATATCATGTCTTCATCATCGCTCATCTAGTCCAAGACTTCATCGATTTGCTAAAAAGACATGGTTCCAAAAATTTAGTAACACTTTGAACATTTTTTCTTTTGTTTGTAGATCCATATTTCAAAAAAACTTCATCCACTTTGATCCTTAGTTATGTTTAAGCATTTTAGATTTTGATCTGATTTGATTAAGCTTTTTAGATTTTGATCTGATTTTTCAAATTTTGTCGTTTAAATCAAGTATTTGGATGTTTGAAATGTGATATTGATCATGAAGTTCAAGTGTAGCCATTTTCCGATTTTAATGCAATTATTTGAGCCAATTGATGTCTACTTTTTTAAGCTCATTGAATTTGGATTGGTGCCCCCATTTTGATTTGGAAAAGATAGTGCTTTGTTGGGCAATGCAACTTTTGAGAGTAATTTCAGATTTGCAATTTTTTAGATTTTTAAAAGATTTTCAATTTTTTTGGATTTTTAGAGATTTTTCATGTTTTTGGATTTTTAGAGATTTTTTATGTTTTTGGATTTTTGAGATTTTTATTTTTTTTTGGATTTTTAGAGATTTTAGATTTTTTTTGGATTTTTAGAGATTTTAGATTTTAAGAAAGATCACATTGAATTTCCCCCAATGTCTAGCAAAGTATAGGACATGAAAGATGGATTAGCAAACTGATGGATGTGAGATGAATATGTCATGATGGATGAAGCAACTGTGTTACTCGTAGGACCATCTTCTCAAGATTATCCAAGCTAGGGAAAAATAATATCTAAATATAGGCCAATGATGTGGTGTTGGATAACATATGGAATAATGACCTGGTGTCATGACAATGGTCCAAAGGAGTGGACATATCAAGAGACTTTTTCTAACATTTTTTTTTTCATTTCTTTTATTTTTTCATTTGGATCAAGATCAAGGGATCAATGTGGATAGGATCACACAATCATGATAAAGGGATGGTGAAGGCTATGAGTGAATGGTTTGGGATTATGGGAAGGCTTCTTAGGAATAATGAAGGTGGATTTTAGGATAAGAAAGATCATGATAAGGTAGCATGAATGCAACAAGTGAATAGGTTGATGGATAGGATAAATCATGTCAACATACTTAATGCTCATGGATATGTTCAACCTTGTCAAAATCAAAGGCAAAAGATGTATTACGGATGCAAGTGAGATCAATGCTAGAGAGATGGAGGATATGAGGGATGAAACTTGCCCCCAAGTATAGAGTGCAAGAGAGGAATTACGCATGACACCTATTTGCCAGGTTTTCATCATGGTACTTGTCCAAGATGCCACAAGAAGTGGTTTTCACCATAGGATGGATTTCTTTTTTTTTCTTTTTCTTCTTTTTTTTTCTTTTTTTCTTTTTTTCTTTTTTTTTTCTTTTTTCTTTTTTGGATGGACTCAAGCCTCATGCTCTTTGGATACTCCTTGAAAAGGTATGATATGATGGGCCAAGGCCACTGAAAAGTATGCTCAAAGATGTTGATATATTGGTGATGGAAAGGTGATATGGTGGATAAGGTAAAGGGTGGCTAAAGATTTATGCAATGGATTGGATAATGGAAATGGAAGGATAATGAATAAGAGGATACTAAGTCTTTCTAGGTGTGGGCGTGAAAAATGGAATGGAAGGATAATGAATAGGAGGATAAGAAGTATTATCAAGATCAACATCGATACACACCTTGAAGGGTAGTGGAATAATGGAGGAAAAATGGGTGAAATAGCTTGGGATTTTGATGTAAGAGAGGATATGGATCTTGGGATACAAGGACTCAAAATGGATGGATGAGATGGAATGTGTTTGGGAGAATGTGGAGTGGAATCCTCTGGAAGCTTGAATGTCAACTTTGATTTCTCTTTTGTGTGCAAGTCCTTCAAAAGTGACTTGGGAATCCACACTTTCTTTGATTTTTCTTTCCTTTTGGATTCTTTAGAATGCATTTCTTCAATGAGGGATTTAGGTACCCACATTTTCTTTGATATTTCTTTTTGCTTGATGGACCTTTGTGGTTTCTTGAATATTTCATTTTTTCTTTCATTCACATGTTGATTAGATTGGACATAGTGATCTTCATACATAAGTGGATTCTTGGTTTTCTTATTTTTATGTTGCGCATTCAAATTTCTTCCAAAGGACTTGGGATTGGTGGATGAATAAGGTTGATATGAATGGTTCATATGGATGGGTTCATATGGAGGGTTCATAGGGATGGGTGTTTGGTTTCTCAAGTATGTATGTCTTTTTTTATCTTGATAGGATATAGCGTAAGTGGATTGTGGGATAGGGATGGTAGGAAAGGTTGATGGAGGAATATAAGGGCCCAATATAGATTTGGAGAATGTATAAGGTTTCAAGTTTGGGATATAGGGACCAAGGATGGATTTGGAGGATGTATAAGGACTATGCTTATGCACAAATGGAGGTAAATGGGATGTGGGAAGGATATCAACATCTTTATTTTGAACTGCATGGCCAAGGCTTTCATCTTTCAGATTTATCTTTGTGCCAATAGGCTTATATGTAGCTTTGATAGGAGTTACTTTGATATGAGCAGTTGAAGCTTGAGATAGATATGGAGGCTTATGAAAAGTGGATGTTGGGGTACTTTGATCTTGACAAGGATCTTTTGATAGCTTGGGAAGAATACTTTTCTTTCCATTTTCAATAAGTTCAATAGAGATGGAAGGAATACTTTGATCTTTCTTAGGAGATGGGTATGATATAGGAGGTGAAGGAATATGGGGTGCTTGAGATGGAAGTATATCTTCTTGAAAGAAATGGAAGGGTATGAAGGGTTCATCATGGGATTCTTTGGATATGGGACTTTGGTCAACTATAGGATAAGGAGGGATATTATGTTGATCTTGATCCTTAATAAGACTTGTTTCTTTTC
The DNA here is from genome assembly GCA_027943335.1 of Chamaecyparis obtusa. Lineage (NCBI taxonomy): Eukaryota > Viridiplantae > Streptophyta > Pinopsida > Cupressales > Cupressaceae > Chamaecyparis > Chamaecyparis obtusa. The sequence continues at coordinate 782,919 of BSBK01003122.1, read as the reverse complement.
CATTTTGATTAGTCTCTTGACATGGAGCCACTTCTAAGGACAATGTAGGAGTTTGGATCCGCACGAGGGATTCTTGAAAGGATGATGGATGTTCATTTGAAATAGGAATTATAGGCATTGTAGCACATGAAGGCTTGGGGTCTATAACCTTTGAAGCATGGAAGAAGTTTGTAGCAAGATGTAGGTTAGCTTGGATCTCTTTTAGAGGTAGCCCTTGAGGGTATACATAGTCATTATGAAAATTGTTTGTATCTTTGTTTGATGGAGGAATATGGGATAGCTTTGCTTCTATATGAAATGGAGGAATGGTGGAATAGGTGAAAGCTATAAGAGGACCACCACTACTAGACATGTGTTCATAAGTTTGATCTTTCTTGAGAGTAGTATCTTCATTAGATGATTCATTAGGATTTTCAATTTCAATTATGTCATCATCAATAAGATTTTGGATTTTATGTTTCAACTCCATGCAATCTGAAGTTTCATGCTCATTATGTCTATGATATGCACAATAGTTACTCAAAAAGATAAAACCACATGAAGTGATTTGAGGCAACGTGATGAGATCATTTTCAAGGAGTTTTTCCAAAGATGATTCATATGAAATTCCCAAAGGATTAAATGATCTATCCCAAGGCTATTTAGATGTATTCGTGTTTCTCAAAGAATTGTCATATGATGAATATTGTTGAGATGGGACTAATTCCTCTTGATTTCCTTGATCATAGATGAGATTCTCTTGATATTTTGAAATAGGTTCATCATCAAATATTGGTTTATCATTAGGATATTTTTGATCAAATATAAGGTTTTCATGATATTCTTTTTTATCAAATTTTGAATTATCAAAGATATGGTGTTCATAATGTTTTTCTTGATCATAGAGGTAAGGAAACAATGTTCTTAATGAGAATTGGTTAGATAATGTTTCCATTTCTTTTTCCATTTCTTGAATTCTTGTGAATAGAATATTATTTTGAATCTTTATGGTTAATTGATTTTTGGATCTTAATGAATGTTTTATTTTTGTAATCAAAGACCTTCAAGCACAACACAATAATTTTATCAATTATCACAAGAAATTCTTCCAAGCAATCCACCTTAGGTCAAATTTGGCTTTTAAATAGCTCTAATGAGGTAGGCTTGCTAATTTATCAAGGTATTTAATCAAGATTCCATTCAAAATGGATCCTAAACTTTCATCCCCCAAGTATGTTAAGGGGCTTCCCACCACTAGTATATCGGATTTTTGCGCAATCCATGAGGACCACTCGAGGAAGTTCAAAAATTTAGTATCCTTTTATCACACACCCCATTAAAGATGTATGCATTTCATTTTATAGTGGGTTGGATTCTCGCAACAAAATCAAGTGTATCCCACTTTGGGTTGTCCCTCTCACCGGCTTCGTTAAGGCAGATTCTTGGGAGGCAAGCCCACTACTGTTCTAGCATGTTCATGTGAAGCAAGGAAATGGAGTTAAGGTCAAGCTTTTGGGAATTTGGTTCACCAAAAGGTGAAGAGCATATCCCTAATTTTTCCTTAATTTCCCAAACATAATAAGCAATGTTCAATTTCTTTCACCCACTAACTATAGGGATTTGAGTATTTCTACTCTCTTCCACAAACAAGGGGCTTTGATTTTATGTGCTTGATTCCTCAACCTTTCTTATTAATCAAAAAGTTCAACACCTTTGGCATTTTGATTCACTAGAAGAAGTGAAGAGCATAGGCCTAAATGCTAAACTTTCCAAACAAAGAGAGGTTGTTTTGTAATTACTAGATTTTGAAATGCTCCAATGCCACAACTTAAGGGAAAATATTGACTAGTTTAAGGCTTACCTTTCCTTGTAGCTAGCAAAGGCTAGGGGCATTTTTGAGTGATTTTTTCCATTTTTAACTTACCTTGGCTATCGTTCCCCTTTCCAAATGTGCTTTTGCACTAGCAAGTTAGTCAACACAAACAATCACAATGAGGGAAACCAAATCGAATTTGAAGAAGCAAAGTTTATGTATTGAATCTTAAAAACCTTATTTGCAAATTTTGAGAAAAACTTGAACTAAGGAGTAAAAATCCAATTAAGTGATACAAATTTGGTTTTGTAAGCTTCTACAATTTTAATATAATTCCGATATACCTGGTTTTCTTCTTCTTGTGACTCCTCAAGAACCGCTTTGATATGAGAAAAGTTTTCCTTCTTGATCTTCCTAGCCAAAGCCTTGCCTTCATGATTAAACTTACTCTCTAGTTTTCTCACCTTTTTGTGATCACCCATCCTGCAGAATACAGTAAATCATTTTACCATAGTTAGATTAATCAGATTAACAAATTATGCAAAAGCGCTCCTAAAATACTTAAAAGTGCTATTTTATTTCTTGAAAGGGTTGTTAATCAGATTATAAGCGTTGCTTTAAGTCTGTCAGAAAATGTAAAAGTGCACAATTACTTAACAAAAGCGCTACAAAATTGATCAAAGGCGGTAAAAATAAGGTAAAAGCACTCAGTAAAAGATTGAAAGTGCTTAGTAGTTAGGAGAAATGCATTGTCGGTCTGTGCAAAAGTGCAAAAAGAATGATAGACAAGGAAAAGAAAGATCAAAAGTGTTGTGGATGGGTGCAAAGGCACACAGATTTGTCACAGAAGTGCTAGAACAGTGCTTGAAAGCATCATTTAATCTTGCAAAAGCATTGTTTAACCTGTCAAAAGTGTTGTTTCCTAAAAAAGCCAAGAGTTAAACACATGAAAATTTGATAAAAATTATATAATTCCGAGAGTTTAACAAAGTGAAGCATTCTGCCCCACAATGGGCGCCATTTTGTATACTAGGGAAAGTATCTTCATAGGATTAGTATTGACAAATATTTATATAAAAACTAAATAAACCACAAGATACCAATCTATTTAAACTAAAAATTGACAATTAAGCATCCTATGGTTCTCTAACTAAGAATGTTAATGCAAAGCTCTCAACAAGCTTCCATTAATGACAGTCCTAGAATGAGAAAGATAAATGATTAAAGCTAAAGCTAATTGCTCAATTCCAAATGCTCAATTAAATCTAGATTGCCTTTCTAAGCTCAAATTGCAAGAGGTTCAATGCAATTCTCAGATGTGTGGTTATGAATTATGAAGGTTTTGGTCTTCCTTTTATAGATTTTCCCAATGGTAGGGGGTGTAATGTACTTGATCATGATTAAGCCTTGGTTGAGTCCTTGGTTCCGCCCTTTGAAGACAATGCAAATTTTGTGTCCTCAAAGCTTGGGACAAGTAGACAAGATCAATGGACAAGATTCTCTTTCACTTTGAGTGATTGAGATTGAATTTGGCTTGATCCATGTGAAAGTCTTTCCTCAAATCCTATTGGTTGATTGAATTTCCTCCCTTTGTGGTTGTTGAGAGAAATTAGGATTTATTAATTGATTTAAATTGATTTCCTTAGCCATGTACCCCTTGAATGGGTTGAATTTGATTTAATCCAAGACTATACAATTAATTGATTTAATTACACTTTGATTTGATTGCATTTGATTAAAATGCTCTCAATTTTGATTTATCTCGAATTTAGACTTGATTTTAATTTTGATTGGCTAATTATGGTTTGTGATTCAATTGATTCAATTTTTTCCTGGATTTGATTTGATTTGACTTGATTTAGCATTAAATTGTCTTTGTCCATTTTTTAATGATTACAATAGTAGTTCAAAATTCAGAGCAATCTTTGTAGGCCAGTCCAAACATCCTCTGATGGCAGAACAATTTGGTTCATAGTATAGTCACACTCCTGCAACTTCATTAGTAATTCATATTTGGAAGTGTTACTTGACAGCACTGTTGCTTTTAAAACTCCATTCAAGGTTCTCACTGGTTTGATGAAAACCATGAATGTATCAGGAGATATGTCTATAGGAAGAAAGCATAAATCAATATTTATTTTGTCCTGCAACCTTATTTTGTAATTTTCTCTTCCAATGAACTTATTTGCGTCAAATCCCTTAGGCAAACCAAGACTTTCCATATTCAATTTCCTTTGTTCCATCTTTGTGATCTTCTGCTTAGCTTTGTCATCCAATTCATGTGCTTCCCGTAGCTTCTCACATTTTCGAATGATACTTGATACCTTTACTAAGGCATCAAGGCGGTTGCTAATTCCCGTGTTTTATAGATAATTATCACTCTTACTGTAGAGTTGTTGCATAATATCTTTTGCTTCCTTTTCTTTCTTGACAACATCCATGTTCTATTTAATGTTCTTATGGAGCTTCAAATAACATACTCTCATACTTTGAAGCATTTCAAACCACTCATAGAAGCTATTAGACATCACCAATATTTGGTCCCAAATGTGTTCTTTTGTAATCTTCACTAAATTATTATTAGTATTTGTTAAAGTTTGAATTGTATTACTGGCCTTCTTTAGTTCTTCTGCCATTTTTTCACAATTCTTTTTCTCTTCCACTGCTTTGTGTTCCCAATGATTGGCTTTATCCGCCTGAGAGTCCAATTGCTTTTGCAATTCTCGGTTGGAGGTAGCATTACTCTCTGCGGTTTTAAATAAGTTTTCTGAACTGGCTCTTTCTTCCTCTAGTTTTTTACTAATTTCTACCAATTTTCCCCTTAGTGCCTTCAACTCTACCTGCTCCTGTTCCTTCACTACTTCCTTTGCATGTTCCTTCTCTATATCTATTGATTTAGAGGTTGATTTTTTAATCTTTTTCTGTAATTCTTTCAAACTATTCTCTGAAGCTTTCCTCTTTGCTTTTTCATTGCCAATGTCTGACTGTAACTTTTCTATATTTTTCTCAAGCTTTCTTTTCTCTCTTTCCAGCTTTAGCAGTGCACTGTAGACCACTTGGTTCTTAGACTTTGACACATTGATTTTGTCCACATTTTTAACTTTGTTAAAATCCATTTGGAGAGTGATAACTTGAAATTCAGACTGATCTATCTGACTCTCTGGTGGGTTTCCATTTTTTTGGTGGAATAACAACCATGAACTCCATCATGTCTCTGTTTGGGTCATATGTTGGAAAAGCCCTGTTGGATGTAGGTTGTTCCTCTACAGCTGCAATAAGGGCACCAGTCTACAATAACTTCTTTATTTCCTTATGCTTGGTTTTTATTTCTACAAATTTATTATAGAAATCTTTGAAACAAAAATCTAGTGTTGCAGAAGGATTTGAATGTTTGAAAGGTGAACTAGAGGCAGAGCTTGCAATGCTTGTTGATCTAACTAATTCTCTTTGAGGATTTAAACTTCTAGAGGGTTTTGCTGAACCTGAAATTGCAATAAGTTCTTTAAGGTCGAATATCATTCTTGTCATTTTTCTAGTTGTGGAAATCTTTTGCTTCTTGACACTATCTTCTTCTATGGGATTCTATGTAGATTCTAGTGGCCTCTTTAGAGAGGGAACTTGTTGTATAAGTTTCCCAGTCCCACTGGCACCAATGCCACTACCAGACCAAGTAGTGGTAGATTGAAACCCAAGGCCTGCACCATGATCATAAGTAGTTTTTTCTGTCTCAATTGTATTCCAGACACCTTCTCCTATGGGACCCAAACCACCACGTTTATAACTCATTTTTTCCACAATGATTGCCCCTTTTCTATATAATTTTTTCCGGTCCTTGTTGGTTCCACTCTAACACCCAATCCCTGGAGTAAATGCAATTGGTGGATTATCATCCTCACTGTCTGGATCACTAGTGTTGTATGCCGAGTTAGGATGCTCCAAATTCCATAATTTTCTAAACTCTATATCCTCGTCTATTTCATCCAGATCTTCACTGGTCTTTGGTTCACCAAGATCCTTTCTCATACTCCAAAAATCATTCATTTTCATTCTAGTCCATTTTTTATCCCTACAAGCTTCTGATATTCTCTTTGGTATTTTTATGTTTGATGGATGAGCAGCTTTTTCGTAGAAATTATAGGACATCCTAGGCTGTACAATGCCTTGGTTTATTGTTGTCATAATTTGTGATGACAACTGTTCAACTAAAAAAATTTCCTCACCGAAAACTTTCTCCATCTCTTTTGTAGCATCATCCCAGCTATCCTTGTTTTCCAAATTCTCTAGAAATGGTTTACTTTCATGTTGAAATAAGTTTGCAGAGTTCTTATTAGCAACAAGCATTGTTTGATTGACGTTGAGTGGATCATACTTCCAGTACCACTCTAAATCAAATTGAAAAATATCTATAAAATTATTTGCCACTTTGAATGCCTTTCTCTCAAATGTTAACCCTCTAATTGAGAAAGGTAAGGAAGGGAATATGCTCTTCTTCGATTGGCCAGCAAAGAGTCTATATGTGCTCTCTAGTTGTACTACATATTCTACTGCAAACACCCTGTCTGTCACATGCATTGGAAGTTTGTGGGGTTGCAGATCTGATCCGTAAAACCTTAGCACAGTGTATTCTTCCATTAAGTAGCAGTCAACCAATTGAATTATGCTTCCAAGTTGGATGCAATCCCTACATGAAGCAGACAATTTGGGCATTGGAGAGCTTGTTATTTTTTTGTACAATGGTGCCAAAAAGAAGTCTACAAAATTACTGTAATTCCTTCTATTATCATACATTCTTATCTAAGGTGTCTAGTTATATATTGGAGTACATGTCACCCTCTAAATTTCAACCTTGTTGTCATTTCTCATTAATATTGCAGCATGCTTGGCTAGCAGAAGATAGCACAAGTGGGTTGTGAACCTAAATGTCTTAGAATTGCCTCTTTTAATCAATGCTAATTGTTCTTGCATCGATTGAACCACGTGTCCAACAAAATTATATCTTATTGGTTCATTGACACAATGGATATCCCAAATGAATTGAAGAATGTTGGCACCCACTTCCCTATTGCTTTCTAGTCCCAGGCAAAATGCTAGCGAGGATATAGTATCCTAAACCCATGGTACAAAAATGTTAAAATCATAAGGAGGCTTATGGTTCTCACCCAATGAAGTCTTTGCCTCTACAACTATTAGACCCTTTATAAATGAATCTTTTGCATTTGGTGGGACTGCATCATATTGCTCTACCAGCAATCCCAGGTCAATATGGACATTATAGTTTTGTCGGTCAAACCCTAGGTCTAGCAAACTGAGAAATTCTTCCTAGGTTATTGATAAAATTTCTTCCTAATTTTTTTACTCACAATTGCTTTTCTTTCTTAATCATAATTTTCTGCACAAATCAAGACAATTTCTAAGCAAGGGAAAACTTTGGGTAACAACATGTGACCCAAACCAACATCCCATGAAGCAACTTTATTGGTTTTTGCACCTATCGCTGGGTTAAATTTTATAAAATCAGACCTCTTTGGCCCAGTTGCCTTACTGCACAATATATGTTTAATTTTTATAACTCTCCTTTCATCATCGATAACAGGATCATAAACATCGTGATACTCATTAGTGAAACCAGGGATTTCTACTAGTTTTCTACAGTCTATTAAAGTTTTCCCATCTGCTTGCCCTTGGCCTTGAATTTTCGCTTTCCTCATTATTCTTCGGAAGAATGAAAAAACATAGATTCATAGATATTTACTAACAAAATCATAGATAATAACTAACTAATTAAGAAAACCCCAATTGTACATGCAAAAATTAAAATTTCAAAATCAAGTTAAACTAAATTTTTTACATTACAAAATCGGGATGCATCAGGCTAGATATCTTACCCAAAATTAAACTTTGAAATCTGGATAGATAGAAGTTAGAACGGCTAAGGCTCTGACAAATCACAGTCTCAAAATCTTTGATGACTGTTCAACAGTTCTTTTTAGCTCTGCTGCTACGAGTCGATAGGTTTTTAAAAAGGAAATGTTAAAAACCTTTCATTAAATGTAATGGTCTATAATTATACTATAATGGTAACATAATCTTTCTAAAACATAGTCATACCACGTAATCTTTCTAAAACATACCACATAACCTTTTTGATGAATTACATGTCAATGTGTCATGTTTCCGGAGTGAGTTTTCAGAAAAACTTTTTGAAACCCATGGTACTTCTGAAATACAACTTCAACCGTTCATCTCTCGTAGTCCAACGATTGTCACAATTTTAAAATATTAATAATTGAATACACACTAATGAATATTAATCATTAACTATATTCACTTAGAATAGCTTATCCATGAAATTTGAACCAATCGCCATTAAATGATAAAGTTTGGAAACATTTAATTATTACATGAAACAAAAGTACAACACAAATTTTTTATATTGCATAAGGAAAAATTTCATTACAATTCAAATATGCCCATAGACCATATCTATTAACGATTCTTATGATCAAAACAAAAAATAAAAGTCATAGCACTTCAAATTTCTTAAAACATTTTCATATTTTTTTTTTTAACATACATGATTACAATTTATATCATTGCAAAAAGCCTAGTAAGATACTACCACCAGAGGGAGACACAGTAGAGGGACTAGAGAGTAGAGACTAGGTAGATTGAGGGACTATCTGACTGAGGCTCCCTTCCTTCTATGTGGAAGTCTAAAGAGAGGATAATGTCGAGGAATTCTTCTAGCCACCAATAGTACCCAGGTTCCTCCAGTAGGTGCCACTTCCAGAGGAAATCCCTCCCAATCTATGCCCACTTCCAATGACGCATGAGCTGCTCAGCATCAAGGTTCAATAGAAATGGTTGCTTGGGAACATTTACTCCTGGTTATAGAATCTTAGGCAAATCATTTGCCCAAGGAATTCCAAAACCAATTTCTAAAAATATGACAACATGCACATCATCGCCGAAGTACTCTTCTTTGAAAACTTTCCTTAGAAGCATGATAATATCCACCTTTTCCCCCCAGGTCCAACAGAGATGCCAAGAATCGAGATGAAATGTCATTGTTAACTCTATACCTATTTTCACTCTCCATAAATTCACATCTGAGCGCCATCCTTATAGCCTCCTTGGTGAAGGCTCCCAACTCTGTAGCAATAGATGCTAGGATTGGGTATGTGACCAGGCCTAAAAAGGCCTTCTGATCCTCCAAGGCAGTGCATTTCAAACAAATTGGAGTGTCCATTGAAAATCAAAGAGAACGTAGCACTCGTAGACTATTTTCACAAATATGCTTTCTCAATTGTAAATTAACGAGCATAGATTGATCTATTTATAAGTCCTAATTGAAATTCTTTCTCTTCCCTAAAGATCTAATTAATTCGTAAGATAAATGGTAACTATCCAAAAATCTCTAAATCTTTCATATTTAATGCATTAGTGGGTGAAATTGGAAACAACACTTATGATAAGACATTTTCTATCTTGGGAATAACAAAGGCCAAAAGGATCGCACCACGCTGGTGGACATAACAATTATTTATTATAAAAAAAAACTTGAAACCTATGCCCACTCCATAGAAACAATAAGAAAAGTACATTAGCTACAAAATGGTAGGAGGAAATGAAGCTTTACCATTGATGTAAGATCATCGAACGATCAGAAAACAATGTCCTTAGATGAGATGACATTTTTATTCAAGCCTTAACTTTAAGGCATTATTCTATCAAGGTAATGAATAGTTATATGATGTCACACATATCTGTCAATGAAAATTGAAAGGCGCCATCTAAGAAACCATTAATTCACATTAATTTAATTGATGTAATGACTCATCTAATCATCGTCATTAATTAATATTTTTATCTAATATTACTGAAGATTGCCAAAAGAATTCTACTTTTTTGGTGTCAGAAAATGAGGTCACAGACTCACAGTGTCACACGTCCATTCGATTACAACATATCAATGGCCAAAGGTGAATTTCAGGCCTATTGTTGGTCTTCATAATCTTTATGAAAAATTCTCGGTGGAATCATGAGATGTGGTATGATTGATCATGGGATTATTGGTACAATCAATCATACCATGTGTCATGATTCCGTCGAGAATTTTTTGTAAATATTATGAAGAGCAACAATAGGCCCGAAATTCACCTTTGGTCGTTGATATGTTGTAAATCCAACGGACGTGTGTCGTGTGAGTCTATGACATCATAGCAATGGGAGTGGGACCCGATGCAACTTCAACATCAAATCACAACCATTGGATTAAGAGAGATGAACGGTGGAAGGTGCATTTCAGACGGAATGTAGTGAGATCACTCCTTTACTGAAAAATCTCTCCAGAATCATCACACGTGTCATTCTTCATATTTCTAATTATTCAATCGCCATACCAACTATAAATTTTTGAAAACCATTCACCATGACAAATAAATTAATTCAAATATTTGGAAAATAGTTTTACCATATTTTTATATAAATGGTATCTATTATTAAAAAATTCACCACCAAATATCCATATTTTGAAACATAATTCGCCATCAATATTAATAATTTTCCTAAAAAAAATTATAGTCGCCATTTTTTTACAAAAATGGTATACACTATTAAAAAATTCGCCACCAAATATCCATATTTTGACACATAATTCGCCATCACTATTAAATTTTTTCCCTCCAAAACACATGATTCACCACAATTTTATACTTTTCAGGAGGGGGGGGGGTCTCTTAAGGTTATCCATGTCGTTCTTGAACATTACCATAATTATTCACATGACTTGTCTTGAATATCCAAAGGTTCTATACACTATGACAACCTTCAATATGATCGGATCTCCCTTCAAGTGATTAGGCTTTTAAATAAGGAACCTTTCTCTTTTACAATTTTTGCATAGACCTGTACACAGTCGTTCAAAACTTTTTAACTTGATATTTATCTCCAATCGCTCCGGTGAGATTAGTCTAAATGTGTTTATTACAAACATATCCAAAATTTAGCAAAATGAAATGGTGCATTTGGAAGATATGGTCCTCTTATTGAGATTGTATTTTTTGAGACAATCACACATTCACCATCAACAAACTACTCTCTTACATTTGCAACTTGGCTTTGATACCATGTTAAATTCCAGAGATCAATTGCAAATGTAATCACACTGTTATGATTGTATGTGTTTTCTAAATGCATCAATCTCTTTGTATTTATACATGAAAAGGACAAGAAGAGACATGTCCCTTAATGGGACATGTCTATTCATTAATGTATTTTATCAATTTAACTATTTAGTTATTATGAGAATAATTATAATCTAACTTTATATATATATATATATATATATATATATATATATATATATATATATATATATATATATATATATATATATATATATATATATATAAATTATTTCTCATAATAATCATATAGTCTAACAAAACTCATTATGCTCTAAACTTAGTATTATGAGTAGGTTGACTACACCATATTAAAGTCACCACAAATTATAAAAAGAAGAAGAAATAATGCAGACAATTACCCAACCATCTCCACAACACCATTCTTTCCAATCCATAATTAGTTGCATGAAATTTGATAATGTCAATGAAATGACTATCAATATCAAGCATATTGTACATATCATGATGGTTGAGCTCTTACATTGAAGTAATATTAGAGGAGCTTAAATAAGGGTAGATATTCATACAACACCAAGACCATCTTCGTGTACAAGGTAGTGAACCATGAACCATGATATTTTTTTTAGATTCATATGAAGAAATAAACCTTAACTTCTTGTAAGAGAAAAACACAAAGTCTATCAAATTTCTAGTGTGCAAAATAAACTTAAAATTGATGAGAATATTTATAAGTCCTAGAACATTTCATGAGATGTTTTTTTTAAATCGGGAGATCCTCAATTGACAACTTTGGATGACTATCCTAATCAATAAAAACCATAAATTACTACTTAAAAATGAGTGTTGGTTCAAAAAGGTCTTGTCCCCAAGAAAGGTAAAGCAATATTTCCTCCATTAAATTCCTTAGAAAAAATATCTTTGCTTATTAGTAAGCTAGGGGGCTACATAGCAATTCATGAGAACTAACAATGAAGGTCCTAGAAGATGACTAATGACTTTGAGATGGTAAAATTTAGATGTTTTGGATAGAAATATACCTGATGGAAAGAGAAGTTGAGTCATTCTTATGAACATACTATTCCATTTTAGCCATAAGGGTGGCTTATTAGGCTTGACAAGTTTTGAGGTAGTAGGTTTCTTCCCTTCCACATCATTTTAACCCTTTTTCTTAATTGATGGTTTTGTTGTTGAACTAAAGGCTTAAGAACATAATGTAGTATAAGAGCATAGTCCTCAATTTTAGGATTCATTCATTAGTGTCTATAGAAATTTTTTGCATGATTAATGTGCGTCACATTTTGTGAAAAATAAAAGGGAACTTGTTTCATTCTCTTACAATTATTTGATACTAAAGGTGAGGTCTACCTTAATATAAACTTGTGGGTGGGTTGAATAGAATGGAACAACTTTTGACTCAAGATAGATACAATGTTATAGAGGCTAGACTAAAAGATCTAGAAATTCAACCTGTACAAAGACCTTAAGGGATACTTTCCCATAAACTTTAAGCTAGAGGTCAAATGAGATACCACTAAAGTATTTCACATGAAACAACAATTAGAGAAAATTAGAAGTATATGTACCTATTAGAGATCATTGAAAGAAAAAAAAAGTTCAATTCTAAATATTGTTGAGCTTAATAACACTAATTTCCATGTATACTTAATCTAAATAATAAAGATCTACAATGAAGAAATATGATTGCCACACTAAGTATATAAATTACAATTCTCATATGACAAATGTACGAAATCAAAATCAATAATAAAATATATATAAAAGATGAAAATATTACTATCTCATTATTTACCTTAAAAACAAATCAAATTTATAAACTGTCTTTCATAACATCTCTATCACTATGTATAATAAAAAAAGAACTACATTGATTGCTTTATTCTAACCTAACATGAAGACGAAAGATAAAATTAATGACTAAATTGTCGTGTCCAAGCACTATGTTGAAACAACAAAAACCAAACAGAAAATCCAACACAAAAACAAAACCATAAAGTTTGAAAAAATAATTTGGAGAAAGAGTTATGAGAGATGATTTGTGAAAGAAAACTAACGAAAAGGAAATCAAGAGAACATTTAAAATAGTTTTAGATAGAAAATTTGATGGAGAGTTTCGAAGGCAACGAGATTTCACAGGCTTTCTTCAATAACGAGAAGACAAACTAGGCTTTCTTCATCATCCCTAGATTCTCAACTCACATGGTTTTTCCCCAACAAGGAGACAAATTAATGCAGAGTTCATCATCCCTAGACTCTCATACATTTTCACTCTATAAAGAATGAAAAATTAAAAACAATATTCATGTAGAGCACGTAGTCACTTGTGAAGTGTAGATTGTCCAAGTTTATTATAATTCTCTAAACAAATAGCAATGCCACACTCAAATAATGTTTCTTTCAAGATATTTGAAACTCATATTAATTTAACATGGAGAGGAATAAGTTTTATGGGGATTAGGAGGTAAGGGACTGGAGAAGTAAAGAAATTGTTATCAAAATAAATGTTCACATTTAAATGAGTAAAAGTAAAGATATTTAATTTTCCCCTAAAGGAGTTTGCTGGTAGCAGGAGGAGCATTGTTGAGGAGGTAGCTTTCAAGGTTGTATTTCTTGATCTTTCTTTAGTTATGTTGTAATCTATTTTCAGCTGTAATTGTATTGTACATTTTATTCAATTAAAAATAAATAAATAAAATATTTAATTTTGAATTTGATGAAGGTTTTTTTTTAGATATCGTTAATTAATTTTTTAGTATATCATTATTTTCAAAATAATTAAACAAATCCTGCTATTGTTTTCGAAATAAGGTATTTGTGGGTATTTGTAGAATAAGAGAGATTGAAAGATTAACAGAGGAATTGGTGAGTAGAAATTTGGAGGCCGGATATTGAAAACAAATGGGTGGACAACTGCTAAGATGTGAGCCAGTGCACCATGGCCTTTTACTTGCAGACATTGAAGCAATCAAGAGGTTTAATGCATGTGGTTGGTTGGGTTATTTTCTTCAATTATCAGATTTTAATGAGGAAGTGGGAGTTGAGTTTATGAAAACTTTTGTGGAAGGGCAGGCGACTGTATGGGGTTTAACGGTTGTCGAGACAGAAGAAAGAATAGCAGAGGTCACAAGGTTACCAGCAATTGGGGAACATTACCCTAATGTACATGACACTAGGTCATCACGAGCCCAGTTTTCCCTTCCAAGTGATCCTCCTCTGGAGATTAGCAAGCAAGGGTGAAAAAGAATGTCTCTTCCTCCACCATTCAATGAGATAGCCATGCATATTATCAGGTACCTAACATGTGAGGGAAGATTTTCAAATTTGCATGCTCATCATTTTAAGCTACTTCGCTACATAAGGCATAGTCTCCCAGTAAATGTCCCTAATTTCTTGTATAATATGCTAAGTATTAGCACTGAGGAGACTCAAAAAGGGAATGTAAATTATGTCACCCACCATGCCCTAATTAAACTGCTAGTTGAAAAATCCCTTAGGGATGTCTCTCCCTTAGCATGGTCAGAATTTGTCCAGCATAAAACATTGCAACCACAAGTTGACCCTACTGAGCAACCCCTAGGAAATGATGCAGAATCTTCTAAGCTCGTCGTAGAAACAACTACACAAGAAAAAGAACCAAAATTATTTCAAGAAAATATACCTTCACCCGTTCTGGAAAGTAATGTTCCTACTTCTTCCACAAGAGAAGGAAAATGAAAAATTGGAGAAGAAACCCCTCACTTTGAAAGTGAAGTTCAAAACCCTACGGTTCCAAAAAGTAAAAGAAAAAGGTCAAATCCTACAGCATCTGTTCCTGCAGCAGAAAGGCCAAAAAGAATCCTGAAAAAGAAGACTATAGAGGTTGTGGAAAAAATAGTGCGTAGAAGTCCTCGGATGTGAGGACAAGTGTCTCCAACTTCCCTAGAAAACCCAAGTGTTCCATTAGCAAAACCTACCAGAGAGCCTTCTCTTAAGTATATTTCTGAAAATTCCCCTAAGAGAATAGAAGTACCTACATCTTCCCAAAATCTGCAAGAACCTTGTGGTAACAAATCACATGATGATCTAGGAGTACCTGAGGAAAACCCTAATGTAGCACAAGAAAACATTGTTGAAGATGTCCAGATGACTCCTCTACCAGACCCTGTTTATTCCCATATGTCTATTGTGCCTTATAAAGTAACATAGTTTACTGAATATTTTGAACAGACTTCTAAGAAAAAGAGAAAATAGAACACCCAACTGCAAGAATTTGGCCCTCCAACAATACAATCTATTCTCTTCAGTCTATATAACTAGTTTGTTTTCCACAAAACTTGGTGGAAACAAGAAAGAAGCATAATGCAAAAAGAGATAGATGACAAGAAAGAGGAGATAGAAGTTCTTAAGGAATAGGTAAAGAAGCAAAAGCAACAAATGGATCATGCTCTCAAATTAGCTGATCAGGTTATAGCTTGTAGACCACCTCCTAAAGTGTATGCCATTTGTTTGAAAGAGTGGTTTCTCTTATTTCAGCTGACGATGACTATGAAGGATATAGACTATGAGTTTAAATCTGCTCAAGAATTCTATGGATTATACCAAACCCTTCCTTCATGGCAACAGAACTTACTTTGTGAGCTCTATCTGCATAATTTTGTCATTCCTCATGAAACTGAATGGAACCCTTTTCTTTACATAGGTGATATCCATTTGAGAGCCATAATGTCATGGATGCACAATGAGGGAAATTATGATAGGTAGCTAAATAAATACAGAGACCTGAAAAAGTCTGAACCATTACCCTTAAGGGCTGAGTCGAGAAAACATGATGTCCTCCTAAGAGATTGGCTTAACCTAACCTATGGAAGGCCTAAACCTGAAATCAGAGAAAAGGTCTTTGCACTCAGAGACATTTTATAGGGAGTGTTAGGGGTTGCCCTATTTTTCATTTCAGAGAGCTCTTGCAAAGGTAAGGAGCCAATGGAATAGGTTACCGGAGGCCTTCAAGAAAATAGAGCCACATAGCCCAATCAATTTTGAAGCAACTGCAAATAGAGCAACTAGGTATATGCAGCTGGGGCGTTAGACTAGAAGAGAAATATGGATTTTCCTATCTTTCCAACCACCAACACTCTTATGGCCACTGTATGATATCAATGCCACTAGACTAGACCATCTATAGGAGGAGCATCGTACAGATTATTGGGTGAGGACACGAGGATTCTATTATACTTTTAAGAGTGGGAAGAAGGAAAAGACAAGTGTTGGTGATTTTAGATCTATAGCCAAAAAATGTAATGCTTGAGGATAAGCATTATGTTTGTTAGGGGGCAGATGATGAGACAATTTATTGTCTCTATTTTTTTATAATCTTGATGCTTTGTTGAAACATTTTCAATACATTTTATGAACCTATAACTATGTGAACTTGTGATAAGTACAGTTAGAACCACCAAGATTATGGGTAGTTAGATATGACATGTTTTGCTAAACATTATATATAAATTTTAGTACTTCATATAGCTACTTTAATCCATGTTCTAATATTTGGGTAAGAATTGACTAGTTGACATGTATACATACCACATGCTACTAACCTGCCAGGAAAACAAGGAGCACCTAGAGAGTGCATCGATCACATTGAAGAAAAGGAGTTTAAGTTTTAGCTATGATGGAGAAAGCAATCACAGCACTGAGGACCATGCCACTACTGGAAAGGAGCCATCATTCCAGAGAATATAGGAAACAACTCTGCTATATTTCCTCAATGCTCATTAGTCTGTTAAAATCAGTTATCCAAACTTTATTGTACTCTGTCGTGGTTGTTATATTTCCTTCTTCTATGGTGAGACTTAGTCAAAATTTACTTTCATGCTTTCAATAAGCATCAATCCTCTATATAAAGGGATTTTATTGGTTTAGTTGTGTAAGGAGAAAATATACACATTGGTTGTGTTTAGTAAAACAGATCTACTATTTCTGTGTTTCATGTATTGTTCCATTACTATGTAATCAGTTTAAGAGAATATAATGAAAGAGTGATTTTGAGGTATCTTCTATGTTAGTAGTTAGCAAAAGCCAACCAAGGGGGGCCACTTGGGAGGTGGAGTAGATTGGGATAAAGTAGAATTGCTTTATGCATTTTCCATGTTTTCAAGTCAAAATTATTATTTTACTCCTGCAGCATTACTACTGTGAATGTTCCTGCAGCACTTGCAGAGATACACATAGTGAATGCTTTGAATGGTTAAATAGGCTTAGGTTAAGTTTACAAGCTTTCAGTAGTAATAGTAGTTAAGTGTGCTTACTTTCCTGCAGCAATAGCATAGGTTTCTTTCATGCATTTTATCTTCCTTCAACATAGGTAGTATGACTCTTTGAGGAACTTGGTGCACAAACTATGTTGTCCCATTTCAAGTTTACATCCCTGGGTTGACAATCTAAATGCATTTCATGATGGGAAAAGTAATCATTAGTATGAATACATTATTACTAAGAGAGACAATGGCATGATTATCATTACCTATTGTGAGACTGTTCAAAGACCATATTTTTATGGAGTCGTATGAAAAAATAAACCTTAACTTCTTGTATGAGAAAAATACAAAGTCGATCAAATTTTTAGTGTGCAAAATAAACTTAAAATTGATGAGAATATTTATAAGTCCTAGAACATTTCATGATATTTTTTTTAATATGGGGAGATCCTCAATTGACAACTGTCACTACTACATTTGGGGCCAAATTTTGACAGACACTTCCGACGGGTAATTTTTTTTAATGAATTTGTTATTTTTAAAAAAAAATAGGCCCCGGTGATGTCGGTATTCTAATGGGTTTTAAATTGACCATTGGAATTCTGACAGTTTCGGGTATACATAAAAAACAAAAAGTGAAGCGCCAAATCATTTTTATTTCAATTGGCATAGAAAAGGAGTGGGAGAAAATGAGTGAAAGCTGGGCGCGAGAGAAGGTATGTAATTTCTTCATCTTTCGAGCCTCTGGCATCATATTCGACCGTAAATTTCAAATGCATTGCATTTTATTTGATCATGAATACTCTCTGAAATGACTGCAATATTCTACTGGTGTTGTGCCCTAGCCAGTACTTTATCTCTATTATTTGATGTTACTGGTGTCATGCCCTAGCCCATGCTTTAATTATTTGATGTTATTGGTGCTTGTGCTCAAGGATATCCATTTTTTTGAAATGTTGACTATGGTTATCAAATGGACAGCCTGTGAGCTTCTAGCTAGGTGCCATTTGTATTGATAGCTTAGGGTACCAAATGTATTGTATCATTGATAGTTGAGACTTTGTTAAAATGAAATAGGACAAAGAATGATTTTGATTTAGTTCTTTAACTCCATTATTTGATATTATTGGTGCTTGTGCTCAAGGATATCCATTTTTTTGAAATGTTGACTATGGTTATCAACTGGACAGCCCATGAGCTTCTAGCTAGGCACCATTTGTATTGATAGCTTAGGGCATCAAATGTATTTTTATATCATTGATAGTTGAGAATTTGTTAAAAAGAAATAGGACAAAGAATGATTTTGATTTAGTTTCTCTATTTTCATCCCTAAGTGGCTTACAACCCTAGAGAAGTATATGCAGATTTACGGATGCAGTTGTAGGATACATAGCAGCTAATAATTCACAAGAAATCCATGCATCCAATTTGAATAGCAATTAATACAAAGAAATAGGGTCCTCGAATGGCCCAATCATCTGGACCTTGACTATCCCCTCAACCAGTGACCCTTCAAAATCGAGTTATCATGCAATCAGTGAGTGATCCTCCATTCTCTTGGTCTGCCCTGCATCCAAACATATTGGAAATACACAATACAATGATAACAAGCCTTTCACAATCCCCCTTCCCTTAAGGAACACTATCAACATCTAGACCTTGACTGTCCCCTCAACCAGTGACCCTTCAAAACTGGGTTATCATGCAATCAGTGAGTGATCCTTCATTCTACTGGTATGCCCTGCATCCAAACATATTTGAAATACAAAATGCAATGGTAACAAGTCTTTCACAATCCCCCTTCCCTCAAGGAACACTATCAACTTCGGGACCTTAACTGTCCCCTCAACCAGTGACCCTTCAAAACTAGGTTATCATGCAATCAGTGAGTGATCCTTCATTCTCCCATTCTGCCCTGCATCCAAACATATTGGAAATACACAATACAATGATAACAAGTATTTTAGAATCCCCCTTCCCTTAATAAACACTATCAACATCCGAACCTTGACTGTCCCCTCAACCAGTGACCCTTCAAAATTGAGTTATCATGAAATCAGTGAGTGATCCTTCATTCTCCTGGTCTGCCCTACATCCAAACATATTGGAAATACACAATACAATGATAAAAAGTCTTTCAAAATCCCCCTTCCATCAAGGAACACTATCAACAAGTGATCCTTCTTCTTATCAACCATATCCAATGTTTCATTGAAGTCACGGCCAAGAGTGAAGGTCATCTTACCCATACCATTCATGGATTCTGAAATGTTGTTCCAAACTCCTGAAAACTTTTTTGTTGCTTCTTGTTGCCTCTCCCTGATTAAGACCCCCCTCATCCTCAACATGGTCTTCATCACCTATAGTCTTGATTTCATGGATATGGGACATGTAAATATCTTTAAATACTTCTTCTACCACAATGTCCTCCTACCCTATCTTCTTGATCTTCCTGGCTAAAGTGGATGAATCCACACACAATAACCCAAAATGAAGGATTTTGTATCCTGTAATGAATCTCAGTCACTGGTAACGCATGGATAGTCAAACCAAGAGTCTCCAAAGCATTCAATAAGTGAATATGAATGTTTTAAAACTTTCCTCTCAACTTCCCCAACCACTCCTAATCGATTAGAGGGATATTTCTAGAATCTCCACTATTCCTATCCTTACCAACAATTCTTAAACATACTTTATCTGATATGATAATAACATGCTAAAGTGAACCAATGGCATGTTCTTCGTGTGGTACAAGGAAGATTTGGTTATCAAATCTTCCTTCGTGCAAGATGAGCGCAAGAGAAGGTATGTGATTTCTTCATCTTTGATTGGTATCTTTGATGGGCAACGTCTTTCGAGCCTCTGACATCATATTCAACCGCAAATTTCAAATGCATTGCATTTTATTTTATCATGAATACTCACTAAAATGACTACATTCTACTGGTGTCGTGCCCTAGCCTGTGCTTTATCTCCATTATTTGATGTTATTGGTGCTTGTGCTCAAGGATATCGATTCATTGTTTTGAAATGTTTGAATTCACATTTGTTGATATTACAATTCATCATATCAGATAAAGTATGTTTAAGAATTTTTAGTGTCTAAACACTCAACTAATCCCTTTAACCGATTAGGAGTGGTTGGGGAAGTTGAGAGGAAAGTTTTCAAACATTCATATTCACTTATTGAATGCTTTGGAGACTACTGGTTTGACTGTCCATGTGTTAATGTTTAGAAGAGATCAATAAAGTATTTAAAGACATTCTTACATGTTTGGAGAGGTTTAAGAGGCACTTATCATGACTGTACCCTCACAAACAGCGGCATAGACTAGTTTTACTAAGTTTCCTTTCTCTATTTTGAGGTTTCCTTTCTCTGTCGCAAGGTTACAGTCAAAGGGTTCATTGACAAAATGATTCTTTGAATGGTTACTATAAATATGAATGATTTGATATAGCATATTTCTCATTTTACTTGAAGTTTGGAATAGCTTGTACTTGAAGTTTGGAATAGCGTGTGCTTGTGCTGGAATTATTGGTAGAAGTGAATGGAAGGAATAGTGTTGGTGTTAGGTTTCATTTATTATTGAATTCAATGGTTTCCAAGATATGTTGAGGAGTTTTATCCTTGTTTAATGTTAACTGTTCCTGCAAAATCCACTCATACAATAGTGAAATGCTATGTGATTGACAATTTCATACAATTGGTCCTTTGGCGTGTATTAAACAGAATAGAATTTTCAGCATATTATTATCATTCTATTTCTTTGTTGTTAACATGCCATTGGTTTAGTTTTGTGAAAAAAAATTCGTGTTAAATTTTTTTTTCTATTTTTTCCATTTGATAACCACAGTCAACATTTCAAAACAATGAATAACATCAAATAATGGAGATAAAGCATGGGCTAGGGCATGACACCAATAGATTAAAATTTAACCAATGGCATGTTTACAACAAAGAAATAGAATGATAATAATATGCTAAAAATTATATTCTATTTAATACACACCAAAGGACCATTTGTATGAAATTGTCAATCACATAGCATTTCACTATTGTATGAGTAGATTGTCTAGGAACAATTAACATTAAACATAGCCAATGTTCTCTTTACTTTCTAAAATCTCTGCAAGTCAAGAACATTAGAGTTGTATAATACATTGTTAGTATCCTCTTTCCATGGGTCCTAGGTCTTCGGGTCCATGAAAAGGAAATAGATTACAAAATACACTTCAAAACAAAGGAAAAACTTAGCAAATTCAGTCTAACTCGCTATAGATGAAGGAACAGTCATGCTAATAGTTCCTCTAAGTCTTCCAAAACATTTATTGAATTCCCCTAAATTCCTATTGGCTCCCCAAATTTCTTAATCCAATCAATTTACATCAGGATCATGAGAAACTTCAAAGGATTAAAAACATTACTTGGAACAGTCACTGGTTTTACCAGTCAAAATGTAAGGAATAGAATTTTAAAGTGCTCACAATACATTCAATGATGAAATGAATGCTTGGAGATTTCTTACTATTCCATCCTTGAATTTAGAAACCAAAACAATAAGTAAAGAAGCCTTTCAACAATGCATAACACAATGGACTTGCAGATTTAAACTTCTATTTTTATTAAATCTCTATTCCTGTAGTACACTCTAGGCTTAAGTCTGTCGTACAATGACTTCCAAAGGTTACATATAACTCCATCACAACTTCCCCAACCATGAAGAACATAGGTGAAGAACTTGATGGTTTCATGTTTTAATCTTTAAGAGCTTGATCAAGAACATAGGTTTTAATGAAATATCAATTTGATTTGCAAAGTTTGTGTTCTTTACAAATTTGAAAGGCTCTAATACTTACTAGGGAGGATGTGGATGTGCAACCTTATGCTTTTACTACTAAGTCTCTATTTGTTGGGCATACTGATTATAAGTACTTGACATATATCAAAAAATGTTGCTAATTAAGGTTGGCAGGATGATTACGCCTATCCTGAAAAAAGACTGTCAAATCATTATGCTTTCAAATCAATTACCTATCAACATATCCCTTGCGAGGGAGATAAGCCAAACACATGAAGAACATGCACATAAACACGACAACTGAAAAACTTAAATGGAATACACCAAGAAGTACCAAATGATGAATGCTCAATTGTTGTAATGGAAAAGCATCAGAACCGTCCATTTCTAGAACTTGATTTTCTAGTCTAAATGATTTTTCTATAGTTGTAATGATTTTTCTAGAACTTGATTTTCTAGTCTTAATGATTTTTCTATAGTCCTAATGATTTTTCTATAGTACTCTTAATGATTTTTCTAGAACTTGATTTTCTAGTCTTAATGATTTTTCTATAGTCCTAATGATTTTTCTATAGTCTTAATGATTTTTCTTTCATCCTGATGTTTGTTGCTCTTGATATTTAGGCCTTGCATTTGAATTTTTATTCATTGTTTTATTTCAACTGGATATTTCATTCATTTTTCATATACACAGAGACTACACATGCTGATAAAAAATGAGCTATTTGATTAAGGTTAACTATTCATGATTGTAAATAGTCAATATTTCTGATGGTACTCCTTGGTGTATTTGATTTTAAAATAATCATGTTTCTATGGCTATGATAAATGTCCCTTTGTGTTGAGAAAATTAGAGTTGAAAAAATGGTTGCAAACGAATCATCCTTCTTCCACCAACATTCTAGTCAATGTACAAGTAACGAGTCATTCCATTCAAGAAAGACCATGTCTGACAATATCAACCCAGAACAAAATAAGGAGTATGCAGAATTTAGTGATCGTATCTTCCATTAGAGCCACTTCATATGCACAGGTGATGAACATGCATATTTGCCTGAGCACTATTGGGAGCTTACCTAGCAACACATGTACTATTGTGAAAATCACCACAATTCTATTTGTTGCTGGGTCTAGCTCCCAATATTGCTTGGTCAAATATGCATGTTTTTCACCTATGCATATACCTTCTATGATCAACTCTTATATGCACAGGTGATGAACATTTAGATTTGCCTAAGCATGCAGTACTTTGAGTAGTCCTCCAACACATGTACTATTGTGAAAATCATCACAAGTCCATTTGTTGTAGGGCAACTCATAGTACACATGTTTGGAGGCTAGGTCTAAAGGAAACAAGAGAATTTGAAGAGTCACGAGTCTTAAGACTGTACTTAATATAGCCAAGCTTCATTCAATGGTACATTCAAACATGAAACAAACCATTCTTAAACCAGATTAAACTAGTAAACCAAAGGACATACTGATTATAAGTAAACTAGTAAACCAAAGGACATGCTTTTACTACTAAGTCTCTGTTTGTTGGGCATACTGATTATAAGTACTTGACATATATCAGAAATGTTGCTAATTAAGGTTGGCGGGATGATTACGCCTATCCTGAAAAAATACTATCAAATCATTATCCTTTGAATGGTTACTATGAATATGAATGACTTGATATAGCATATTTCTCATTTTACTTGAAGTTTGGAATAGCTTGTGCAAGGGTGAAAGTACTTTTGATCATTTTGGTCGTGACTATTCCTCTACACAGTCAGCAAATGTAACTGTCTAATGATTATATGTAATGTTGAATCGATTAAATGCTTAATTCTTGGTAGAAGTGAATGGAAGGAATAGTGCTAGTGTTAGGTTTAATTTATTATTGAATTCAATAGTTTCCAAGATGTCTTGAGGAGTTTGCTCATTTTTTAATGTTAACTGTTCCTGCACAATCCACTCATACAATAGTGAAATGCTATGTGATTGACAATTTCATACAACTGGTCCTTTGGCATGTATTAAATACAATCCACTCATACAACTGGTCCGTTGGCGTGTATTAAACATAATAGAATTTTTGGTATATTATTATCATTCTATTTCTTTGTTGTAAACATGCCATTGGTTCAGTTTTGTAAATTTCTTTTCGTGTTAATTTTTTTTTTCTATTTTTTCCATTTGATAACCACAGTCAACATTTCAAAATAGTGAATAACATCAAATAATGGAGATAAAGCATGGGCTAGGGCACGACACCAGTAGATTAAAACTGAACCAATGACATGTTTACAACAAAGAAATAGAATGATAATAATATGCTGAAAATTCTATTCTATTTAATACACGCCAAAGGACCAATCCCAAAAATTCTTAAACAATAAAGTATGTTTAAGAATTGTTGGGAGTAGTTTTCAAACATTCATATTCACTTATTGAATGCTTTGGAGACTAGTAGTTTGACTGTCCATGCATTACCAATGACTAAGATTCATTAAAGGATACAAAACCCTTCATTTTGGGTTATTATGTGTGGATTCAAATGTAGGTTTGATTTGGTTAATGTTTAGAAGAGATCAATAAAGTATTTAAAGACAATCTTACATGTTTAGAGAGGTTTGAGAGGCACTTATCATGACTGTACCCTCACAAACAGTGGCATAGATTGGTTTTACTAAGTTTCTTTTCTCTATTTTGAGGTTCTCATTGCCAAAGTGGCCAAAGACTATGTTAGGCTAATAAAATATGGGGATTCTCTTTACCGTTGCAAATCTTTGAAGGTTGTTGCACTTGGACAGATGTGGATGTGCAACCTTATGCTTTTACTACTAAGTCTCTGTTTGTTGGGCATACTGATTATAAGTACTTGACATATATCACAAATGTTGCTAATTAAGGTTGGCAAGATGATTACGCCTATCCTGAAAAAAGACTATCAAATCATTATGCTTTCAAATCAATTACCTATCAATGTATCCCTTGTGAGGGAGAGAAGCCAAACACATAAAGAACATGCACATAAACACGACAGCTGAGAAACTTAAATGGAATACGCCAAGAAGTACCAAATTGTGAATGCTCAATTGTTGTAATGGAAAAGCACCAGAACCGTCCATTTCTAGAACTTGATTTTCTAGTCTAGATGATTTTTCTATAGTCGTAATGATTTTTATAGAACTTGATTTTCTAGTCTTAATGATGTTTCTATAGTCTTAAAGATTTTTCTTTCGTCCTAATGTTTGTTGCTCTTGATAAATTAGGCCTTGAATTTGAATTTTTGTTCACTATTTTATTTCAGCTTGATATATATTTCATTCATTTTTCATATACACAGAGACTACACATGCTGATAAAAAAATGAGCTATTTGATTTAGGTTAAATATTCATGATTGTAAATGGTCAATATTTCTGATGGTACTCCTTGGTGTATTCCATTTTAAAATAATCATGTTTTTATGGCTATGATAAATGTCCCTTTGTGTTGAGAAAATTAGAGTTGAAAAAATGGTTGTTCAGTGTCTGTGTATCTGCAGGTTGCAAACAATCATCCTTCTTCCACCAACATTCTAGTCAATGTACAAGTAACGAGTCATTCCATTCAAAAAAGACCATGTCTAACAATATCAACCCAGAACAAAATAAGGAGTATGCAGAATTTTGTGATTGTATCTACCATTAGAGCCACTTCATATGCATAGGTGATGAACATGCATATTTTCCTAAGTGCTACTAGGAGCTTACCCAGCAACACATGTACTATTGTGAAAATCACCACAAATCGATTTGTTGTTGGGTCTAGCTCCCAGTATTGCTTGGTCAAATATGCATGTTTTTCACCTATGCATATACCTTCTATGATCAACTATTATATGCATAGGTGATGAACATTCAGATTGGCCTAAGCAGTACTTTGAGCTTTCCTTCCAACACATGTACTATTTTGAAAATCATCACAAGTCCATTTGTTGGAGGAAATCTCATAGTACACATGTTTGGAGGTCTGAAGGAAACAAGATAATTTGAAGAGTCATGAGTCTTAAGATTGTGGTAGATTTTGGCAAATGAAGAGTGGAAAGAAGATGATATTTCTGAGATCATGGATGGACACAATGTTGCAGACTTTATTGATCCAGATATCTTGTAGAGGCTTGAAGAACTAGAGAGGGAAGAAGGGCTTAGGATGGCAGCTAAGGGTGATGAGGATGATGAGATGGGGGAAGTGGAGTTGAATCCTGATGAAAAGGACCCTCTAGTTGCAATTAGGAAGAATAAGAAGATGATTATCGTCGAACACAAATTGAAGAAGAGTACTGCAAAGAGCACGCCTACCGTACCAAGGAAGTTTGACAAGAACAAGGAATATGGCTTAAACAGAATGGGAAGACATCTTTCTAGCCTGGGCTTGGATCCTTTGAAGTTTGGTCATTGTGGATAAAATATCCAGGCCCAGGCTAGAAAGATGTCTTCCCAAACACATAAAAACATGCACATAAACACAACAGTTGAGAAACATAAATGTAGATTTCACAATAGTTGAGAAACATAATTGTAGGCATCATGGTCACAATTTTTTGGAGACAACGTAATTTAGTTGTATACCCAAGTGATGGAGAGAAACTTATGCACCCCTGATTCCAAATTGAATACATTTGTTGGAGGACCTTGTATTCATGAGCAATAGATGTAGTTAACTTGGAATCGGAGGTGCAGGAGTTTCTCTCCATCATCTGGGTAGACAACATAATTGAGTAGTGGTTTCTTTGCATCATCTGGGTATACCACTCAATTATGTTGTCTCCAAAAACTTGTGACCATGATGCCTACATTTATGTTTCTCAGATGTTATGTCCTAGGACCCCTTATGACCCTTTACGACCCCTAAGAATACACATCTTAGAGGTCTTAAAATGTCAGAAAGGCTCCTACGAGGGGCCAAATGAGCTTCCACCTTCACGTGGTTGGCCCTGTGAAGTAGATAATGTTAAACTATTCTCTAAACAAAGAGAAGCTCAATAATTTAAGGTCTCAATCCACGGAGATGGTGAAAAATGACAGGAATCAATGATGGAGAGTTTTTAGATACTGATAAGACATATATGCAGTGGAGGCCAGAAGCGATTTTTGTGGAGATTTTCTAGAGAGGGTTTCCAGATTGAGTACCAGTGTAGAGATGATGATTCAGTACTACGTCTATAAAACCTTCACAAATATCCCTTTTTTGGCCTCCACTCATACCTCTTCTCAGAATCTAGAAACTTTGGATATTGTTTCTCATCCATGCATGAAATGTGCTAGTGATCGTATAAAATTACTTTTGCAAGACTAGGATCAATTATGAGCAGGTAAACAACAAGATAATTTTATTATATCTTTCATTTCTTTTATCCATTCATATTTTCTACCTCCACTTATATTGGATACTGTGCAGTGTACATAAAGGCAAGGCAGTGATTATTCTCAACGATCAATAGGTATAAGTCTTCCCGCCCTTACCCAGTAGCTAGGACTAAAGATAGCAGAACTCAAGAGACCATCATAGTTGGTCTCCATCCTTGGTCCATATACTCACAAAACATTTTACATTTCGTTAGCTCATCAAATGCGGTGATTTGAAAGAATTTAATGGATGATATTTTCATGTATAATGTACATTATTTTAGTTTGACACTGAACTAATTTATCTACTTCACGCACTTGTAGACATCGAACATAGCCATAAATAAGCATCCCCTCCCGTGGCTTGAGTAATGTAGGGCATGGGAGGAGATGCTTCTTTATCATTGTGTTTGATGTCTACAAGTGCGTGGAGTCGATAAATTCGTGCAATGTCAACTAATATACGTTATCATGAAAATATTGTATTAAATTCTTTGAAATCCCCTCATTTGATGAGCTAATGAAATTTAAAATGTTTTGTCGGTATATGGACCAAATACAGAGACCAACTATGATGGTCTCTTGAGCTTTGTTTTCTTTATTATGCTAATCCGTCACTTTTTTGACAATTAGTAAACTATTTCTGACAAACGCGCTATATGTCCAACGAGTTAGTCTGTCAATAGTATATTACATACCGTCAAAACTTCGACCAGTCACTGTCGGATATGACACCACTCTGACAGATTTGCGCGACAGGACGGCTATACCTCCGACAAAATTTCCTGTCGGAATATACTAGTACCAATCTGTCAGAATACTGACTGAAAAATTGTCGCAAAGAAGATTTTTTGACAAATTTGTCACAAAGTAAAATTATTGTCTATGTGCCCAATTCTAACAGGTACGGATGTTGGAATACCAACGGTTGTCACTCCTGTCGCCATTTCCAACGCAAAAATGGTGACAGACACATGTGTCAAAAGTCCAACAAATAGGCATTGGAAATTTGACAAATGGCCGTCGGAATTTGGCCTCAAATGTACTAGTGTGTGGATTACTATCCTAATCAATAAAAACCATAAATTACTACTTAAAAATGAGTGTTGGTTAAGAAAAATATTGTCCCTAAGAAAGGTAAAGAAATATTTCCTCCATTAAGTTCCTTAGAAAAAATATTTTTACTTATTAGTAAGCTAGGGGGCTACATAGAAATTCATGATAACTCACAATGAAGGTCCTAGAAGATGACTAATTACTTTGAGATGGTAAAATTTAGATGTTTTAGATAGAAATATACCCCATGGAAAGAGAAGTTGAGTCATTCTTATCAACATACTATTTCATTTTAGTCATAAAGATGGCTTATTAGGCTTGACAAGTTTTGAGGTAGTAGGTTTCTTCCCTCCCACATCATTTTAACCCTTGTTCTTAATTGATGGTGTTGTTGTTTGAACTAAAGGCTTAAGATAATAATGTAGTATAAGAGCATAGTCCTCAATTTTAGGATTCATTCATTGGTGTCTAAAGAAATTTTTTGCATGATTAATGTAGGTCACATTTTGTGAAAAATAAAAGGGAACTTGTTTCATTCTCTTACAATTATTTGAGACTAGAAGTGAGGTCTACCTTAATATAAACTTGTGGGTGGGTTGAATAGAATGGAACAAGTTTTGACTCAAGATAGATACAATGTTATAGAGGCTAGACTAAAAGATCTAAAAATTCAAATTCTATGAAGACCTTAAGGAACACTTGCTCATAAACTTTAAGCTAGAAGTCAAATGAGTTACCACTAAATTATTTCACATGAAACAACAATTAGAACAAATTAGAAGTATATGTACCTATTAGGGATCTTTAAAAGAAAAAAATCTAAGTTCAATTCTAAATACTGCTAAGCTTATAACACTAATTTCCAAGTGTACTTAATCTAAATAATGAAAATCTATAATGAAGAAATATGATTGTCGCACTAAATATATAAATTATAATTCTCGTATGACAAACATACGAAATCAAAATCAATAACAAAATATATATAAAAAATGAAAAATATTGCTATCTCGTTATTCACCTTAAAAACAAATCAAATTTATAAACTGTCTTTCATAACATCTCATAACATCTCCATCACTATGTACAATAAAAAAAAAGAACTACATTGATTGCTTTATTCTAGCCTAACTTGAAGACTAAAGATAAAATTAATGACTAAATTCTCCAATCCAAGCACTATGTTGAAACAACAAAAACCAAAGAGAAAATCCAAATCAATACAAAAGAGAAACTATAAAGTATGAAAAAATAATTTGGAGAAAGAGTTATGAGAGATGATTTGTGATAGAAAACTAACCAAAAGGCAATCAAGAGAACATTTAAAATCCAGTTTTGGATAGAATATTTGATAGAGAGTTTCGAAGGAAACGAGATTTCACAGGCTTTCTTCAATAACGAGAAGACAAACTAGTGCACAATTCATCATCCCTAGATTCTCAACTCACATGATTTTTCCCCAACAAAGAGACAAATTAATGCATAGTTCATCATCCCTAGACTCTCATACATTTTCACTCTATAAAGAATGAAAAATTAAAAACAATATTCATAAAGCATATTATAAAGCATAGAGATATTATAATTGTCCCTTGTGAAGTGTAGATTGTCCAAGTTTATAAAGCATAGAGATATTATAATTCTCTAAACAAATAGCAATGTCACACTCAAATCAGTGTTTCTTTCAAGATATTTGAAACTCATATAAATTTAATATGGTGAGGCATAAGTTTTATGGGGATTAGGAGGTAAGAGACTCGAGAAGTAAAGAAATTGTTATCAAAATAAATGTTCAAATTTAAATGAGTAAAAGTAAAGATATTTAATTTTCCCCTTAAGGAGTTTGTTGGTAGCTTCTTCAACAATTATGTTGTAATATATTCTTTCATCTATAATTGTATTGTACATTTTATTCAATTAAAAATAAATAAAAATATATTTAATTTTGAATTTGAAGAAGGTTTTTATTTAGATATCGTTAATTAATTTTTTAGTATATCATTGTTTTCAAAATAATTTTAAGAAAAATCATGTCTTTATGTTCTTGATATTTTCTTCAGATATTCTTGTTGCTAATTTGTTATTGTAGATATAAAGTTTGTTTAGAATCTAAATTTTGTATGAGGATATGATGTGTGAACAAAAATATCTAGAATATGCTTTCTTTAATACCTAGAATTTCTTATGTAGAAGGATAATGTTGAGAGATATCATTTAAGAGATTGATAGGAAAATGTTGTTTTATTTCCTTTTCAATTATAATTAATCAATGATAAAAATCAAACATGTAATGATGTTTATGATGATAATGTAAGCTGATGTTTATGTTGTGATGTTATTTGTGTAAGAGGAATCTTTTATTATGTATACTAAAATAAATTTTAGCTATTTATTTAACACCCTAATAAATAAATTAACAAAATTTATGCTCATTCTGATACATAAAATTATATGTGTTGCTGACTTCCGGCTAGCTTTTAAGAATAAGTAATGAATAAAATCCAAGATTAAAATTGAAC
Organism: Chamaecyparis obtusa; assembly: GCA_027943335.1. Classification (NCBI taxonomy): domain Eukaryota; kingdom Viridiplantae; phylum Streptophyta; class Pinopsida; order Cupressales; family Cupressaceae; genus Chamaecyparis; species Chamaecyparis obtusa. The sequence continues at coordinate 751,973 of BSBK01003122.1, read as the reverse complement.
CCTAAGAATGTCAGTTTGTTTGTTTTTTGTGGTGTGGTGAGAATGGAATTGTTTGGCATGAAGATGTTTGCAGAGTGCAATGGAAATAAAAATTTGAAGGGGTTCATGGCCATTTGTCTCCATTTTTGCATTGAGTGTCCCTTCATCAGATTAGATTGTACCTAGTGCTTAGTTCAGTCTATCTTTCTTTATACGTCCTTCTGATTGGAGTTGCATTTAGTCATGTGGGATTTGATTTTGGGATGTGATATCTAGATCTACATTTGTCATTTATTGGTAGCTTTTGATCTAACACATTTTCTCATTTTTTCTATAGTTTTCCTCTTGTAGGCATTCTAGTTCCTTTCACAAGCTCTGTACATTTGGTTTGGAGGTACGCATGCCATTATGGCCTACATGAGGCACTCTTCTTCTAATGCTTCCAACTCATTTTGATGTGTGTTCTCAGATGTTCACATGTTTTTTAAGTCCCTATCTCTTGCTCCTTCCTTTTGTGGGATGCCAGTTCAACAAGTGTTTGTATTGTGATGCTAAAGTCACTCTATATCGATAGCTTTTAGGGATATGTCTCAGTCCTCTGATTCTCTTGGCGCTCCTTAGTGAGTGGGCTCTCTACTACTGTTATCTTGGGTGGTGTCGTATGTGGTCCATCTCATATGGATTGAACTACTCTCATGTTTTTTGTTTGTGTCTCAGTTTGAAGTTGGTTAAATGGACAATAAATTCAGTATCTCTTATCAATGTTTAGACAAATCTATGGAAGAGAAGTGTCTCAGATAGTTTGTGATAGAATATGAAGTAAACATAATGCTAGTGGAACACATCTGCATGATGGTTTTGTTTATAAATTTCTTTTCGTGGCTCCTCTCCAAGAAGTGGGCTGATTATAATGGGTTCTTAGTGTTGGTAATCATATTGTTGTTCTCCATCACTAGGAGCGGGTGTCTTAGGGGATTGAAAGCATCAACCCAAATGTTATCTCAAGGAGGCTTCAAAGCATATTTGATCTAAGAAAAGAAGGTTGCGAGGAGAAGATGGTAGTGTCTTGGGACATTTTTAAGTCATGTGTTGCAAATGATAACTATGTGTCTATGAGCATCTTCCATGGGAATAATGTAGAATTTTTTACATTAGCAAAACAATATACATTGTAGGACTCCGTTTAAATGGTCTTGCACTTTTTGTCCTGAAACTTAATAACCTTTAGATTTGGTCTGAGGAGGTTTATCTAGTTATTAGTTCCTTCGCTCTTTTTCTTTATGGTCTCTTGTTCCACTGTCCTCTTGCTACTATGTGGTGATTAATTTCTTTATAATCTCTCTAAATCTGTGGGTTTTAAGGTTAGGTGGACAGTTCCTCACCCATGATGTGGCCTCCACCATTTTTGTTTGTATTCTCCTATGACATTTTGGTCTAGTCTTATTTCTTTACTACCTCTATATGTAATTACTCTTTATCTAATATATTATACACTTACAATGTTTTGTCAAAAAAAGAAAGAATGTGCCTAGATAAAATCAAATAAGACAAACTATTTGCTAAGTTTTATCATCAAAGCATCACTTGTAGACTAATCATATTACATTGAAAATAACTTGATTATAACTAGCGTGAAATAAATAAATATACATAATATTCAATTTTTTATATTACAAAAATTAACACTTTTAAAATTTTCAAAATTATATGAAACAATAACAAAGATGGAATTTATAAAATCTTTATTTAAATTTATATTCTTCACCTTTTTCAATGTAATATTAAATTATGACATATTATTTTTTTTAATTAGTATTTAAACATTTAATCACTAAATATGTAAATATTTCATAAATTTTGAAAGCTAAACAATTTAATACTAGTAATTGATTTTCTTAAATATTTATTATATTAATTTATAAAATATATATAAATTTTAAAACTTGATAAATGAAATTATATTTTAGATAATTAAAAATGAATTTTTAAATAGAAGAAAAATAAATATAAGAATAATAAAAGAATGGGCTTTCCTTGGCCATCCATAAGATCCTAGTCATTAAAAGTTAACTCCCACCATTTAAATGATGTATTTTCTTTCCAAAACTAATTCTTAGGGAAGACGTGACAAGATAGAACAATTATCAATTCTCCCAAAAAGTGACCCTTATTATTAAACTAACAAATTTGACAAAAGAAATCACATGCTTATTGGAATCATCCATGTCTTTAATGGTAAAGGAAACCATGTGCATGATGTAATAGATTTTGACGATTAGTTGTTAAAATATTTTCTTTAATCAATTTTTTTTTAAATCATTTTAAATTTTACCAGCTTTTAAATTCTTTTGTGCCGAATAAGATCTATAGTGGATGGAATAAAGTTGATTACAAGATATTTGGTTGTTACCTATGTTTGTATAGTCTTTATCGTATGGAATTTTTTTTTTAAGTAAAAGACAAAAATAAGACATATTTTGATAGTTGTGGAGATATTAATATCATATATACACCTGTCATGTAATATGCAATGAATCATCAAAATTTAAGTTTCATTTTTGTGTATAAAAGAAAAACTGTAAAAGATTTAATTTTGTTTGTTGAAAAAAAAAAAGCTAACAAAAAGTAATAGTCTATTTCACCAAAAATATAAGCATGTTTCATGATGTTTTGAATTTGGTTATGTTTTTAATACAGATCTATTTCTCATAAATATAGGTGTTCATTTGTAATAGATTGCAACAGTCAACACAAGATATATATATATATATATATATATATATATATATATATATATATATAAGTTCATGAAGAGCATATATAAACCGAACATGGTTGTTTCATGAGAGATTGATGTGAACACTATATATTAGATCATATGGAACAATAACATCTTCTTTTTTAATATTTAAATATAAAAGAGATTGGGAGTTTTATTATTTCTAGTTATGTTTTACAAATAAACAAGTGTTGATATTGAGTAGTTGGCATCATTAGATTATATTTTATATTTAACATTATGCATATGTTCTTTTGAAATTCTAATTAAATGTATGTCTTGCATTTTAATTTTAACAATCTAATTATGGGACAAAATTTATTATTTTAATAGATATTTTAAATTCATGTGCTTTGTGTTCAATGTGATTTGTCTTTAGATGACTTTTATTAGATAATCTAAAGGCATTTTGAAAGGGCACTAATACCTTTTACAAAGGAAGGATGAAACATTAAACCAAGCTAAACACAAAGCACCAACAATAACACAAAAATTGCACAACTAGAAACAACAAAAAATAAATACTAATAAAATCCATTCCCAAGGACAAGGAAGATTCACCAAAAGTCAAGGTGCTTTGAAAAAATGTTCTAAGGAGCTTTGCTTTACCTCATAGCTAGGGTCCTTCTCCCCAAGTCTAAATTTATTGGGACAAAGAGACATCATAAAATCACTAAAAGGACCTTCTCCAACTCCTTTATAAACTTGTCCAAGGGGTTTTTCTTCAAATATCAACTTTTTGAACTTTCTGAACAGAGAGAACATAAGACTCCATAGAAACACATATTTGATCCTTCTTTTTTTGAATAAAATGTTGATTCTTACTTTTCAAGAAAGTGGTGGAGGCATGCCAACTTTACCACAAGAACAACAAATAATCAAAGTCCTCAAGCCCAATCTACTACACCCATTTACCGAATTCAAAGGTTGTGGTAATTTAAATAGGGAGCACCTTATTTTTCTCCACACAAACACAACATATAGAAAACATGAACCACTTCGTGAATTTGGAGACCTTATCTATATAAAACAATATTACCCAAAAGATTTTAAAATAGTCATAAAAATGTTTTTATTCCAAAATTCCAAAGGAAGCCCTAGCAAATGAACCCAAATAGGAAACTTGAGAATTTCCTTCAAAGGGTTTAAACTAGGATACTAACTTCAAATACAAAGATCATTCATGCCCAAAAAGAAAGGGCCATCATAAATAAACCTATCTCTACATAGGAAAAGGAAAAAAGAAAGAACTTGTTCAAAATCATAGTTACATCAAATTGTGCACTAAGATTCCATGTCTAAAGAATCCATCTATGCAAAATATAGATATTGTGGTGATTACCACAAAACATCCCAACAAGATAAATCCTCAACTAAGTCACCAAATCATAAAAAAAGGGGTTCTAATGTGTTCTAATGGGTCATAATGGGTTGTAAGGGGTCCTAATGGGTCCTAAGGGGTATTAGGACTCCTTACGACCCTTTAGGACCCATTAGGACATATTAGACGCATAAAGTGTGTCCTAAGGGATCGTAGGACCCCTTAGAACAAATCACAACCCCTTAGGACACACTTTATAGTTCCAATGTGTTCCAATGGGTCATAATGGATCGTAATGGGTCCTAATACCCCACAGGACCCATTAGGACCCCTTACGACCCATTATGACTATTTTTGACACATTAGAACCATAAAGTATTTTCTAAGGTGTCATAGGACCCCTTAGAACACATTACGACCCCTTAGGATACACTTTATGGTTCTAATGTGTCATAATGGGTCATAAAGGGGTCATATTACCCCTTAGGATGCATTAGGACCCCTTATGACCCATTATGACCCCTTTCGACACATTAGAACTATAAATTGTGTTATAAGGGATCGTAAGACACCTTAGAGAATGTTATGAACCCTTAGAACACACTTTATGGTTCTAATATGTCCTAATGAGTCATAATGGGTCGCAAAGGATCCTAACACCCCTTAGGACTCATTAGGATCCCTTATGACCCATTATGACCCCTTTCTGCGCACTAGAGCCATAAATTATATCCTAAGGGGTCATAGGACCACTTAGAAGACATTAATCATTGTAGGACACACTAATAGGTTATCTCTCTCCCCTAGTCTTCTCACTCTCTCATCCCCTACCCTTCTTACTCTCTCTATCTATTTCTCTTTCTTCCTCTCTCTCTCTCTCTCTCTCTCTCTCTCTCTCTCTCTCTCTCTCTCTCTCTCTCTCTCTCTCTCTCTCTCTCTCTCTCTCTCTCTCTCTCTACCCTTACTCTCTCCCTCTCTATTTCTCTTTCTCACCCTACTCTTCTCACTCTCTAACTCTGTCCCCCTTTTAGTCTCACTCTCTCCCCCTACTCTTCTTAATTTTTGTCTGTATGTATGTCTGTCTATTTGTATCCTTCTCTCAACCCCCTCCGCCACATTATTTCTCTGTTTCTCCCTCACTTAAGCCTTGAAAAAATTCTATATAGCACATACACATTATGTTAGCATTAAATTTGAATTACGTGCATGCAGTGTAGAATGTACGCACTTTAGTGTGTGTGTGCTTTGGCCTTTTTTCGAATCCACCAAGCCTAAGACTTGGATTTTACTTGGAGATCCAACCCAAAGGATTTGAGGATTCAAACAGGTCTGAGACGTGTTTTCCAGCAAACATACAAAAAAATTAGAACTTTTTTGTGTGCCCTCCGTCAGGTTTACTCGTGGTTCAATAACGATAAAATCAGATCACATGATATTGTAGATCTCTCTGTTATCTATCTAACCATATAATTTATTTTGAATTTTAATTATGTTAAGCCTTTGATCTCTAATTTCTTTTGAATGTACTTCTGATTTTTGTCAAAAACCAATGTGTACTATTTTGGGCTTAGATTTTGGCTCATTCGTTGAATTTTACAACAAGTTAGTTTTTTAGAAACTAAACTCCATTCTACACACTTTAAAAAAATAATTTTTGATTTTCAATTAGTTTTCAATGATTTCTAGGGGGTACATGAAAAATTCACATTTTCAAGATGTGTCCACTTACAAAATTTGTAAAAAAAAAAAATACATTCAAAAATTAGCAAAAAACTTTAGGATAAACTACATGGTGTTAGCTAATTTCTCACTAGAGAGATTTTTTTTTTTTTTTAAATAACATATTAGGGGGAGCACACCAGACACTATGTTATGTTGTTTCTCAAGAAACATGACCACTTTCTATGCTCCCCCTTTTTGAGGGCCTTAAACTCCACCATTTAAAAAAATAATATTTTAGAAACTAGATTCGGAGGAATACAACTTTTGTTTTTATCGCATGTTAAAATTTTGAGTCTAGTTCTATCTTCAATTTCTCGTCAAAGTTTAGAAATTGTTGATTTTAGAAATAAAAAAATAAAAAAAAGTGGCATCTTATACCCCCTTTTTGGTCCCCCATCTTTGTGCACTTACCCTACTTAAAGGAAATTGAACCCAAAAAAATAGTGTATTTATGTATCTATAGCATTTACCAAGTCTTGAAATCCATGAGTACAAAATTAATCAATAAATGAATGATAAATTTCACGGGTTCAAAGAACTCACAAAATTTGGATACATATGGAAACATAGTTAAAGGAAATAAATTCAATCAAACTTCATTGTCATGTGTATGCATCCCTATTACATTTATAGCTGCAATATACAATGCTAACTATTTGAGAGATCTCCATATAAGCTATTTAACTAGTCAACCAAAATAACAAAATATTCACATTGCATGCCATAATTAGTTTGGAATGCAAATATATATCACCCTACAACTACCTCATATTGACCATTGGGGAATTCTTTTGTTTTTGTTAAATATGCAAGTCTAATTGAAACTAAAATTCGTTCTTTTTTATTACAACACTTCCTTCATCCCTTTATATTTATTTTGTGTGCAAGTGCAATCTCTCATTTCTTCTTTGTTGAACATACTGGGAGATCGAGAGTGGGGTTGAATAAGTATTTAACAAAAACATGTAACTTTAATTTGTAGTATTGAAAGATAAAACAGTTGGAACTGATACACAAGAGAAGAACATATTTGTGTGGGAAACTCAATGAGAGAAAAACCATGGTGATATCTCACAATATATATATGTATCAGAAAAGGCTCATTGTCAAACTTGCAGCCAAGACACATTATCTTAGCCCCGCCCCCCACTTTTGCCTTGTTAGCAATGTGATTTATGCTAGCTTGGACATTTGCATAGGTAATGAAACTTTCCATTGTTAATCATTCCTTTTATTAAGTAGGGTGTTTCCAAGACTCTAGGAGAAACCTAAGAGATATTTTTTGGGGTATTGAGATATATTATGAATCTTCTTGTCCAAAGGTTCAAGTTGATTATTAATATTAACAATTTAGTGAGCAAGTTGTGATTCTTTTTTTGTTAGTCTTCTTGTCCAAACGTTCAAGTTGATTATTAATATTGGCAATCTAATAAGCAAGTTGTGATTTTCTTGAACAAATGACTTTCCGTCTACAAAAAGAACCTGGGGTAAAGTTTACGCATCTCAACCTCATGATTAAAGAATGACTATAAAACAATAACATAACATCCAAATCTCCATATAAATTAATTATTACTTGAAAACAAGTTTCAACAAGCTCATAATACTAATAGTATTGTTCAAACTTTACTTAATCCCTATGTTAATAACTCTATTTACACTCTTCTTTATTCATCCCTAAAATAAGTATACCTAAAATAAGTATACAAACAATTCCTAACTATAAGATATTTAATGGTAAGTCAAATGTAATAACCTAAAGATTTAAATTTTCCCAATATAATATTATGTAAAAATATTTTTAAATAGAATATCTTATTATAAATTGAGTATTATATTAAAAAAAAATTAACTCAAAAATTACGAATGCATTTGCATGTCTATGAACATTCTCATCAATGACACCCCCATAGATCATGATCTACCAATACGCTCTCCATTTTTGTCTTTGACAACTGAAATGTATACCTTAAAAAAACCAACAATCCACAATAACATTTTTATTTTATTTTTTCAATTGTTGCTCTTTTACAAGAAATTGAAAGCTTGATACAGCATATCATTCAAACACTTCACCGGTCAATACAGCTTGATATCAATATTTGTAATGCGTTCAGATGATACATAGTTTTCTCAGTAGATTTTACTTATTTTCTTAAGCAGAGAAACCTGACTTGTAGGTAGCTTGCTGCGGTCTAAGTTTTTGGCTGCTGTTTTTCTTTGAATGTTTTAATCCTTTAACTTTGTTTTAATGAATAATAATTCTGATTCTTTAAAAAATCCATATTTTGATGATATCAACGAATTGATAGTTTCAACTAAAAATAAACAATTGTTTAAAATAGACTTTTCAATAATTTTCATTAAATTACTATTTTATCGTTAAAGTTTCTTCTATTTTAATTATTTTATTGTATAGAGATTTCAACATTTTTGAAATTTTTCTTTTATCAATTATGAGAAGAATATTGACAATTTTAGTTCACAAGAAAACTATGATGAATTGTGGTTGTTTAAAATAGACTTCTGAATAATTTTCATCAAACTATTATTTAATTGTTAAAATTTTCAATCTTTAATCATCTCATTGTATACAAATTTAAACCTATTTGGAAACTGTCATTTACCAATAATTATTATAAAAACATAGACAATTTCAATTCAATAAGAAAAATATGATATATTTTAAACGGTTGTTCAAAATAGACTTCTAAATAATTTTCACAACCTCACTATTGAAAATTGACCAGCCAAAAATATTTTTAAGTTTCAATTGCAATTTAGTGTCAATGAACGTTTCTTTTTAAGTTTCTTCATATAAAATTAATGATCCCAAAACCATATTTTGACTTTAACTAATAAACAAACATCTATTTATTATTATTAGTACATTTATGGTTTGTATGGATTTGTAAAGAATTGGAGTCAACCATTCTTTCTGTATAATCTGTCATGCTTTAATTATTTGTTTTGAATTTGCAGACATTTTAATATCTCTGAAATCAAAACATGAGCTGCATATATCAAGTCAATACATTTTTCCACCTTATTGACTATATTGCAGAGAATAATTAACACGTTTAGTACAAAATGAAACGGATAATGTATAGCTGGCTTAGAATTAAGAGAGACTGTCATTTTCATTTTATAGAGAGATTGCAAATTTAAGAAGTCAAAAGCCAAATTGGAATATTTTTCCAAATGAGAAAAGTGGGGTTCAGAGTTATTTAAATGATTTACTGTTTTATTAAGAATGGAATATTAAAGTCTCTTTACAGTTGGATATGAATTATGAAGAAGAGAGTTGGACTTAATTCATTTGATGATAAACATGTGTAGATAAACATGGGTACAATCCGTAGTCTTTGGCGTTTGCAGTTTGGAGATAAAAGGATTCATTGCACGGCCGATAAAGATGATGTAAAATATGTATGGAAAATAAAGGGATCCAATGTGGGAAGACTAAATATATTAAATAGGTTAGACAAACCTCTTTTACTAGATGGAATTCAAGTTTTATTATCATATGAGATGATCATATTATTTTAGTTTTTGGATTTGATTCTTTGTATTAGCGTGATGTGTTCTTTCCTATCAAGTGGGTAGGATAAGGCTCTTTTGTGTCTACTATAGAAAGCTCTTATACATTAAGTTAGTCCAACCTTTTTTAGTTTTTAGTTTTTAATATTCTTTTGATTTAATCATATCATATTTTTTTGGAATAGGTGTAACTACAATGTTAACAAAAGGTACAATATATGGAGTATCTTAATAAAAATTCTTAAACTTAACACTCATTTGGATGCCAATTTATTAATCCTATTAATGATATCTTATTAAATAAAACCAATCCATAAGAGAAACAAAATGTAACTCTTGAGTGAAGAGTATGGAGAAAGCCAGTGGAAAAGGAGGGGGAGGAAAAATTCAAATGAGGTTGCAAAGGGGGATGCGTAGGAGGATGAGGAGAAAAATGGAAGATTTTCTTGTTCCTGTACAGTTGAGGTATATATGCCTTGTGGCTTTGTGGGGTGTCTAGGATTCACTACTGTCCAGGGTGTGCTTCCTTATGGATGCAACATTTCCATCTATTTTGGATGTCCTCTCCGAGTCTTTCACTGAGGATATTTCATTAGAGGTGTCTGAGCCTAGGGTCATAGTGGGGTTGAAGCCTCTCCTATCTTTGGTTGGTTGGAAAGCCCTTGCTCTAGGTGGAATTCTTCTACATCGGTATGTTCTTTGTGGAGGCATACTTGTGTAATTTTATTCTTGTGTGTGGCTCAGTTGTTGTGGTTGTGAGTTGTGTTGTAGTGGTGAGCCTGGTGAAAGGCTATAGAATGTGTTCCCTCTAGCTAGGACTAGTTGAGATGTATAGGACTTTTGGTGTTCATAGTGTCTTGTGGCAGTGTACTGATTGGGTTGTACTTCCCTTTGTTGAAGATGTGGTCCAAGATTTCGCTCCTTTCATTGGTTTTGGCATTGTGCTTTTGCTCTATTGGAAATCATGCTCTTGTGGTGACCAAAGGTGTGGTGGGTCGTGTTTTAGTCAAGGGGATGTGATGTTCTAGCTCTTGGAGGGGCTTGGGATATGTTTGTTGCTCTTGAATTCTTTTCCTTTCCATGAGCTTGAAGACGGTGTCTATCTTGGTTTCCTATGTTGAGTTTTGTGCCCTTCGTAGTTAGTTCATGATAGAAGTTGCTAGCACTATTGAGTTTTTTTGTCTTTTTTATTGGACTAACTATTTTAGATGGTAAGGATAGTGACCTTGACTTTTCTAGTGCATAGTCATTTGCTAGTAGTTTTCAAGGGTGCATTCTAGTCTTTCATTATTTTTGGTTGAGGTTTGTAGTAGACTTTGAGGTTGTCCTCATCCCTATTGAGGTGGGGTGTGTTCTATTGGTCATGGTTTGTAACTTTGGGTGGTCTTATCCTATAGAGGTGGAGACTTGCTTCGTGAAGGAGGAGGTTTGTAACTTTGGGCGGTCTTCTCCTTTTTGAGGTTGCTTGGCATGGGATAAATTCATGGTAGGCTCTCCAATATGATGATCTCTTCCTTTTCTACTCCTATTGAGGTGGAATGGAGTTTCACGGGTGGGGCGGATCTTCTCTTGGAGTGATACTAATTTTTACTACAAGATGGTTTCGAATACCATTTTTAAACCATCATGAAGGCTTGGAGAGCCTTTCAAAACCTTTATGTTAGTTTGCCCCACTTGTTTGGTTGTTAGTTGTTTGTTGTTAATGGCTTTTTTTTCCTTTGTACAATAAGTGGCCAGTCGTGGCCCCTTGTTCTCTAAGAGGTCTTTTATAGGAAGGTGGGTAAATCTATTGATAGTGTGCCCTTTGTGGCATTGACTTTGTAATAGCAAACATATTTATTAATGTGGTGTTGATCTCCTAACAACCCTTGAGATGTGGTAGTGTACTTGGGTCAACACTTTTGTTATGCTACTTATTTTAATAAAAAGTAAAATGTAACTCTTGCAAGTAAATGTTAAAAAAAACTGTTGAAAATAATAATTAATGTCTATATGTATTTTCTTGTTTTTTTGCCTTATCAATGTGCATATATGTAGTTAGTTTAAATAGACATTCATAAATAATATCTATACAAAAAATATTTTATTACTTTATTTGACTCAAAGATATGAAGATATATGGTAAAGAGACTTTAAGATTGATATCTCTCCACTTCTTTTATATAAATGTAATTAATATGTTTACTAGTAGTAAAAATAATGTTATGAATTAATTGTCAAATATAATTATTATATTTTTTCTTTCTTTTTATAATAAATTATAGAATGTGATTTGGTGTATTGATGTAGAAATTCTTTCACCTTACTAATTTCACTAATATAAGTATCAAAATTATTTACTATCTTAATAAGAAATAGTTCTAAATCTTTATAATTTTATGGTAATAAATTATGTTTAAAGATTAAAGAAATTGATGATCTCTTAGACATCATGGTAGATATCATAAGGCTGATATCATTAAATAAACCATAGATGACTTAGAGATCTTCATGGTGGATATTATGTGACGTAATATATGTAGACATGCCATGATCAGTCTATATATTATTATGTCTATATGGTAAGTATCACATATGTGATACTAGTGCACATACCATACTAGATATTTTGAGTACTTGGGTGAGTATCATGGATTTGATACTTGGAGACCATGACTCATGATAATCATTTTGAGCAATTGGTGAATATCTTGTGAGTTGATATTTGGAGACCATTGCTCTGAGTACTTGGTAAGTATCATGGACTTGATACTTGAGCGCCATTACTCGTAATATCAATAAAATTATATAAATTAAATGATTATCTATACTCACATTGAGTACTTGGTGAATATCATGGACTTGATATTTGGAGACCATTACTCTAAGTACTTGGGTGAGTATCGTGGATTTGATACTTGGAGACCATTACTCATGATAATCATTTTGAGCAATTGGTGAATATCTTGTGAGTTGATATTTGGAGATCATTTCTCCGAGTACTTGGTGAGTATCATGGACTTGATACTTGGAGACCATTGCTTGTAATATCAGTACAATGATATAAACTTTAAATGATTATCTATACTCACATATTACATTGAGGTAATTTATATTTATCCTCCCTAGCTAAGAGGGAGTGTTAATGTTTTGTAGCTTCAGTCGAATAAACACTACGAGTCAATACTAGTGAAGATATATATATATATATATATATATATATATATATATATATATATATATATATATATATATATATATATATATATATATATATATATATATATATATATATATATATATATATATATATATATATATATATATATATATATATAATCATAATTGTCATTATATTAATTACATTGTAATGAATAGACATGTCCCATGAAGGGACATGTATCATCTTGGCTCATTCTAAATATAAATGCAAGAGATTGTTACATTTGGAAAATACATACAATAATAAGGAGTGCTATTGTATATTTGCAACAATCCTAAAAACCTAACAATTCCTTTTATTAAGTAGGGTGTTTCCAAGACTAGAAGAAACCTAAGAGATTTTTTTGGGGGTATTGAGACATATTGTCAATCTTCTTGTCCAAATGTTCAAGTTGATTATTAATATTAGCAATCTAGTGAGCAAGTTGTGATTTTTTTTTTGGTTAGTCTTCTTGTCCAAATGTTCAAGTTGATTGTTAATATTAGCAATCTAGTAAGAAAGTTGTGATTTTATTGAACAAATGACTTTCCATCTACAAAAGGAACCTAGAGTAAATTTTATGCATCTCAACCTCATGATGAGAGAATGACTATAAAACAATAACATAGCATCTAAATCTCCATATAAATTAATTATTACTGAAAAACAAGTTTCAACAAGCTCATAATACCAATGGTACTATTCAAAACAACTTTCCTGTTATTGCAATACTTAATCTCTATGTTAATAACTCTATTTACACTCTTCCTTATTCATCCCTAAAATAAATATACAAACAATTTCAAACTATATGATATTTAATGGTAAGTCAATTGTAATATCCTAAAGATATTAAATTTTCACAATCTATAATATTTTGTAAAAATATTTTTAAATATAATATCTTATTATAAATTGAATATTATATTAAATCCATTTTTATCTTTGATAACTGAAATTTATACCTTTAAAAAACCAAAAATCCACAATAACATTTTGTTTATTTTTTCAATTGTTGCTCTTTTCCAAGAAATTGAAAGCTTGATACAGCATACCATTCAAACACTTAACCGGTCAATACAGTTAATATCAATATTTGTAATGCGTTCAGATGATACTTAGTTTTCTCAGTAGATTTTACTCATTTTTTAAGCAGAGAAACCTGACTTGTAGGTAGTTTGCTGCGGTCTAAGTTTTTGGCCTCTGTTTTTGTTTGAATGTTTTAAGCTTTTAGTTGTTTTAATGGATAATAATTTTGATTTTTTAAAACATCTATATAGAATTGATAGTTTCAACTAAAAAACAATTGTTTAAAATAGACTTTTCAATAATTTTCATCAAATTACTATTCTATTGTTAAAGTTTCTTGTATTTGACTTATTTCATTGTATAGAGATTTGAACATTTTTGAAAATTTTCTTCTATCAATTATGTGAAGAATATTGACAATTTTAGTTTACAAGAAAACTATGATGAATCGTGGTTGTTTGAAATAGACTTTTGAATAATTTTCATCAAATTATTATTTAATAATTAAAATTTTCAATTTCTAATAATCTTATTGTATACAAATTTAAACCTATTTGATAACTGTCATTTACCAATAATAATAATTATAAAAACATAGACAATTTTAATTCAATAAGAAAAATATGATATATTCTAAACAGTTGTTCAAAATAGACTTCTAAACAGTTTTCAGAACTGTCAAAGAACGTTGCTTTTTAAGTTTCTTCATATAATAACTAATGATCCCAAAACCATATTTTGACTTTAACTAATAAACAAACAGCTATATTTATTATTATTAGTACATTTATGGTTTGTGTGGATTTGTAAAGAATTGGAGTCAACCATTCTTTCTGTATAATCTGTCATGCTTTAATTATTTGTTTTGAATTTGCAGACATTTTAATATCTCTGAAATCAAAACATGAGCCGCATATATCAATTTAATACCTTTTTCCACCTTATTGACTAGATTGGAGAGGATAATTAACACGTTTAGTACAAAATGAAACGGATAATGTATAGCTGGCTTAGAATTAAGAGAGACTGTTTTTTTCATTTTATAGAGAGATACAAATTTAAGAAGTCAAAAGCCAAATTAGAATATTTTTCCAAATGAGAAAAGTGGGGTTCAGAGTTATTTAAATGATTTACTGTTTTATTAAGAATGGAATATTAAAGTCTCTTTACAGTTGGATATGAATTATGAAGAAGAGAGTTGGACTTAATTCATTTGATGATAAACATGTGTAGATAAACATGGGTACAATCCGTAGTCTTTGGCGTTTGCAGTTTGGAGATAAAAGGATTCATTGCACGGCCCATAAAGATGATGTAAAATATTTCATGGAAAATAAAGGGATCCAATGTGGGAAGACTAAATATATTAAATAGGTTAGACAAACCTCTTTTACAAGATGGAATTCAAATTTTATTATCATATGAGATGATTATATTATTTTAGTTTTTGGATTTAATTCTTTATATTAGCATGATGTGTTCTTTCCTGTCAATTGGGTAGGATAAGGCTCCTTTATATCTACTATAGAAAGCTCTTATACATTAAGTTAGTCCAATCTTTTTTAGTTTTTAGTTTTTAGTATTCTTTTGATTTAATCATATCATATTTTTTTGGAATAGGTGTAACTACAATGTTAACAAAAGGTACATTGTATGGAGTATCTTAACAAAAATTATTAAACTTAACACTCATTTGGATGCCAATTTATTAATCCTATTAATGATATCTTATTAAATAAAAACCATCCATAAGAGAAACAAAATGTAACTCTTGAGTGGAGAGTATGGAGAAAGCCAGTGGAAAAGGAGGGGGAGGAGAAATTAAAATGAGGTTGCAAAGGGGGATGCGTAGGAGGATGAGAAAAAAAAATGGAAGATTTGCTAGTTCTTGTACACTTGAGGTATATATGCCTTGTGGCTTTGTGGGGTGTGTAGGATTCACTACTATTCAAGGTGTGCTTCCTTGTGGATGCAACATTTCCATCTATTTTGGATGTCCTCTCCGAGACTTTCGTTGAGGAGATTTCACTAGAGGTGTATGAGCCTAGGGTCATAGTGGGGTCGAAGCCTCTCCTATCTTTGGTTGGTTGGAAAGCCCTTGCCCTAGGTGGCATTCTTCTACATGGGTATGTTGTTTGCGAAGGCATACTTGTGTCATTATTCTTCTTGTGTGTGGCTCAGTTGTTGTTCACCTCTGGTCATTGTAGGTTCCTCTAGTTGTTGTGGTTGTGAGTTGTGTTGTAGTGGTGAGCCTAGTGAAAGGCTATAGAATGTGTTCCCTCTAGCTAGGACTAGTTGAGATGTATAGGACTTTTGGTGTTCATAGTGTCTTGTGGCAGTGTACTGATTGGGTTGTACTTCCCTTTGTTGAAGATGTGGTCCAAGATTTCGCTCCTTTCATTGGTTTTGGCATTGTGCTTTTGTTCTATTGGAAATCATGCTCTTGTGGTGACCAAAGGTGTGGTGGGTCATGTTTTAGTCAAGGGGATGTAATGTTCTAGCTCTTGGAGGGGCTTGGGATATGTTTGTTGCTCTTGAATTCTTTTCCTTTCCATGAGCTTGAAGACGGTGTCTATCTTGGTTTCCTATGTTGAGTTTTGTGCCCTTCGTAGTTAGGTCATGATAGAAGTTGCTAGCACTATTGAGTTTTTTTGTCTTTTTTATTGGACTAACTATTTTAGATGGTAAGGATAGTGACCTTGACTTTTCTAGTGCATAGTCATTTGCTAGTAGTTTTCAAGGGTGCATTCTAGTCTTTCATTATTTTTGGTTGAGGTTTGTAGTAGACTTTGAGGTTGTCCTCATCCCTATTGAGGTGGGGTGTGTTCTATTGGCCATGGTTTGTAACTTTGGGTGGTCTTATCCTATAGAGGTGGAGACTTGCTTCGTGAAGGAGGAGGTTTGTAACTTTGGGTGGTCTTCTCCTTTTTGAGGTTTCTTGGCATGGGATAAATTCATAGTAGGCTCTCCAATATGATGATCTCTTCCTTTCCTACTCCTATTGAGGTGGAAAGGAGTTTCACGGGTGGGGTGGATCTTCTCTTGGAGTGATACTAATTTTTACTATAAGATGGTTTCGAATACCATTTTTTAACCCGTAATGAAGGCTTGGCGAGCCTTTCAAAATCTCTATGTTAGTTTGCCCCACTTGTTGGGTTGTTAGTTATTTGTTGTTAATGGCTTTTTTTGCCTTTGTACTATAAGTGACCAATCATGGCCCCTTGTTCTCTAAGAGGTCTTTTATAGGAAGGTGGGTAAATCTACTAATAGTGTGCCCTTTGTGGCATTGACTTTGCAATAGTGAACATATTTATTAATGTGGTGTTGATCTCCTAACAACCCTTGAGATGTGGTTGTGTAATTGGGTCAACACTTTTGTTATGCTGTTTATTTTAATAAAAAGTAAAATGTAACTCTTGAAAGTAAATGTTAAAAACAACAGTTGAAAATAATAATTAATGTCTATATGTATTTTCTTGTTTTTTTGCCTTATCAATGTGCATATATGTAGTTAGTTTAAATAGACATTAATAAATAATATCTATACAAAAAATATTTTATTACTTTATTTGACTCAAAGATATGAAGATATATGGTAAAGAGACTTTAAGATTGATATCTCTCCACTTCTTTTATATAAATGTAATTAATATGTTTACTAGTAGTAAAAATAATGTTATGAATTAATTGTCAAATATAATTATTATATTCTTTCTTTCTTTTTATAATAAATTATAGAATGTGATTTGGTGTATTGATGTAGAAATTCTTTCACCTTACTAATTTCACTAATATAAGTATCAAAATTATTTACTATCTTAATAAGAAATAGTTCTAAATCTTTATAATTTTACGGTAATAAATTATGTTTAAAGATTAAAGAAATTGATGATCTCTTAGACATCATGGTAGATATCATAAGGCTGATATCATTAAATAAACCATAGATGACTTAGAGATCTTCATGGTGGATATTATGTGACGTAATATGTGTAGACATGCCATGATCAGTCTATATATTATTATGTCTATATGGTAAGTATCGCAAATGTGATACTAGTGCACATACCATACTAGATATTTTGAGTACTTGGGTGAGTATCATGGATTTGATACTTGGAGACCATGACTCATGATAATCATTTTGAGCAATTGGTGAATATCTTGTGAGTTGATATTTGGAGACCATTGCTCTGAGTACTTGGTAAGTATCATGGACTTGATACTTGAGCGCCATTACTCGTAATTCATTGTAGGTTCCTCTAGTTGTTGTGGTTGTGAGTTGTGTTGTAGTGGTGAACCTGGTGAAAGGCTATAGAATGTGTTCCCTCTAACTAGGACTGGTTGAGATGTATAGGACTTTTGGTTTTCATAGTGTCTTATGGAAGTGTATTGATTGGGTTATACTTCCCTTTGTTGAAGATGTGGTCCACGATTTTCGCTCCTTTCATTGGTTTTGGCATTGTGCTTTTGTTCTTTTGGAAATCATGCTCTAGTTGTGGTGACCAAAGGTGTGGCGGGTTGTGTTTTAGTCAAGGGGATGTGATGTTCTAGCTCTTGGAGGGGCTTGGGATATGTTTGTTGGTCTTGAATTCTTTTCCTTTCCATGAGCTTGAAGATGGTGTCTATCTTGGTTTCCTATGTGGAGTTTTGTGCCCTTTGTAGCTAGGTTCTGATAGAAGTTTCTAGCACTATTGAGTTTTTTTGGTCTTTTTTATTGGACTAACTATTTTAGATGGTAAGGATAGTGACCTTGACTTTTCTAGTGCCTAGTCATTTGCTAGTAATTTTCAAGGGTGCATTCTAGTCTTTCATTATTTTTGGTTGAGGTTTGTAGTAGACTTTGAGGTTGTCCTCATCCCGATTGAGGTGGGGTGTGTTCTATTGGCCATGGTTTGTAACTTTGGGCAGTCTTATCCTATAGAGGTGGAGACTTGCTTCATGAAGGAGGAGGTTTGTAACTTTGGGTGGTCTTCTCCTTTTTGAGGTTTCTTGGCATGGGATAAATTCATGGTAGGCTCTCCAATATGATGATCTCTTCATTTTCTACTCCTATTGAGGTGGGATCCTTTTCTATTGAGGTGGAAAGGATTTTCACGAGTGGGGTGGATCTTCTCTTGGAGTGATACTAATTTTTACTACAAGATGGTTTCGAATACCATTTTTTAACCCATCATGAAGGCTTGGAGAGCCTTTCAAAATCCCTATGTTAGTTTTCCCCACTTGTTGGGTTGTTAGTTGTTAATGGTTTTTTTTGCCTTTGTACTAAAAGTGGCCAGTCGTGGCCCCTTGTTCTCTAAGAGGACTTTTATAGGAAGGTGGGCAAATCTAATGACATTGTGCCCTTTGTGGCATTGACTTGCAATAGTGAACATATTTATTAATGTGGTTTTGATCTCCTAACAACCCTTGGGATGTGGTTGTGTACTTGGGTCAACACTTTTGTTATTATGTTGATTTTAATAAAAAGTAAAATATAACTCTTGAAAGTAAATGTTAAAAACAACATTTGAAAATAATAAATAATGTCTACATATATTTTCTTTTTTTTACCTTATCAATGTGTATATATGTAGTTAGTTTAGATAAACAGTAATAAATAATATCTATAAAAAAATATTTTATTAATTTATTTGACTCAAAGATATGAAGATATATGGTAAAGAGACTTTAAGATTGATATATATCCACTTCTTTTACATAAATGTAATTAATATCTTTACTAGTAGTAAAAATAATATTATGAATTAATTGTAAAATATAATTATTATATGTTTTCTTTATTTTAATAATAAATTATAAAATATGATTTAGAGTATTGATTTAGACATTCTTTCACCTTATTAATTTCACTAATATAAGTATCAAAATTATTTACTATCTTAAAAAGAAATTGTTCTAAATCTTTATAATTTTATGGTAATAAATTGTATTTGCAAGATTAATTTCATATTAATAACAATTAATAAATTTAATAATTGGTAACAACTTTAAATTTATAAAGTTATTATGCTAATCCCACTCAATTAGACTATGATTTTGTGGTGAAGTAAATATATTTTAAATGAAGTTTATATTAGTATAAAATTTCATTTTCAATGTTTAATTGAAATAATGCAATGTATAAATATATAAGATATAGAATTTTTGGAGTATTATATTATTTCACATTTTAATTTTAGAAAATGTTAGGTAATAGTGTATAGTAAAAATGTAACATTTTAAAATAGAGATAGTAACTTTAAGTGAAGATGGATTCACTTTATTAGACTGCCCTATTCTCTGGGATGTTAGTTGTGTGATATTAAAGCCGTCCTCGGCCTTTGTGTTGTAAGTGGTCAATTGTGGACTTGTGTTCTTCAATCGGCCTTGATTTGTAAATGCTAACACCTTTGTTAATATGTTTTTGATTCCTAACAGTGTGTCATCCATGTCATTGATTTGTAAATGCTAGCACCTTTGTTAATATGTGGTTAATTCCTTGACAGCCTCTCTGCTGTGGTGATGTAAGGATCGGCCTCTGTGTTAAGCTAATATTGTATAATGATATTTCTAGATATAATATCTTATAAAAGATTCATTGTTCTATAAAAATAAATTTTGAACACTAGAATTACAAATGCATTTAAATGTCTACGAACATGCTCATCAATGATACCCATAGATCATTATTTACTCATAATAGACTCTCCACTTTTATCTTTCATAATTAAAAATCTGCACTTCCACTCAAATCTAAATTAACCCCACAAAAAAAGAAGCAACAAATAAACAAACAAAACAAACTCAACAGCCCACAATCAGATTTTCTCTATTTGCTAATTGATATTCTTTTCCATATTAGAAGCTCGATACAACATATTATTCAACATTAAACATTATTGATTTTCCACCCACCTAATGGTTCATATTTGTAAAGCGTTCAGATGAGACTTAATTTTCCCACTAGACTTAATTCAATTTGTTTTAGCAGAGAAATCTGACTTCTACGTAGTTTTCCGTGGTCAAAGTTTTTCGCTGCTGTTTTTATTTGGTGAATTTTATTTTTTCTGGGTTTCGAATATTTAATCTTTTAGTTGTTTAAAATTCTTTAACTTAATGATATCAAAATATTGATAGTTTCAATTTTAAAAAAAATGAAGATTTTCTATGCAGTTATCCAAAATAGACTTTTGAATAATTTTTACATTGCTGAAGTTTTCTTATTTCATTATACAAAAATTTGAACTTCATTGAAAATCTTTTTTAACAAATAATTTGAACAACATTGATAGAGATGGACCCTTACTCTCTCTCCTCCCTCCTCCCTCTCTCTCCACCTTTTTATTGACTACTTTGCAGAGGATAATTAACACGTTTAATACCAAAATGGGTGGAGAGAAAGGAAACAGATAATGTATAGCTGGCTTAGAATTTAAAGCGAGTGTCTTTTTCATTTTATAGAGATGCAAATTTTACAAGTCAAAAGCCAAATTGGAATATTTTTCCAAATGGGCAAAAGTTGGTTTTAGAGATATTCAAGTGATTTGTTGTTTTGTTAATAATGGGATATCAAAGTCTCTTTACAGTTGGATATGAACAATGAAGAAGAGATATAATGTGGTGGGGACTAGATATATAAATAGGGGAGACAAGATAGATGGAATTTAAATGTTACTATCATATGTGAGATGATGATAGTGTATTTGCTTTTAAATTAATTGTATTTATTTTGGTGTGACATGTGGATGGAGGAAGATTAGACCTCTCAACTTATGTCAAGGAGCTTTGCTAATGGAATTAGGCTCCAGCTCTTTTGATTTTCTCATGTTATGTGACTTTAACTATATCTTTTATTTTTTATAAGTGTAATTATAATGTGAACAAAAGATATATTATAGTAGTGTGTTAATAAAAATTCTTAAATTTAAACTTTGCAATCATATAGATGTCAATTTATTAATCTTACTAATATATCTTATTAAATAAAAACAATCAATAAGTGAAACAAAATGTAACTCTTAAAAATAAGTATTAAAATTAATATTTGTATAAAAAATAAAATATCTTGAAGTAGGAAAGTGATTTCTTTTTGTTCATTTTTTTAAAAATTTAAACATAATTCTTATGATTTATTGAATTGTTACTGAAAAATAATAAATAATGTCTATATATCTTTTATTGTTTTTTTTTGTCTTATTATTAGTTCCTTCCAAGGGAGGAATACCAACGCATTCTCCTAGATTCAAAAAAATCAACCAATCAACATCCACAAGTAAAATATGCTCACCAAATTTTCTAAAGTTTATATTTTTTAAATTTATTTTAAAATACATAAATTATTTTTATTTATTATTCTATTGGCTAATAGTGTGTTGATGTAAAAAAACTTCAACACTATTTATTTTAATAATATAAATTATAAAAATTATTTACTATCTTATTAAGAAATTATTCTAAATTTTTATGGTAATAAAGATTATTTAAAGATTGAAGAGAGTGTGTAGTTTCATATTAATAACCATTAAGAAATATAATGATTATTGACTATTATGTTAATCTTGTTTAATTAGACTATAATTTTGTGGGGAAGTAGATATATTTCAAATTAATTTTATATTATTACATAATTTTACTTTTAATGTTTAATTAAAATAATGTAATATATAAATACATAACATATAGAATTTTTATATTCACTTCCGCGATGACTTTTGTGATTGCTTTTGCTCCCGCCTTTGCTCTCGCTTCCGTCTGTTTGAATCACGCACAAGCCCAGTCATTTGGGTTTGTGACTCCTGTTGCGTTTGTGCTTGCAGGTGATGTGTTTGCCCTGTCATCCGGGTCTGATGCCCTTGTTGTTGCAGTTGTGCCTAGGCCTTCTCTGGCGGGTGGGTATGTTTCTTCAAGGGTTTTGGGATCTGTTGTGTCTGCCTCTAGTGGTTCTGCGATCTCCTATGCGGATGTGGTTGCCTTTGAAGCTGGCATTCATGGCCTTGCCCATGCTGGTAGGGGGGATCCTAGTCTTCTCCTCTTGTGCAGTTTGTTTCTGTAAGTAAACCCCTTGTGATTAGTCTCTGCTGATACATTTGATGAGATTTCAAAAACTATGGATGACTTCTCCTCAAATGCTGCTACTTTCCATTTTAGGGGTTTTTGGCCCTCTCTTTTCGATTTACATGCTTGGATTTCCAAGCATTGGGAACCCATTTTAATCGATGTTGTTCAGATATACCTTGTGGCAAGGGGTTTTTTTATTATAAAGTTTGAAAATGTTGAAGATAGGAAAACTATTTTGTGCAATAGTTGTTTCACTTGGGAGGAGCGTTTTCCCCTGATGGCCAAACCTTGATATCAAGGGTTTGACCCTCTTTCTGAATCCTTTAATAAAATACCCTTATGGGTAAGATTGTCAAATCTCCCTCTTCATCTTTGGTTGGATTCGGTTTTGGAATCTGTGGGTGAGGCTATTGGGGATTTCCAAATGGTGGATTCGGACTCCTCTAAAATTTTTAAGATGACATATGCTCGTATTTTTGTGGAGGTTGATGTTTCCAAGGGTCTTCCTGAGAAGATAACTTTGGCTTCTCCTTTGGGCTCTTGGACTCAGAATCTAGATAAGGTAAGATAAGATAAGATAAGATAAGATAAGATAAGATAAGATAAATTTATTAATGTCCAACAGAAGACCAACAAGGGTCTATGGGACAGGAATCATACAGCCAAAATAGAAAGAAACCAGTAGACCACCAAATAGTGGTCGGGGGAACATGCTAAAAGAACAAGGAACCAAACAAGAAGAAGCAGAGAACAAAGAACCAAGAACCACCAGGGCAAGGACTAGGGGTCCTTCCCGAGTGGAAATAAATCCAACACAGAAGGATAGTGACCCGGAAGAATATGGGTATGGACCCGTCACCGTGATCTGTTGGTGGTCTGCCGCTGATGGGTAGAAGCACTACAAGGTCTCACGGATCTGGAGTGACCGATGGTGGAGGCACATGAGGGCTGCTTCACACCTCGAGCTGGGGGTGAGGACAAGAAGAAATCCATAATGAGCTGCTCGGTGACCTGCTTTTGGGGAAATAGAAGCTGTGGGGTATGGTCACAGATTTGTACCGTCTCCCATAAATAGAGTGTCAGACATCTCTGGTCAGAGTAACAAAAGAAGGAAGTCAAGGAGCTGCATTCTTTGAATAAGCAATAGAATCTCCCTCTAATCTCATAGTATATAGGGCAGCGAAAAATGAAAAGTGCCTCAATCTCAATCTCAAACAATGTGCATAAACTGCAAATGTGATCCTCTTTGTCAATGTGATGATCAGTTGATGCAGGAGCATCCTGGGTGTAAGAGCAATCTTGCATCACCCAAAAAAAAAATATTTCTATTTTTATATTCAATAAGGGCTATTTTGTGTAGAGCTGCTATTTATGGAAAGTTACTATTTTTGGTAATTTTTGTATGTGCTCAGAATGATCTGATTTCTTTCTTGGAGGTTCATTTTGGTCATATAAGTTTGCCAGTAATGTTTCATTGCCAGATCAAGTGTATATTGGAAGATATTGAAGATTTTCGGTATTGGTAGCAGGATACAGAAACTTTGAACTCAATTTTGAAAGCTTTAGAGGCCCCGAATGAGGTCAAAAATTTGGGTGACGGGTGCTTGCGTAGGTCAAGCTTGTAGAGCGCTTCGTGGCATTTCTGAAATGGGGTTATAATAGCCGATCGGGTCAACTGGTGATGACTTATGGTCTTCGAAAGTTGGGCCACCTGAAATAGCAGAAAATAATTTTTTTCAAAATTTATGTTCGAGTTTCAAAGGTTATCTTGAGCTGACTATGATGTAATAAAATGTAAAATAAAATAATTCTAAGTTTGGTCGGCCTTATTGGCTAAAATTTTGGAACCTTCCCAAGCGGTGGAAAATTGCCTATATAAGGAAGGTTGTATTATTGTCTTAGGCAGTTCAGAATAGTTCTGGGTAGTAGATCTGAGTAATAGTTCGAGGCTTTGTCCTACAGAATATTGTAAGGGAATGCCCATGTGGCTTTGCATATTGTAATTCTAAAAATTTGTAATTCCACATTTGTGGAGATAATAAGAAGCCAATTTTCTGTTCTTGCATATTGTTGTTGTTTCTCTATTTCTATTATGTGTTTGTGGTATTAAGGGGAGCACCCTTCATCAAGTGGTATCAGAGAAGGTTTTCCTGAGTGTGTAAACAAATCACCGACTGTGAGGCAGTTTACACCAGGACCGTGGTTAGGGTTTCAGCGCGCATCGCAAAAATGCCTCCACAAAGGGAACGTGGCAGAAGAGATGGTGTTGTAACACCTGAGGTTAGGGCACTGCAGAGACAAGTGCGAGCATTGCAAGAAGAGATTCGTAGAGGAATGAATCTTAATGTCAGAGATGAAAGCGAGGATGAAGCTGAAGAAGAATATCAAGAAGGAGAAGTCAAAATTATGAACCAGGAGGAAGAAAGACTTTTTTGGGCCATTTCTAAGATTGGGAAAAGACCTAAGATTGAGGTTCCTACATTTTCTAGAAATCTTAACCCAGAAGAATTGATCGACTGGATCAATGAATGTGAGGAATATTTTGAGTATGAA
The DNA here is from genome assembly GCA_027943335.1 of Chamaecyparis obtusa. NCBI lineage: Eukaryota > Viridiplantae > Streptophyta > Pinopsida > Cupressales > Cupressaceae > Chamaecyparis > Chamaecyparis obtusa. The sequence goes on along the minus strand of BSBK01003122.1, from coordinate 726,830 downwards.
GATGTTGAAGATCCTGATAGGGTCAAATTTGCGAAGGCTAGACTGAAAGGTCATGCGAAGATATGGTGGCAAGAGATTCAGTTGGAGCGAAATAGAAGGGGAAAGGAGAAAATCACGAGATGGGATCGGATGGTGGATAAATTGAAGCAACAGTTCATTCCTGTTGATTATGAGCTTGACCTACTGAAGAAAATGCAGAGTTTGAAGCAAGCAGGAAGATCTGTTCAGGAGTATACAGAGGAGTTCTATCGACTTCTCATCAGAACAGGCCATGCAGAAGCTGATAAGGAGAAAGTTGCCCGATACCTTAATGGGTTAAGGCCAAGCATTCAGGAGGAGCTGAATCTGGTTCGAATGAATAGTATTGAAGAGGCATACCAGTTTGCCCTAAAAGTAGAGGAAAAGCTGAACAAGAAGTTTGAGAGCAAACAAAACGGAAGAGGTCGCGGTGGGCGATCTAGTGGACGGTCATATGGTGGCCGAAATAAAGATTCGAAAAAGAAGGATGAGGCCAGTAGCAGTCAGAATCAACGATGAAATAATTCCAATTGCTTCCAGGATCAGAATAATAGAGATCAGAGAGGAAGAGGAAGAGGACAAGGATTTGGAAGAGGTGGCTTCCGTGGAACATGTTTTCACTGTGGAGAAGAAGGTCATAGGGCATTTGAATGTCCTCAACGCCAAGGCAGAACAGACAGGAGAAATGAAGGCTAGGCCAGAGTTGCACATGTAGATGAAGATGTCAAATCATCAAATTCTGAAGATGCTGAAAGAGGAGAAACGTTGATTAACAGAAGAGTCATGTTGAGTGGTGAGAATGAACCTGAGCAAAGGAGGAGCCTGTTTCGCACCAGGTGCAAGTGTGAAGGTAAATGTTGTGATGTGATTATTGATAGTGGAAGCACTGACAATTTGGTGTCAGAAGAGATGGTGACAAAGTTGAAGCTTAAGAGACAGAAACACCCACATCCATATCGGATTGCCTGGGTACAGGATGACCACAAGGTCATGGTCAATGAACAATGTCTGGTGAAGTTCAAGATTGGCGGATACCAAGATGAGGTATTATGTGATGTCATATCTATGGATGCATGTCATATGTTGTTGGGTAGACCATGGCAGTTTGACAGATGTGATGTACATGATGGTCGTGCGAATACCTATTCCTTGACAAAGGATGGAGTGCGACATAAGCTAAAACCATTGAAGGAGACTGAAGAAAAGGTATGTGGTAATGCAAGGATAAATTTTGTTGATGGAAGAAATTTCCTAGATGGTATGAGGCATGAGCATGTATGTTTTTCTTTAATTCCAAAAGCTGGTAAAGAGGAAGTAGAAGATGTTCCTGTAGAAGTTGCAGATTTGTTGAATGAGTTTCAGGATATTGTATCCGATAACGTGCCTGATGGATTACCACCAGTCAGGAAGATCAGTCATCAGATGGACTTGATCCCAGGAGTGAGTTTTCTGAATAAGGCAGCACACAGAATGACACCTGCAGAAAGTGAGGAGTTGAACAGACAAGTACATGAACTGTTACAGAAAGGATTGATCCGTGAGAGTCTGAGTCCCTGTGTTGTACCAGCGGTATTAGCACCAAAGAAGAATGGAGAATAGAGGATGTGTACAGATCACAATCAAGTACAGGTTTCCATTGCCACGAATGAATGATATTATGGACTGTTTGAGTGGAGCTGTGTATTTCTCAAAGATAAATCTGAAGAGTGGATATCATCAGATTCGGATCAGAGAAGGAGATGAATGGAAGATTTCCTTCAAGACAAAAGAAGGACTCTATGAGTGGTTAGTCATGCCTTTTGGGCTAACCAATGCACCGAGCACTTTCATGCGGCTCATGAACGAGGTTCTGAAAAAAATTTTGGTCAGTTTGTCATTGTTTACCTAGATGATATTTTGATCTTTAGTAAGACATTGGATGAGCATATGATGCATATTCGTATGGTATTTGAGAAGTTGAGAGAAGAGAAATTGCTGATTAATTTGAAGAAGTGCAATTTTGTGAAGAAAGAGTTGGTGTATTTGGGGTTTGTAGTTTTAGGAGAAGGTCTAAAAATGGACCCAGAGAAGGTACAGGCTATCTTTGAATGGCCTACTCCAAGGAGTGCTACTGAGGTAAGATCTTTTCATGGTCTAGCTAGCTTTTATAGAAAGTTTATCAGAAATTTTAGCAGTATTTATGGACCCTTGACTGAAACAATGAGAGGGGATAGAAAAGAGTTTAAGTGGACTAATGGGGCAGAAAAGAGTTTTCAATTATTGAAACAAAAAGTTACAGAACAACCTGTTTTAGCACTTCCAGATTTTAATAAGGTGTTTCAAGTAGATTGTGATGCTAGTGGTACTGCAATAGGAGCTGTTATGAGCCAAGAAGGTAAACCTGTTGCTTATTTCAGTGAGCAGTTAAATGATGCCAAGAGGAAATATTCTGTTTATGATCAGGAATTTTATGCTATAGTTCAGACATTAAAGAAGTGGAGACATTATCTACTCCCTAAGGAGTTTGTTTTGTATACTGATCATCAAGCTTTGCAATATTTGAATAGTCAAGGAAAATTGAATCAAAGGCATTTGAAATGGGTTGAGTTTTTGCAGAGTTATACATTTGTTTTGAAACACAGGAGTGGAAAGTCTAATAGGGTTGCAGATGCTCTTAGCAGAAGGCAACTATTGCTGACAGAAATGCAGATTGAAGTGGTTGGGTTCAAGGAACTCAAGAATTTGTATCCAGAGGATCCTGATTTTGGTGAAGCTTGGAAAGATTGTACAGAACCTGTTACTCTAGACAGGACGAAATGGTTGGATTTCATCATCCAGGATGATATGCTATTCAGAGGGAGTTAGTTGTGCATTCCATGAAGTTCTATGAGGGAGAATCTCATCAAGGAGAAGCATAGCGGAGGATTGGCTGGACATTTTGGTCGTGATAAAACCCTTGGTTTGGTTAGTGAGAATTATTATTAGCCACAGTTGCCGCAAGATGTGAAGAAGTTTGTACAGAGTTGCAGAGTATGTCAGATGGCGAAAGGAGTGAAGCAGAATACAGGGTTGTATCAGCCATTACCTGTACCAAAGAAGCCTTGGAAGGATATCAGCATGGACTTTGTTCTTGGTTTACCGAGGACTCAACAGGGACATGATTCAATTTTTGTGGTGGTTGACAGATTTTCAAAGATGGCACATTTCATTCCCTGCAAGAAGACTAATGATGTTGTTCATGTAGCAGAATTATTTTTCAGAGAAGTAGTGAGACTTCATGGTTTGCCAAAGACCATAGTTTCAGATCGGGACACTAAGTTTGTTGGATATTTCTGGCGTACATTGTGGAAGAAGTTGAAGACAGATTTGAAGTTCAGTTCATCACATCATCCACAGACTAATGGACAGACAGAGGTGGTGAATAGGAGTTTGGAAAATTTGCTGAGATGTTTGGTTGGAGATAAGCCAACAGGATGGGATTTTATTTTACCACAAGCGGAATTTGCATACAATAATTCTGTCAACAGGAGCACTGCTAAATCACCATTCCAGATTGTATATGGAAGTAGTCCAAGAAATGCATCTAAATTGAGGAAGATAGATAAAGGAGAAATAAGTAGTGCTGAAGCTGAAGATTTTGCAGAACACTTGAAGAACATCCATGGAGAGGTCAGGAAGCATATTACCAAGATGAACGCACAGTATAAGGCTAAGGCAAATGAGAAAAGGAGGTATAAGGAATTTTAGGTTGGTGATGAATTCATGGTTCATTTGCGGAAGGAGCGGTTTCTAGTTGGTACATATAACAAGATGAAAATGAAGAAGTTTGGACCATGTAGGATACTGAAAAAATATGATTTAGGAACGCATATGAGGTAGAATTGCCTACTGAGCTAAATATTTCACCAGTGTTTAACATTTCAGATCTGACAGAGTATCATGAAGGAGGTGTTGAAGATGAGATCACAGCAGCACAGTGGAGTATTCCAGCAACTAGTTCAGACACTAAGGAGATAGAAGATATACTAGATAGTCGTGTTGGCAGAAGCACAAGGAACAGGACATATGAAGAATATCTGGTCAAGTGGAAAGGATGACCTGTTGAAGATTCATCATGGCTGACAAAGGAGGAGGTTAACCGTCTTGGTTTTCCTCTGCACACCTGAGTCATGACAGGTTCACTTCTCAAATTACCCTAGGTGTCTGATGCAGGAGCATCCTGGGTGTAAGAGCAATCTTGCATCACCCAAAAAAAAAATATTTCTATTTTTATATTCAATAAGGGCTATTTTTTGCAGAGCTGCTATTTATGAAAAGTTACTATTTTTGGTAATTTTCGTATGTGCTCGGAATTATCTGATTTCTTTCTTGGAGGTTCATTTTGGTCATATAAGTTTGCCAGTAAAGTTTCATTGCCAGATCAAGTGTATATTGGAAGATATTGAAGATTTTCGGTATTGGCAGCAGGGTATAAAAACTTTGAACTCAGTTTTGAAGGCTTTAGAGGCCCCGGATGAGGTCAAAAATTTAGGTGATGGGCGCTTGCATGGGTCAAGCCTGTAGAGCGCTTCGTGGCATTTCTGAAATGGAGTTATAATAGCTGATCGGGTCAACTAGTGATGACTTATGGTCTTTGGAAGTTGGGCCACCTGAAATGGCAGAAAATCATTTTCTTCAAAATTTTTGTTCGGGTTTCAAAGGTTATCTTGAGCCGACTATGATGTAATAAAATGTAAAATAAAATAATTCTAAGTTTGGTCGGCCTTATTGGCTAAAATTTTGGAACCTTCCCAGGCGGTGGAAAATTGCCTATATAAGGAAGGTTGTATTATTGTCTTAGGCAGTTCAGAATAGTTCTGGGTAGTAGATCTGAGTAATAGTTCAAGGCTTTGTCCTACAAAATATTGTAAGGGAATGCCCATGTGGCTTTGCATATTGTAATTCTGAAAATTTGTAATTCCACATTTGTGGAGATAATAAGAAGCCAATTTTCTGTTCTTGCATATTGTTGTTGTTTCTCTATTTCTGTTATGTGTTTGTGGTATTAAGGGGAGCACCCTTCATCAAGAGTCTGCGCTCGCAGGCAGTGAGAGCCGACTCTGAAAGATCCCAGCGCAATCCGAAGAGCATGGCACCAATGTTGTGATAAATATCTGGGTCGAACGATGATCCCATCCTAAATGTGTAAGAAGTTCTCAACATAAAAAGCCATCCTCGAACGTAAGCCCCCACTAGGGTTGGTCCAAGTCGAGATGATGTACTGCCTGTAGATGTCACGTCTGACATGCTCATTCAACTCTTGTTTGGAGGGGAGAAGATGAGTCAGAGTGTCCAAAGAAAACTAAAAGGGAGGTAGGTGATCAATATCAATCCCAATTGAACCCAAAAGGGAAGTGGCCTGAGCATACCAGCAACAAGCTCTAGAGGAGGTGTCAGATCTAGCCAACTCAACAGAAGAGAAATAGGTGAGGTACGAGTATCTACTCCAATCATCCAAAGAGTCTGTGAAGCAACGTAGGCAGTGAAGAAACCAAACCAAGTCAAAGATGGCTCCCAACCTAAAGGGATGAGCCCCGAACTCAACCAAGATGATGTTATGGGAGGTGGTACGATGACATCTGATGATACACTGAAGGAGGAGAGTTTGTATATGCTCAATAGAGGCCTAGTCGGAATCAAGAAGAGATGGTCCCCAAACAACAAAGCCATAGAGTACAATAGGTCTAACCAGAGAATCCAAGAGGGATAACTTGGATGAGGTGTCCTGAAAGTGGTTTCTAAAGCATTGTCTCTCGATCAGGGTGAGGGAACCCATCCCTTTGTTGATTCTGGGTTGAATAGCAGGTCTCAAACTAAAGCGAGGACCAAAAAACTTAACCTTGAGGTATGTGTATGCGGAGGCAATCTCGATCTCCTGTCCCTGGAAGTAGAAGTGTAAATGTGAGGTCCTCAAGCAGTCGTAAACCATGACTCATGTCTTCCCCAGATTAACCACAAGCTATCTCAAATCACAAAAGGAGGCCAAGATATCAAGAATTCTCTAGAGACCCTCAGGTGAGGCGGCTACGAGAATCATGTCATCAGCAAAAAGAAGAATGGAAACTAAGACCTGGTGTAAATAGCAACCATCACCTGGGAGAGATGAGTCTTTGATGAAGCCCTCAAGCTCGTCAATGTAGATGCCAAATAAGGTGGGGGAAAGAGGGCATCCATGTTTCACCCCAATAATGCTATGAATAGGCTCTAAGAAGCCCTTCAGAGTCCTGAATCTTCCCTCAACATGCTTGTAAAGTCTCATAATGGTAGTCAAAAGAATGTCAGATATCCCATGTCTCTAAGTCTCTGAAAAAGGGCCACCCAAGGGATTGAATCAAATGCCTTATGAAAGTCAATGAAGCAACAATAGACTTTTGCATAGCAATAGACTTTCGTAGAGTGATAGCGAGCCTCCTCAATGATCGCCCATAGTGTCAAAATGTGGTCCATGGTCTTGTAATCTGCACAGAAACCAGCTTGATCTCTAGCCCTGCAGTCCAACCTATCAAGATGCAAAGAAACAATAGTGTTCAATGTTGTGGCATAGAGTTTCGCAAAGGTATGCCCAATCATGATGGTTTTGTAGTTGTCGGGGTCCGAGATTGATCTTGTCTTGTGGATCGGATGAATCACATGTCTCGACCAAGCATCATGGAAGACAGTGCAAACCACTCTATTAAAGAGTGTGGGAAGATAAGAACCTAGCACCATGATACCAAGCTTGAGGAGCTCTGCCTGAAAACCATCCTCATCGACTGCTCTACTGCATTGCATAGATCTGACAGCCTCGTGAATGCTGGATGCGGTGAAGATATGGCAGTGAGGGGGTGGGATGAGGTGGAGAGATGGATGGCTTGGGATGTCATAGAGAGTGGAGGTGTGGGAGATGAGGGAGGCAACGTCGTTGGTGGAGGGTGGAGGGCGGAGGGGGGTGCTACAGGAATAAGGTATGCCAAAAGAGCGTAGGATCCTGGATAAGCGTGTTACACAAGGCTCTGTACTGTGAAGAAATGAAAGAATGTTTCTTTGTGCAAAGAAACTGGTGGTAGGAGTAACGGAGATCAATAGAAACTGAAGGGAGGGACTCAAAGGCTGAACGTAATCTATGATGGAAAGCTTTACAGTCATCGTCAAATGAACAGTTCATGGGGCAAGTGTTCCAATGTTTAGATCTAAACATAGGGCAATGGGGGATGGAAAGGAAAGTCAACTCCCAAATGGCCTTGGTTAGTAGATCAAACATAGAGGTAACATGGCTACACTCAGAAAATCTCATGGGAGAGAGGAGTCGACGTAGGTGGAAGGTGAAAAGGTCACAATCCCCCTTGGCATAGTGGAAGCGGACATGCTTAGGGGCGTATCCCAAAATAGTCGGGAGGCTGGGAGGGTGAGGTGGGTGAAGGGGGGAGAAACATAGCACAAGGCTCAAAAGAGCATGATTAGCCAAAGGAAGGTGGAAGATGATGAAGCAATGAATGGAGGGGATAAAGGAGGCTGCAATGAACACATAATCAACCAAACTAGCACCACTGCAATTAGGCCAGCATGTGAAAAGCTCAGAGCCAGGAAAGCAAGAAAGGTCGTTCAGAATTATTAGATCGAAAGACTCACAAAGATGGAGGAGGTGGTGACCATAAGTGGATAACGACCCACTGGAGTCCTCTAAGGTACATTGAAGCCCAAGGCTGGCCAGATCTAACTCGAAAGTGTGGGTCCAATCAGTGTCCCAGTTATGTATAGGTGACTGTAACTCCTTAGTCCATGCATTGAAATCTCCAAGGATGAGGATATCGCCTAAGGTACTGAATCTAGAGATGCCCTCTAGAAGATCCTGAAAAGGATCCCCATCCTCAGCACTATGAATGGCATACAGCGAGGAGGCTGGTGGGAAGTAGCAAACCACAATGAAGATATCTCTCTGCCGGTGACCAGCATGATGTACCCAGATCTGCATGAATCTAGAAACTATGTTTGAAAGGACTATAGAGGTAGCATTGAAAAGGCTATCTTGAATCAAACAGGCCACACCACCGGAGCCCCGTACACCACCAAAAGTGTGGACCTCCTCTCTACATGCAGATAACCACTGATAACTGATGAAACTTGGGAGGGGACGTGCAGGACTCTCATGTGTCTCCATAACTATCAAGATATCAGCAAACCCAACCGCATCTTGAAGAAGACCTAGTAATGACCAAAGAGAACCGTTACCATTCCAACAGTTGAGGAGAAGTGAGCCAGAGGGGGGTGGCCCACCCCTGCTCAATTGTCAATGTGACTGTCATTTGGCCTTAGTGCCCTGTCTCGATTCCCACCTAGTAGGGGGAGAATCTCGAATAACTTATCTAAGGTTCCTGACAACTGCCCATTTCCCACTGCGTCTGGCCTCAACAACTAGGGATCTAGCTTGTTTCAGTTCTACCCTTTGTGATCTAGTGAGATCCTCATCCAAATAAATCTTTGAGGGAAGAGTGAACAATTTCCTCTTCTCTCTAAGAGCTCATAACCTATCGTGTAGGGAAGAGAACCTAATGACAAGTGTATCATCCCGGTCAAACTAGCATCTATTGAGTGTAATATCGGGAATATCAAGTTGGTCCTTGAGGAAGGATTATCTAGTAGAGGATGGATCAATGGTAGAGGGGAGACCACGGACACACAGATTCAACTCATGTTTTTGTCTCATGCGTTCATCAATCATCTTACCTTGGACTAACTCCACAACGTCGAAGAGAGGTGTAGCAGTAGCGTTGTTATTGCAGATAGAGGCCCAAGATTTGACTTTCTCCTTTGTTTCAGTCATTAGTGAAGAATGTTTGGCAACCAAATCAGCTTGTTCTATTTTGATGTTGTCAAGTTCATTCAGTTGTGCAATGACAAATTCCAGATCAGTTTGAATACCCGTTACTTGTGATGTGAAGGTGGATGAGAAACTGTGTAAAAGAGTTCGATCGGTTACAGCTTATTGTTTGAGAGTGGAAATTTCAGAAGTAAGGGTTGCCATGTTGTCTTTGAGTGATTGATTTTCTGCTTCTATTCCAAGGATTTGATCAAGGAGCTTCTGGGAAACATTGGATAAAGAAAGGCATGTGTCTTTCAGAGCTGCATCATCAATTCAACTTATTCAAGCGGTCCACTATCTACTTATATGTATATGTATTGAGTGGGGGTTCCATGGCCATCTTCCCTTGTTGTTGTAAAGTAGTAAGCAATTAATTACTTAATTAATTAAATGTGTCACAGTCTCAAATAGGATTCTTCCATTCCGTCAAATAGTCCTTGTGCAATGTTTTGTTTCTCGAACCTGCCTATGTTGGGCCCCCGATCACCTCTTTCCTGTCGCCTCATGCCCTTTCCTGTCATTTATTGTTGTGTGCTGGGCCCTTGTCCCTTCTTTGTCTACAATCCCAACATGGCCCCACCCACTGTGTTGACTCTGAACTCAAGCGGCAGGCCATCCCGAGACCATCTTACCTGCAAATCAATTATTTTTCTGCGAAAGCACCACAAATCTATGTACACGACGTCGAACACTTCTTCCAAACAAACAATAGCTGGAATATCCACAGATCGAGCTACGAGGATTTAAACTTTGGACCGGCGAGCACTCTGAGAGTGAATCTGAGTCGTCGCTAAAAGATCTGCGAAAGAAGAAAGCGGGTAAAAATAATCTGAGAAGATTGTAGATCTTAAAACTTAAAACCAAGGTGTTTTCATGAATATCTGCATCTCTACTCCTATTCCAGACTCCTCGCCACAGCAGCGTTTCCTTCACTAAAACCCTAAAATCCTTCGAAGCCTGCTACCACTTTAACAGATTGCAAAGTAGAAATGAGCATTTTAGCAACTTATCTTGATGAAATTTTATTGCAAGATCCTATTCTAGATTATGAGGGAATCTCGTTCAGGTGTAGGAAGTGCCGCATGACTGGCCATCTTGTTGTGTGACGTTTATCTGAAAAAGGTCAAATCAAAGAAATCGCCTACTTGGTGGTTGGGGGCTTCTGATCACCATTATACGGTTCGCAAAGTTTCTAAGGAAGGGGGTTCGGTTGCTTGCTCTCCTCATATTGATCATGCTTTGGCTGAAGTTTCTATGGTTGCCTCTGTTGCTTCTGATGTCTTGGAAGCTACGGATAATGTCTCTGATGCGGCTTTAGTTCAGACTATTTTTGCTGCCCCTTCTGGTGTTGCTATTGTTGTCCCTAACTAGATTGTTGATGCTATCACTGGTCATGATACTATTCATGTCCCTCCTGTGGTTTTTTATTTGACTTGCCCTTTAGTGGGCTCTTCTTTCTCTTCTTTGGCTTGGCAGAAGGCTACTGAAAAGGTGGAGGATGGATGAACAACAGTTAAGGGAATGAAATTTAAATCTTCCACTCCTTTTGATATGAATTTACGTTCTCATAAGGATGGGAAAAATTGTAAATCTTGATTGCTCTTTGTTGTGATTTGTTGTTTCACTTGGTAGGAACTACAGTTGGTTCCTTTGGTTTGCTTGGTGGGGCACCATAGTTTTTTTGGTCTTTCATTGTCATATCTTTTTATGCTCTAGTATAAGGTTTCGGGACCTTTCAAATCCTGTTTTTACTTAATCAAAACATATAGAATATTTAGAGTATTATATTATTTAACATTTTTCTTTTAGAAAATGTTAGATAATAGTATATAGAATAAAAGTAACTTTTTTGAAATAGAGATAATATGAAAGTGAAATATGGTGGAAAAAATCTATTATTTATTTATCTTTATCAATGATTTTTTTTCAATTGTATTTTTATAAAATTTTATTTTTGATATTAATAATTTAGCAAAACAAAGGTGTTGCCCTTTTAAAACAAACAACCTAAAGGCTAAATAACCATCCTAAACACAATACTAAAAAATATTAACAATTGATTAACATGAAAACCATAAACAAAGCCCAACAACAAAATGCTATAAGAAACTAAAGACCTAGCATTAAACTAAATTCCAACATAATACTATAAACTATAAATGTATTAACAGTATAAACTAGTGAACTATTAAAAATTTTAACAATATTAAACTATAAACTACTAAACATAAACATCAAAATAAAAACCCATAGTTGGCAAGGTCGCCTGAAGGCTAGTGGAGCACATGGCACTAGTCTTCGGTAAGGAACTTGAAGAGTTCCTTGTAGTTCCCCTCCTTTGTATCCTTTTCTAGGACCTTTTTCTGCATGAGGTCACTAAATTATGCATAACTTGTAGACTAAATTTGGAAACACTTATCAACTTATTTTCCATCTCCTGGACCTTTAACTCTCTAGCATTTAAATCTCCCTTGTGTTCTTGCACTCCATGTAGGCATCCTCAACACTATCCATGTTATTTTCTTCCTACTCTGGCATAACATCCTTAGTGAGGTCCACATGTTGACTTTGAGTGCTACCCAAGATATGTGTTGAGCTATCATTAGTAGAATTTTCTAAACTTTCCTCATTTTCCAAATCACCCCCTTCACTAGAAACAACCTCACCCCCCCGTATTCCTCTATAGCCACTTCTCCTCCTTCAACATATTCTTCCTCCTTTAATTCATAGTCCACCAACTGCTTATTATTTTCTTCACTAGCAAAGCAGGTTGCCAATCTATTGGAGCATCTCAGACCACCCCCATTCTTACTATCATCTTCTCCTAAATCCTTTTCCTCTTCGTCGAAGACCTCACGTATGGTTACTTTGGGCTTCTTCGCCAACGGGGATGGGTTTTTACATTTTCTCTTATTGACAAATTTGAAGGTGGTGCCATTGTGTTTTAGGTCACAAATGCCTTTGATGACTATGTTATGAGTATGGGTTTCCTGCTGATCAGCGTGGGAGGTAATTTTAGCATCTCCCACGTAGAAAAAGACTTTTTTTTTTCTTACTAGGGCCTAGGGTTTTGACTATTTTAGAAGGCGGAGGAGAGGCCAACCTAGGGGCTTCAATCACAATAATTTGCTTGGGGGAACAAAGGGCTAAATGAAAACTATAAAGCCTAAAAATTAAAGCCTAGTGCAAAGGGATGTGCTTTTTGTGCCCTAAGTCTTATCAACATTTAAAACATCTTTAATCTCATTTAATTAAAATATGATTTTGTAGAGAAGTAGATATGTTAAATGAATTTTATATTTTTATATAATTTTATTTTTAATATTTAATTAAAATAAGATAATATATAAATACATAATATATAAAAAATTTAGAGTATTATATTATTTGACAGTTTAGTTTTAGAAAATGTTGGGGAATAGTGTATAGCATAAGTGTAACATTTTAAAATAGAGATAATATGAAAATGAAATATGATGAAAAAACCATTCAAACTCATTATCTTTACAAGTGATTTTATTTTCTAAATTATATTTTTATTAAAAATTTGTAGAATGTTTATATCATATCAATTCAAATTGGGTCTAACTTTTTCTATCTATATTTAGACTTTATGTATTGATTGTGATAGATCTATTTTAGTAGAAAGAAAATACTAGTGTCAAAATATTCTAAATATATTTTTTTTTAGTATCTAAAAGAGTCCAAATATATGTTGGAATTAGGAGAGATAGGTACTGAGAGGGGAGGGGTGAATCAGTGCCTTCAAAAACTTCACTTGTAAATCTTTTAGATCTATAACTGTAAACAGTGATAACCGACCAAAATAACTTGAATCTAATTGCATGAATCAATCATCCATTTAACTTATGTAAGTAAACAATATGAAATCAATATGACAATCACATAACACAAGTATTTTGGTAATGCAGAAACCCTTGTTAGAAGGTAAAAACTGCGATGGGGATGACACCCACAAATTCTTTACTACTACAGATAGAAAAGGTTTGCCTGTTAGGGCTACAAGTTTTGATCACTTCTAGTGATCTTACCCTGTTAGGAGTAATATGTTAGATCAGCTAGATCTACTTATTTATATGATTTTAACAACACTAATGAAGTGTGCACTTGGTTAAGAGATTTACATAAGACTGTTAAGTCTACTCGGTTAAGAGATTTATCCAAAACTCTATTACAATTGTCAGAAAGCAATAGGAAATTATCTGCTAGTTGAAAACATAATTGTCTAAAACAGATCTATAAGTGCTCATAAAATATCACCTTAACTGTGATGAATCTCTTCTCTGAATCTGCTCGGTAGTGTAATACCCCAAAAATGGGCTATAAGTTCATTAATCTTCTATATCAACATATCGAACGAAATCAACATCAAAGTCCTAACCTAAGGCACATCTGAACATCATCAAATCCTAATTGATTATCCTAAATTCTGCATCGAGGAATATTCCTAGCAATATTCCTAATTATCTTGATTAAATTTAATTTAATGATTATTTGGCGATAAATCCTATTTATCCTAAAGTTTGATTAATTGAATATTCTCAATATTTAATTAATTAGATTTAATTCTGCCACTTAATTGTTTAATTGAAGTTAATTCTATTTATTCCTATATTGTATTATTTAATTTTGACAATAAATCCAAAATCTTATGAATAATTGATTAAATTCTTATTTAATTAATTAAAGCAAGTTGTCAATTTTTAATAATATTGTTTTTGAATAAAAGTTTGAAAAATAATTGATTAACCCATAAATCAATTATTTTATTTTTCAAAATCAGTTAAGTTGGAAATAAATCACTTTATTATTAAATTAATTCATAAATAAAACATGCACAATCAGAAAAGCAGACAGCTATCAATTATCAATTAAATCTAAACTCTATTTTGAGTTAAACTATGCTTTTGCATGTTTTTGTGAGTTAATTATCCTTTATTTTCAGATAACTCAAAAATCAAGTTGAGTTTATCTGAGTGATTTATGGCTTTCTTTCATGCATCTCCAAAGCCCTGGATTTCTATAAATTAAGGCTTTAGCTCTTCACAAATCATCTCACAAATCCACAAAAATTGCATAATCACGTTGCTGAATTGGAGACTGAAGAATCATCTTTGCGAATCCAAGCTTTGTGAGATCAATATTGCATAGTTTTTCATATCATATTAGTTTTCATTTGTTAGATCATTTAGCATATCATAGCATATTAGTTTTTACATATCATAGATTCATATCAGTTTTGATCATATCATTGCATAGAAAAAAAATTTTAAAATATATTAATTGCATTCATATTTCATATCAGTTTTGTATTCAAATCCTTCGTTTAGGTGTCGTCAAGGTCATTGATCTTGATAACAATCTGAGAACATCATACTCGCACCTATTAGAAGGTAGTAAATCATCTGGTTAGTTTAGCTTTCAATTCATTGCACGATTTCATTTTTTGCTAACCTCTAATGTTTTATTAAAGTGTTGTGTCTACAAATCAGGTACAAAATTCACACACATATTTATGGTGCCCACCGTGGGGCCCTGAAACGGGTTTCCCTTCATTTCTATCAATTTTCTATCTTTTGAGGCTAAGGGTTTCAAGGGTTCTGGTATACTCTACAAGACGTTATTTCTATCCGTACAGTTGTCATATGAGTTTTGTCAGAAACTCGTATCAGCAGATACCCACTGTCATATGACAGTTGATTTGATTGAGGCTCGTATCATTAGAAAAACATTATCATTTGAAAGACTGATTATTGTATGATCTGATACCCAGTGTCATACGAGTTTCTGGACTATCATCTAGGAGGTAACTCAGTGTCGTATGAGTTTCTGGACTATCATTTGGGAGGTAACACACTGTGGTACGATAGTCTATTGGATCGAGAATCATGCCAGACTGTACACACTATCGTTTGGAAGTTTAACTATCGTATCATCATACACCCAGTGTCATACGAGTTTCTAGACTGTCGTTTGGGAGGTAACACACTGTCGTACGACAGTCTATTGGATCAAGAATCATGCCAGACTATACACACTGTCGTTTGGAAGTTCAACTATCATATCATCATACACCCAGTGTCGTACGAGTTTCTAGACTGTCATTTGGGAGGTAACACACTGTCGTACGATAGTCTATTGGATCGAGAATCATGCCAAACTGTACACACTATCGTTTGGAAGTTCAACTATCATATCATCATACACCCAATGTCGTACGAGTTTCTGGACTATCGTCTGGAAGCAGACCCATCATCGTACGAGTTTTGGCACTAGGTTTTCATTATCGTTTCATTTTTCAGGGCAGTTTGTCATATTTGGTTTTCAGATTTTGACTAACGGCTAATCTTAACAATTGAAATTCTCTATTTCTGATTGACTCCTGCTGGTTTTGATTAGAAAAAATGCAAGAATTGCTAAAAATAGGTTAAAATCTACTAAGCGCGTTGTGAGGAATTCAGGTAATCTTCTCAGCTGATAAGACTTCAATTTTGGATCTAAAATGAACATCTCATGTGTCTAGCTTGAGTGACTTTTATTGCTTTCCTATCACAGACTTCATTTGGGCTATAAAAATTAACATAGTTTACTTTCAGCATCTTTGTTACATAGTAATTAGGCCCCATGAACACTATTTGTGGATCTTGAGAGAGTGGGTTTCCAGCGAAACTCTTCTCAATGAAGGATCCCTTGTAGGTGGGGAGGATACTGAGGGAGTCTCATGTTCCACTAGATCCATGTGTCTTCAACTTTTGATCAAGGCATTCTCTCTCCGGAGAGGTTGATAGATCATAAGGGGTTGACGTCATAGATCTTTGTGAGACAATCTTGGTCTTAGCGTGTTGGATTAATCTGTCTGCTTTGTTTGGGTTAAAAGTGAAAAGGCTAGGGGATTATGCTCTACTTTTTTGGATAGTACCAGAAACCCAAATCCTTGAATCTGGAACCATTCTCCATGTGGTATATCTTGTGAGTCACCTTTAGAGAGGGTTAACCATAGTGGACATTCCCTTAATTGGGTCAACCACGTTGACAAAACCTCAAGTGATAATAGTCATTTTCGTCATGGTAGTGACAGCCGCTATATAAATGTCCTTGTGGAAGAAATCTTCACAGGTGTGGTTCATTGTTGGGTTGTCAGATCTCCCTAGCAGCTCCTGATTGATTAAATTCTCAGACTGTGTCAAAACCCTGGTGTGCCGGGATTGGAGTTCACCCCTTTGGATCATAAAAGTTGCAGAGTCAAACCATTACTAAAAACCCTACTGAGGCCAAATTTTCATTTTCTAGGGTATATGTGCATTATTGCGAAACATTTTTGGAACATACACAATTAGCGCTTTTGAGGATTAGAATGAATAAAGTCACTTGATAGTTCATGCGCAAGGTTTCTTTTGCCCTTGTTCATTATTTTCAGACATGCTTGAAATCACTTGCTTTCTATTTTGTGTGCTTGTTTATCTATCTGGTTATTGAAAACGGACAAATCTGTTACAATCCTCAAATCTGGACATTGAAATTTGCAAATAATCTGAAACTAAAAACCCTAAATTTGCAAAATTTGAAGTGAAATTCCTTTCTGGAGTCAAAAGTCATCTCAGGAGGTCAGAAAGTCATACAAGTTTCTATCAAATGTCATTTCATTACTGCCCAACTATCGTATGGTAAAGAACCCAGTGTCATACGAGTCTTTCTGCCAGTCAAATTCAAAAAAGTTGAATCCTGCTAGCAACTGTCGTGCGAGTTTTGCAACTATCGTTCAAGCTTTTCAATTGTCATTTCATAGCATACCCACTGTCATACGAGCTTTTTAACTATCGTTTCATAGCATACCCACTGTCGTACGAGTCTGCAGAGTGTCGTTTGGGAAATTTTTGAAAGTTGTCATAAAATTGTCAGAATTGCTAGATACTTAGCTTTTTCAGCCTATTTCCAGAATCTGTCGAGCAAATCACTATGTCAAGAACATAGCAGTATCTACTGAGAATCTAATCATTTTTCTAAAGTGGCCTTTTGAATCTGATTTAGTCTTCTATTTAATCGATTTGAGTCTTTTTCATCTTGTATCAAAACCTTGTCATAACTATCAATCTTCTATCAAATCTTCAAAAATAGACTAAGTGTTGTGAACTCATGTCCGCTATCTTTTGGGCAATCTACCCATACATCCAAGGCGCAGTATCCCTCATCTAAGTCATATCTATACTTCAATCAATCAAACCTTGACAAGGTTGCGTCATCTGATCATCTGGATTCAATTCATTCTTCAATTGTCTTCATCTTATTCTTTTGCTTCACCCAAGGTTAATGGTGGAAACTAGAGCTTCCTCTCACAAGAAATCTGGAGAAGCATCTCATACCTATTCCAGGGAGTCCTAAAACTCCTAACATGTCTCAAAGAATCAGTACACATGAGGAAGAAATTCTAATCACTGCTATGATGAAACAGATGCATGCTATGCAAGTCAAGCTTAACAAACTTGAGAAAGAAAAGGAACCTAAAGAGTTCTCCATGGAAGCTCTATGCCCTTTTCCATTTGAAAAAGACTTGTACATGTCACCATGCCCCCGGACAGAATGTGAGCAACGTGACAACCCTTATGATACCTCTTCCACGGAGAGTGACACATCTATCTTTGGAGACTATGACAACTATGATGATGGACAATATAATAGTACTGTTGCCCAAAAATTCCCTATCATTCATTTTTTGCCACGGTCCTATTTTCCAAAAAGAAATGCTCAAAGTGTCGAAAGTCCAGTGTGTTTTTGACCTCCACTCTGAAAGCTCAGTGTGTTTTCGACCTTCTCTCTAAGGGCTCAGGATGTTTCTACCTTTTGGTCCGAAAGCTCAGTGTGTTTTCGACCCCCCCACTCTGAAAGTTTAGTGTGTTTTTTACCTTCGCTCGAAAACCCTCTGTGTTTTCGACACCGTCTGTGTTTTCAACCCTAAGTACACAACTCCGACAGGCGGGTCCTAGTTCCTCAAGACCGTGCCAGTGTAGTAAAAGATCCAATGACTGCCGCAGGATCCCATGGGATCTTCCAATCCCATGCGATCATACGACAGCCATTGATGCAGTATCAGCAGGGTCGGCGGTCAAGATCTATGGTAGCGTTCATCGGTTAACATCATGCAACAAGCGCTAAGCAGTCAAGAAAACAGTGCGGTGGCGGTTAGCAAGCATCTTACGGTTGGTCACATGATTGCATGGGCTCTTCCGAGCCCATGCGACCATGCGACAAATCGTCAATGGTTTCAGTGGCGGTCGGCGTAACAGTTCCAGGCTGGTCGCATGATCACATGCGACTTCCTAACCACATGCGACCATGCGACAAACCATCAACTGTCGGCGAGGATTTTGGTGGGCCCGCTAGTCAGTGGAGCTACGGCATAATAAAATGAATGGCTGGCACAAGATCTCAAAGAATATTCGGGGGCCATGCGATCTTGCGCCTGCCATTAGATGGGAATCTAAAAATTTGAGTGGGTCCATGTCAGGAAGGTGCCGAGGTGTTTGCTGATGTAGTGGCCAGAACGAATAGAGGGATGACATGTGGCGGTTCTGGGCCCAGGGTTGGTAAGCAGAGCATGGTTGCGCGGTTAACAAGTTTTCACGTGGTCGCTAAATGAACCCGGGGTTAAGGAAAAGATCAAGCGGTTCAGCGACTGAGGGAAGGTGAACTCGAGGTAAGCCAGGGTTAATCTTCCAGTGCGGTCTTGCGGGCCCAGGTGTCTTGCGTGGCAATGAAGACAGTTTTAAAAGGGTAGTCACATGATCGCATGATGCCTTTCAGGCTCATGCGATCATGCAACCGTTGAATTTTTCAAAGTGACTTGGCAACCAAAGGGAGAGTGAGCCCGAGGTGTCTTGCATGGTAGAGGCAAGTTTTCAGTGAAGCTTGTCGCATGATCGCATGAGGTTTTTTTTAGCTCATACAATCATGTGACCAGTGTTTTTTCAAGGTGGTGGAAGTTTGCAAAGATAGCGATGGAGATCTGGGTGGCCGTCGTGTGTTGATTTATGTTCCTGAGGTACAATGCGGTGTTCTTGCACCGAAAAAAGGCATTAAAGAGCTGGCACCATCTATGTTTTAAATTCAAATTCTTGCAAGGATCAGATTTGGAGCCTTCATGACTTAGTGGGCTTGCAGGGGGTTGTCAAATTGAGGTCTTTTATCTCCAGGCATGATCAATTCAAAGATGGGCACGCAAAGAATGAAATATCTGATCGTCCATGATATTTACAGAGCACATTTATGATCAGAAGTGACTATTTTTAGGGGTGATTATTCTATTGCAAATTTATGTAACCCTAAGGAGATATTTTTATTTTTTATTTTTTGCCTACGTGCAGGGGATGTATATATTCTTTTTTGGAGCCTGTAGTGCTCAGAATTCACATGTTTGTAAAACAGAAAGCCTCTTTCTTGGAAAGCTATCTGTGGCATTTCTTTTTGCCCCTTTGGCTTTCCACATCCTGTAGATTCTCATTGATGAATTCAAACATTGCAAAGTATTTTGTGACATTCTTGTTGTCCTCATGCTTGCTTGTCTGGATTACCTCTTATTGAATTCAGTATATGTATGTTTCAGTAACTCTTAGGTTTTTTTTTCTTGATTCCTCTTTCTTTCTACAATTAATGTGTATGCTGGTGAATGATCTAATTCGAATACTTTTGTGGGCATACTAACACCCCTAGCAATCTATCTCATTCATATACTCAATTGTAGAGATGAATGTTTGTCTGCAGGTTGTAGTCTGTGTCTGACTCTTTAGGAGTACTGTTGTCTTGAGAAATTCCTTTTTCCCTGCATAGTATTCCTTTACTACAGACCCCTCTATAAAATACTTATGCAGGCCTATTCATTGAGTTGTAATCTCCTAGACCTAGGATTGTGTACTGGTTTCATCCTTCATACTGCAATTCATACCCTAGTTTCGGTGCATCACCTAGTAGGATAGGTTTGCTTTCCTTTCATTTCCCTTTCATGCATTCCTTCTAACCCTTTCCCCTCAAAATTTACATTTTTTGTCTAAGAGCAAATCTGGGTGACTATCCAAGAGGAACCAGCCTAGAATCTGGAGGTCTCATCTCGATTAGAAAAAGGTCCCACAACCTTGAGATGATTCCCATGTTATACTAGATTATCAAGACTACGAGAGCTTTAGATCAGAGGCGCAAATTTAGTGTATAACATTTCTGGCACGCCCGGTGGGACTGAAGTTCAGATTCATGTTCAAAATATGCTATCTCTGATATGCTGGTAACATATTGACCTAGAAGAGGTCATTTTGCTGTATATTTGGCGACTCCAGAAGGTCTACTGGTTTTAAAGATCAAGTGCTGGTATGTTTTCAATCTTTCATATTCAGATTCCAGCTAATTACATGAGTAGACATGTCAAGTTATTATGGACAATCAGGTTACTCACCATCCTATCATGAGAGTAATGCTCAACCAGCTAGTTTTCAACCTTACCAAAGTCACCCAAAGCCTCCTTTTACCCCAAGCTATTATACTTCTCAAGGGTATCAATATATCTAGTATGCCCCAAATGAGTTTGCCCTTGTGCAAAGTTATGAGAGAGCTCTCAGGCAAGATGGATCATGGGCACAAGAGGCATAATAGAAAATGCAAGGCCAGCTTCCCCATCATGCTTACCACCCACCCTCCCCTTCTCAGCCTATTCAACAACAGATGCAGACTCTGAGCTCAGACTTCAAGGAGATGCAGGAGGCAAAGAGTCTATTGCTTGATTTAGTTAAGCAATTATCTGAGCTCAAGGAGCAGAGAGAGCAGGAGGCTCAAAGTTATTATGAAGAGGAGTCAGCTCCCTACCAGGAACTGGAAGCCCAAAGCTATGAGCAAGGGGAAGCTCCTTACCAAATGACAGAGGCTCTTGTTGATGAGCAACAAGAAAGAAAGTTTCAAGAAGAGATCAAATGTCAAGCTGAAATTGAGATAGCAAGGTTGAGATCACTGATTGCTCAACAAGAGGCTCCTAGGCCTAAAATTCCAAGCTGGAGGGCCCATCTGTCTCAAGAGCCTACACATGAAGAGCCAAAAAAATATTTATTCCCAAGTTTTAAAGCAGTTATGCCTTCTTTGTCTTCCCCCTTTCCCCCTTAGTCTCACATCCCAAGTGTTAAAGCAAAAAATTATGTTCAAGAGCCTGTGCTTGAGGTTCAGTCTACTCTGCAGGAGCAGCCCATTCAAGAAAGATTTTCATCCCAAGAGGCTCCTCTGGTTTCTTAGGATGATGAAGTAATTTGGATTCCCCAATGGACTCTGCCTCCTGGCTGTCAAATGCCAAGTCTTTTCAAGGATAGTAGTCTAGTGTCTAAGCAAGGACCTGTGGTGAATGAGCTTTCATGTGATGAGGAGGAGAGGGCATCTGAGGTATCAGTGCAGAGTGATGATTGTGGTGAAATAGGGCAGCAAGGTGTGGAGGTGGACATTGATGCTCAGCCTGAGCTCTTGGCTGATTTGTATGATGAACTCCCTCCTTTTTTTGATGATGCAGAAGAGACCATGCCATTGCCTATGGCTGAAGGTCAATTAGAACAAAAGGTCTATCATCAACAGGAGGTTGATTCTATAACGGATGCCTTGTGCTTGTTAGATGAGCTATCTGGTTTTGTTGAGCAGGATGAGAAAGATGTGATCATAGCCACCTTTGTAAAGTTGCAGCAGCTAGAAGAGATTGATCCTGAGGATATGTTGATTCATGAGCTTGATCTCATTTTTGAGGAGGAGGCTTCCCAATGTACAAAAGATAACCAGAGCCTTGGAAAGGATTATTTGGGAAGCATCATGGATGGCTTGTATATGGAGCCTGATTGTAATGAGCTCTTGGTTGGTTTAAAAGAGGAAGATGACAGTCCCCTAGCTGTGGATGAGGAGTTGTCGTGGTTGTCCATGATAAAGGGAAACCACAAAGATAAAGAAGAAACCAGCAATGAAAGTCCTACCTTCACACTTTCAAGAGGCTGCCCCATCAGATACTTGGCCCAGAAGGAGTTCACTGAGACACCTCCATGTGATCCATTTGAGGTGAGTGAACTTGATCTTATTTTTGCAGAGGCGGTGCATCCTCATTTGCCAAATTTTTGTGTACCTCACATCTTTGTACCTATCCTCATAAGTCTAATGCAAAATACCCTGATGAGGAAGGGTAGCTACTTCAGCTTACCAGTAAATGGCTTTGTTTGACCAAGTTTTTGTAACTGGTTAGTTTAGGATAGGTTAGTTTTTCCTACTTTCTTCCAGCTTTCTAGTTTAGTCTTTTCTTATTTTCCAAGAAGTGCTCGTGCACAAGTTTGTCTTCCCGGTTCAGTTTTTGTCCCTGCCAAGTTTTTGTGCTCAAGAAATGACCCCATGCCCAATGGATTGCTTCAAGGTAGCTGGGCTATGTCTAGCAGGCTGACATCCCGTAGAGGTCACCAAAATGTTGCCCAAAAATTCCCTATCATTCATTTTTTTCCACGGTCCTATTTTCCAAAAAGAAATGCTCAAAGTGTCGAAAGTCCAGTGTGTTTTCAACCTCCACTCTGAAAGCTCAGTGTGTTTTCAACCCCCCCGCTCTGAAAGTTTAGTGTGTTTTCGACCTTCGCTCGAAAACCCTCTGTCTTTTTGACACCGTCTATGTTTTTAACCCTAAGTGCGCAACTCTGACACGCGGGTCCTAGTTTCTCAAGACCGTGCCAGTGTAGTAAAAGATCCAATGACTGTCGCATCATCGCATGGGATCTTTCAATCCCATGAGATCATATGACAGCCGTTGATGCGGTATCAGTAGGGTCAGCAGTCAAGATCTTCGGTAGCGGTCATCGGTTAACATCATGAGACAAGCGCTAAGCAGTCAAGCAAACAGCGTGGTGGCGGTTGGCAAGCATCTTACGGTTGGTTGCATGATCGCATGGGCTCTTTCGAGCCCATGCGACCATGCGACAAACTGTCAACGATTTCAGTGGCATTCGGCGTAACAGTTCCAGGCTGGTCGCATGATCGCATGCGGCTTCCTAACCACATGCGATTGTGCAACAAACCATCCATTGTCGGCAAGGATTTTGGTGGGCCCGCTTGTCAGTGGAGCTACAGCTTAATAAGATGAGCGACTGGCGCAAGATCTCAAAGAATATTCGAGGGCCATGCGATCTTGTGCCTACCATTAGATGGGAATCTAAAAATTTGAGTGGGTCCGTGTCAAGAAGGTGCCGAGGTGTTTGCTAATGTAGTGGTCGGAACGAATAGAGGGATGACATGTGGCAGTTCTAGGCCCGGGGTTGGTAAGTGCAGCATGGTTGCACAGTTAACAAGTTTTCACGTGGTCGCTAAATGAACCCGGGGTTAAGGAAAAGGTCAAGCGGTTCAGCGACTGAGGGAAGGTGAACTCGAGGTAAGCCAAGGTTAATCTTGCAGTGTGGTCTTGCGGGCCCAAGTGTCTTGCGTGGCAACGGAGACAATTTTAAAAGGGTAGTCGCATGACCGCATGAGGCCTTTTGGGCTCATGCGATCATGCGACCGTTGTCTTTTTCAAAGTGACTTGGCGACCAAAGGGAGAGTGAGCCCGAGGTGTCTTGCGTGGCAGAGGCAAGTTTTCAGCGAAGCTTGTCGCATGATCGCATGAGGTTTTTTTTAGCTCATGCGATCATGCGACCAGTGTTTTTTCAAGGCGGTGGAAGTTTGCAAAGATAACGATGGAGATCTGGGTGGCCGTCGCATGTTGATTTATGTTCCTGAGGTATAGTGCGGTGTTCTTGCACCGAAAAAAGGCATTAAAGAGCTGGCACCGTCTGTGTTTTAAATTCAAATTCTTGCAAGGATCAGATTTGGAGCCTTCATGACTCAATGGGCTTGCAGGGGGTTGTCAGATCGAGGTATTTTATCTACAAGCATGATCAATTCAAAGATGGGCATGCAAAGAACAAAATATCTAATCGGCCATGATATTTACAGAGCACATTTATGATCAGAAGTGACTATTTTTAGGGGTGATTATTCTATTGCAGATTTATGTAACCCTAAGGAGATTTTTTATTTTTATTTTTTTTTCCTGCGTGTAGGGGATGTATATATTCTTTTTTGGAGCCTGTAGTGCTCAGAATTCACATGTTTGTAAAATAGAAAGCCTCTTTCTTGGAAAGCTATCTATGGCATTTCTTTTTGCCCCTTTGGTTTTCCACATCCTGTAGATTCTCATTGATGAATTCAAACATTGCAAAGTATTCTGTGACATTCTTGTTGTCCTCATGCTTGCTTGTCTGGATTACCTCTTATTGAATTCAGTATATGTATGTTTCAGTAACTCTTAAGTTTTTTTTCTTGATTCCTCTTTCTTTCTGCAATTAATGTGTATGTTGGTGAATGATCTGATTCGAATTCTTTTGTGGGCATACTTCCACCCCTGGCAATCTATCTCATTCATATACCCAATTGTAGAGATGAATGTTTGTTTGCAGGTTGTAGTCTGTGTCTGACTCTTTAGGAGTACTGTTGTCTTGAGAAATTCATTTTTCCTTGCATAGTATTCCTTTACTGCAAACCCCTCTATAAAATACTTATGCAGGCCTATTCATTGAGTTGTAATCTCCTAGACCTAGGATTGTGTACTGGTTTCATCCTTCATACTGCAATTCATACCCTAGTTTCGGTGCATCACCTAGTAGGATAGGTTTGCTTTCCTGTCATTTCCCTTTCATGCATTCCTTCTAACCCTTTCCCCTCAAAATTTACATTTTTTGTCTAAGAGCAAATCTAGGTGACTATCCAAGAGGAACCAGCCTAGAATCTGGAGGTCTCATCTCGGTTAGCAAAAGGTCCCACAACCTTGAGATGATTCCCATGTTATACTAGATTATCAAGACTATGAGAGCTTGAGATCAGAGGCACAAATTTAGTGTATAACAAGTACCTCTGACACTTTTATTCCTAAGAGTGCTCCTCGTCGTGTGTTCCTGCTTACTACAAATGGGTCGTCACATTGGATAGATCATGAGGGTGATCCATATGATTCTAATTTTGAAAGAGACTTTGATGATTTCTGTGCACAATACCTAGATGATACATCTACTTCTATTGAGGAAGAGAAAGCTTACCGAGCTAATTATAAACATACATTTCCTAAAGCTTCCAAGCCTATCAAATCTTTCACAAGTCCTTCATCCACCAAAGGTCCTAATACTTTTCATACGGTTTCCTATAGTTATCCTCAAGGGCTACCTCTTAAAGAAACTCAAGCTAACCTTCACTTGGCTGCAAATACTTTCAATAATGCTAAACTTAAAGAGTCTAAGCCTTTATGCGCTATAATGCCTACTTCAGCTAGTCCTTCACCATCTTTTCCAAAGTCTTCCATACAATTCCAACATGCCTAAAAATGATAAAGAAAAGAACATAAAGAAAGATCAAGATCAAGAACCCTCTATGTCATCCAATCCTTTTCATGATGTCTCTCATCCATTTCTTGGTTCTTTTGATCCTCTACACCCTTTCTCATCCATTCCACCATGTCTTAATTTTTCTCCTAAGCAAGATCAAGCTACTACTTACACTGTTGAGCTTATTGACAATCAAAATAACCTTACCCCACTTCCGCTTTTCAAAGATGATACTTCCATTAAAGTTGGTAAAAATGGTGTTGTTACTTCCAATGTTAAGCCTATTGAAAATCAAGAGAAAAATTATGTGCTTATGCTATCCAAGGATCCTTGTCAAGATCAAAGTCTTCCATCTTTTTATTCTACCACTTCATGTTCGTTTCCACTTTCTACTCTTCCTGAGTCTTTGCAAGCTCTAAAAAATCCTATCAAAGAAGTTGCTCCTATTCAAGATGTTCACGATTCTATTGAAAATCCTAATGCTCACTCTAAAAATGCTGATGTCCTTGGTTGTCACATAGATGATGATGAACTTATTGATTATCCTTTTGCATTTTCCACGTCCATCCTTGGACCTCCTTCACCAAAACTAAGGGCTTCACACCTTCCTTCCATCTTGGGTCCTTATGTCCCTTCACTTTCCCCTCCTAACGTTCCTAATTCGCCATCCATCTTGGGTCCTTACATCCCTCCATCTCCCATCTTTCCTCAAGATCAACATAGATGCACACCCTTGAATCCTTTTCATCCACCCACCCATCTAAACCAGTCATATCCTCTTTCATCTTTCATAAGTCCCAAGTCTTTTGGAAGTAACTTGAATGTTCAATACAAGAAAAAGAGACAATACAAGAATCCATCAAAAAAAGATCACCATGTCTCCTCTAATAGACATGGAAGCATAAAGTCAAAAGAGATATTTAAAAAAAAACTACAAGACAGGTATGGGTTCCAAAATCCATCATTGAAGATATTCTCTATAGATCATCACAAGGAAATAAAAAGCCTACGGCTATATGGATTCCAAAGTCTCTCTTGAAAGAGTCTGGTGTTGAGCAAAAAATGAAATTGACATTCAAGCTTCCAAAGACTTCCACTTCATCTTCCTCTAGAAACATCATTCCATTCCATGTGCCTAAACCACAACCTCTACTATCCATTCGCCATATTCGTTCACGTATTCTTTCATTCACATTTCCTCCATCCTCTCCCCACCCTTCAAGGTGTGTGTTGATGTTGATCTTGCCTTCCTTTCCATCTACCCTTTCACAATCCTTCCATTCATTATCCTTCTACCTTCTATCATTTTTCTTCATTTTCCTATTCCTCCTATCTTCCAACCTCGCTCGCTTTACATAAAACCTTATCCTCCATTTTCTCTTTCATCTTCCTTTCCCTATCAGCATCTTTGAGCATATCATTTTGAATCCTTGGCATATCATGGTTTATCCTTTCAAGGAGCACTATCTAAAAAGCTTGCATTTATCCTAGGTCTTAGGTTGCATTTCATTTTACATGTTTCTTTGCATTTTGCATGTTTGCATGATCTCACAAATGTTTGAAAACACTTCAATGCTTAAACAATTCTTTAAATATCTCTTCAAATCTAACGAGAGTTGAATCTTACAATAAGGTCCATCCAACAAAATAGCAAGTAAAATCATTTTTCAGGATCAAAATCAAAATCTGAGATCATTCATATTATTAACTACTTGCATAATCGACCTTCAATCATCACAAGAAATCCAATATTCAACTTAACTGATTATCTTACATCAAACTATCAAAATTTCAACTTGGTCAGCCATGGTCAACTCATGGTTTCACCTAGTCAAACTCGGTCTTTTGGACCTCCAAACAATGCAGAATGCATTCTCGAACGTGTATAACCACTTCTCAAATCAATTAACATGCTTCTAAACTATCAATGCTGACTTTTCTTGTCAAATTTCAATTTTTATCCCGAAGGGGGCATGGTATTGCATATCATTCAAAGTCTGTAATCTAATTTGAAATCATAGCTTTGCTGAAATCATATATTTCCTTAGTAATCAAGACAACAACCACATCTAGTTACTAATTCATCAAAAAAACCTCATCACTCGGGGAAAATCTATCATCACTCGGGGCATATCAGATTCATCGAGATCCATATCAATCTGGTATTCTCTAAATCTTGTAAATTGTATCAGTTTCGTAACCATCGGTTCATTAGTGTTATTTCCTTGGTTCTTCGTTAATTGAAGGGTTTAGATGTGATACCTACATGATTCTTCTAAGGACAATCAAGTCTGGAATCGATCACTCACTTCTTTGCAATCATAAGGTTCAGAATCAGGCGTTTTGACACTTTTTCGCAATCATCGGTTCATTGTTGTTATAGTTAACATTATCTTTGGTCATTCAGGACCTATTATCTTCATATCAAATCTTTCAATCAGCTTCTGTCTCATATCAATTATCAATTTCGAATCAATTTCATATCTCTATCAAACATAGATTATCTTTGAACCACTGCACTTCGCACAATAATTCAAAGAGGGACAAAATGTAATACCCCAAAAATGGGCTATAAGTTCATTAATCTTCTATATCAACATATCGAACGAAATCGACATCCAAGTCCTAACCTAAGGCACATCTAAACATCATCGAATCCTAATTGATTATCCTAAATTCTGCATCGAGGAATATTCCTAGCAATATTCCTAATTATCTTGATTAAATTTAATTTAATGATTATTTGGCGATAAATCCTATTTATCCTAAAGTTTGATTAATTGAATATTCTCAATATTTAATTAATTAGATTTAATTCTACCACTTAATTGTTTAATTGAAGTTAATTCTATTTATTCCTATATTGTATTATTTAATTTTGACAATAAATCCAAAATCCTATGAATAATTGATTAAATTCTTATTTAATTAATTAAAGCAAGTTGTCAATTTTTAATAATATTATTTTTGAATAAAAGTTTGAAAAATAATTGATTAACCCATAAATCAATTATTTTATTTTTCAAAATCAGTTAAGTTGGAAATAAATCACTTTATTATTAAATTAATTCATAAAAAAAACATGCACAATCAGAAAAGCAGACAGCTATCAATTATCAATTAAATCTAAACTCTATTTTGAGTTAAACTCTGCTTTTGCATGTTTTTGTGAGTTAATTATCCTTTATTTTTAGATAACTCAAAAATCAAGTTGAGTTTATCTGAGTGATTTATGGCTTTCTTTCATGCATCTCCAAAGCCCTGGATTTCTATAAATTAAGGCTTTAGCTCTTCACAAATCATCTCTCAAATCCACAAGAATTGCATAATCACGCTGCTGAATTGGAGACTGAAGAATCATCTTTGTGAATCCAAGCTTTGTGAGATCAATATTGCATAGTTTTTCATATCATATTAGTTTTCATTTGTTAGATCATTTAGCATATCATAGCATATCAGTTTTTACATATCATAGATTCATATCAGTTTTGATCATATCATTGCATAGAAAATAAATAAAAAATAGATTAATCGCATTCATATTTCATATCAGTTTTGCATTCAAATCCTTCGTTTAGGTGTCGTCAAAGTCACTGATCTCGATAACAATCTGAGAACATCATACTCGCACCTATTAGAAGGCAGTAAATCATCTAGTTAGTTTAGCTTTCAATTCATTGCACGATTTCATTTTTTGTTAACCTCTAATGTTTTACTGAAGTGTTGTGTCTACAAATCAGGTACAAAATTCACACACATAGGTAGCCTTCTCTGATTCTTCTTAATCTGATAACCTCTGTACTCTGTCCTGCTCTGTTAACTGATTGACTTGAAGTTAAGCAATAGCTTCAAGTGCTCATTAATTCATATATCAGTTCACACCAAAAATGATGCGAACACACAAATATATAGTGTTCTATTTTTGTCATTTTAACAAAATTAGGTTACAATACAAAATCATAACCCTAAGATCTACGGTGTAAAATATCCTAGATCAACTATTACAATAAGATATGCATTATGTTTAATGAGTATCTTTTACAATAAATGTTCTTCGATCTTGGTAAACCATTTTACGATCCGTTGTAACTATTTGCATAGAAGAATGTGTCATTTCTTATTACTATGTCATTTTCTGTGATCCTCGATAAACATTGTGTAAACTGCTCGGAGTATACTGTGACACTCGATGTTTACTGTCTGTCGGTGTCGGTGTCGGTGTCTGCTAGTGTTCGGTAAACTGTATAGTGCTCGATGAGTAAGCTTTACCGCCTAGTCTGTCTTGCTTCTAGTTACTGACTAAATAGTTGTGATTTGGAATCACCACTATTTGTGTGTGTATGGCGAAAATGTAAGATTCACTCCTAAATCCAAATTCCCAAAGGAGAGATCCAATTTGATCAACCAAGGGGTTAATACACAACCGAATCAATCTATGAAGAATAAGAAAGAATAAATCCTATACTTCCCTATAGTTGGATCAAGCTTGAAATCTGAAATAATTGAAGTGCAAATACTAACCTTGAATTAGGGCAGATCTGGAAAATGCTGAATTCTGGCTTCTGTATGAACTTTCTGAAGATTCCATCACCTGTTCTGGACTGGAAATGTTGTGGTAGACAAAATTCAGAAATCTTTTCTCCAAATTCACACAGGTCGACTTTGACCTTTTAAAAGGTCAAAGACCACATTATTTATTTGAAGTCTGATTTTGATTTTGTTCGTAGATCCTGAAAGATTGTCAAAAAGGGTATCCAAATTCGCTCTCAAATCTGAGATTCGACACCTATGCCTGCAAGAAAAATGGTTTTATTTTTTGTTTCGGGGGTTTGCCTTGGTCAAACCCCGGTTTGGAATCAACCTTAATATTGAAATTGAAATAGGAGAATGCTAGCAAG
Source organism: Chamaecyparis obtusa (assembly GCA_027943335.1). Lineage (NCBI taxonomy): Eukaryota > Viridiplantae > Streptophyta > Pinopsida > Cupressales > Cupressaceae > Chamaecyparis > Chamaecyparis obtusa. Next base: position 696,651 of record BSBK01003122.1, on the reverse strand, counting down.
TAGTAGAAATGAATCTAACAATGAAGCTATGCAATTCAATAGATATGCTAATGTATTTGGAATGTAATCAAATATATTGATATGAAAGCTTGAACATAACATGATCAAACCTCCATGATTGTATGCTTGAAATCCACCTTGAGGAAATAATGATATGGATCTTGAAGATGAACAAAGGATCTTGAAGGAAGATCACACCACCATGGTGGCTAGATCTAGGGTTTGAATGATAGATCTTGAATGCTTAAATCCTTGATCTTCAATGGAGAACTTGGATGAAGAAGAAGACTTGAATACTTGAATGAATGCTTGCTTGATCACCTTGAGAACTTGAGAGCTTGATTGCTTGGATGAGATGTAAACTTGATGTGAAAATGAGAGAGAAAGGCCTCCTTTTATAGTGATCTAGGGCACACTCCTCTAGATGGGCCACCTCGAAGAATTAAATCCCAATTAGGTCCTCACCTTTAGAAAATATACCTTGATTAAATACCATTAAAGGATTTATCATTTCGGAACCCAAAACAAGCGACCCAGAGGTGGGAAATAACTTTTTCGAAAGCTAAATTACCAACAAATGACAATTTGAAATCCTGGCGGGAAGAGGTCAAGGTCGAGGTCGACCCTGACCTAGTCAGGGTTGAGGTCAACTTTGACCTCAGACCCTAACTTTGTCAAGTTCTGCAACAGGGGTTCCAAGGGTGCCAGAAACTTGGAAATTGATGTCTGAACAGGACCCAGTGTCTGGAACAGACAAAAAATCCTCAGAATGATGTGATGATGGACTAGGAGGTCTCATTTCTGAATCCTACCTAGAAAATGGAGCCATGGAAGAGAGAAAATCAGGAAATTCCTTAGGACCTTAACCCTAATTTCACCTAGAATGAAGAAATCAAGTACAGAAAAGAAGTGGAAGATAAGAGAGAATGCAAAGATGCCAATCATGACCCTAAACCACTTACTTGGAGGGCTAAATGCTCTTAACATGGAAGTGCTTCCATTTTAAGACGATACACCAACTAACTCAATGTAAGTGTCCGACCGATCTCTTTGATAGCCTTTGATACTAATGACAACCTTGAATGCTCAATAGAGATTAACAATCTCTCCGTTTGGTATTAGTATCAAAACTCTTTAATGTATATAGACCAAGTTTTCTTAATACCTTATATCTCTACCATATACATATCCACATCAAAAAAATTATAAGTACTAAGTACTCCCCCTCGGTGCATGCTCCCAGTAATATGTAGCATACGTAGCAAAAACATACTAATTTGGCATATACATGTTTTCCCCCTTTTTGATAATAATGCCAAATACAAAAAAAATACAGTATACTTACATCTTGTCAAAAATGTGTTGGTGGGTTTTCTTCACTGACTCCAAGAGGTTTTCCCACTCCTCTTTCAAGTTGGTAAGAGCAATATGCTCAAGACCGACTTGGGCATGCATGTCAAAGATATTTTCTAACACCAAAATCTCTGGTGTTGCAACTAGTAGCTCAGCTTTGACAATATGTGCTTCAAAAAAATTTAGGTATGGAATGAGTTTGGTTTGCAACTCTGTGACCTGATCGATGATGTGCTCTTCTTGGTGCCTTAAATCTGCTATCAACTGCCGGAGTTCCTGAACTCAATGAATATTCTTTGAGAAAGCATTTGACTTGGTTATAGCTATTGTTGTACTTAGCTTTATTTCAGCTTCCATCCCTTTTATCTTTTCACTGACTTCTACAGTGAAGGTGTCTGAAGTACAAAGCTTAATCAAGATTTGACAAATTATCTGGGTGATAGATTTCATTGCAGTAATTACCTCAGATAATTTGACCTTCTGTAATGCCACATCTAGGTTGATTTTCTTGGCTAATTTGTTCTGAATCTTGGATTCTGCCCTTTCTTCAATCCTTTTGTCTGCTTCAATATTCGGGGCATTAATCTTCTCGGCGAGTGTGGCAAGTTGATCTATGATGGGAGTATTCTCATCAATGTTTACCTCAGGTACTACCTATTGTAGAATATCCCTCACATCAGTTAATACTTCTTTGCATTTGTGCTCTTGCTTCAACTTTTCTTGTGTCGCCTTCCTTGAACATAACTCCCCATATTTACTTAGTTCATCGGGGCTTAGGGTCCTCGGGTCACATTCAAATATAACTATCACTTCATCAATGGTGACCAGCCCTTTTCCTTTCTTCTTTTCCTTCGGTGCGAGAGGTGACTTCTTCTCAATAACAACAATAGTTTTATCTCCACTCTTCAGAGTATCCTTCTCGGTTGACACATTTGCTTCCTTCTTCTACTCCTTGGTGACCGATGTCTCGGTTGAATGAGTGGGAGCCTCGGATGTTGTGTCAAGCGGGTTCACCTCAGTTTCTTTTGTTTCTTCTATTTCCTTGGTTTCTATAAACGGTGCCTCTGTTTGATTAGGCTCATTTGTATCTGCAAGTTGCTCAGGTTCATGTGTCCCTATTGTGTCCTTGTGTTGCTCAGGATGTGAGTCATCAGGTTGTACTTGTGAAAGTATTTCAGTTACTTCTGCAAGTACAGGAAGCTTACCTGATAGTGATGTGAATAGACATTCAGTGTCTAGTGCTTCATCTTTATTAGGTGCAATATTCACATCCTCATCATCTTTATCATCAGGATCACCATTTGTGATGTCCTCAATGAATACATCGTCATCAATTTTCTTCTACAGTTGGATCTCTACTCGATCTGGTGCATCCTGTGAAACACTTATCTCTTCCTTTTTCTCGGTGATATCAATTACCTTGGTAACTGATATACCTGTGTCCTTAGACTTCTTTCCTTTGTCATCATCAATGTAAATACCTTTACCTTTGGAGTTTTGTCTCTTTTTAGACAATTTCAGGAATGCTTCTTGCTCAGCTTTTTCTTCAGCTTTCAGAATTGATGTCCATAAGGAATCACTTGTGATATCCATATCAACCACATTTTCATCCATTATCATCATGGTTCGGTTCTTGATTATAAATATTGTTTGATATTTAGCCATGTATTCACTAACTTCTCCATAACTTAGGTGTGGGGCTACATGAACTAATGATCTCTCTCTTTTCCCTTTCTCACTATCTAGTGCAATAGCCCATTTTTCATTTATGTTGTCATCCAATCCCTTCGATAATGCACAAGCAAATTCCATCGGTACTTTCTTGAATTTTATCATCATCTAGATGACAGCATGTTCTAACTTTGTTTGTCCTCAATTGACATTTTGTCAAATCTGTCTATTCCTGGATCAGCAAAGTTTCCATTCTCAATTATGTCTTCAATTATTTCATCTATTGTGCTAACCTTGTTGTGAACCACCTTGAATTGATTAGTATCATCCTCAGTCTCAGTTTCCTCTAGATCTTCTTTATTTCTTATGAATTTTCTCCTTTTCTTTGGTGCCTCAGCTACAGCCTTGTTCTTTCTCTTGATATATTTCTTTGTCAGTGTAGATGCCTTCCTTTTTGTTACTTTCTCTACTTCTTCCTTATCGGTTGGTGGTGCTGCAGTTGACGACCTTGTTTTCATACCTTCTTGTATTGGTAACTGCTTTTCCTATTCAACATTGGTAGGAGGAACCGGTGTGAGATCTTTTTCTTTTTCTGACTATGTCTCCTTGCTATCATAGGGCTTGTCAGCCAATTGTAACTGACCTTCAGTTGTAGCTTTAACCAGTGTCTCCTTAGATGAGTTTGATACATCTCCATATCTTGCTATAAGATCTTTCTTCATTTTCTTTGCCCTTCTAGACATTTTCCCGATTTCTATGTCTGTAGTGATCCTTGATTTAGCCTCTTCATATGTGCCAAACTTAGTGGCAGTGATGTCTATCGGTAATGCAAGCAGTGCATTAATAGATTTCAAAGCGAAATCATAGTTCATTTCATATCCCATCGGTGCCAGCCATTTTGTTCTAGGTTCAACAGCCTTTATCATTGAATAATCTGTACTAACTACAAAACATATATCATTCTCAAATTTGTCCACTAATTCCCTTGGAATTCTACTCCTTTTATGCATTTTGGTCTGAAATTCTTTGAAGTATGCATCAAATTCCACATTCAAATTCTTTCCTAAACTGTTCATCATTTCACTAATTTGTGTAGTTATCGGTTTGTCTATTTGCCAATTTACTTTATCGATACCAAGTACATACTTTTGTAGATAGAAAAATATAGAGACAAGCAGTGATCCATACTTACATGTATTAGACTTCTTTGTTCTGATTGTCTTCATATTTTCTTGTAGTTGATGTAGTAGAATTTCAGCAAGATCTACCTGGTGATCTTTCTTCACAATTTTGTGTGCCATGTCTACTATGCTGCAGGGTACGTTGTTGAGTCTGCTTGATTGAAATATTTTGTACCCAATTACATGTGCTGCGAATTTGACTACTGGGTCTTTGATTGTCAAAATTTGTAGTGCCCTTCCGTCCCATTGAGCTCTAGTATTCTTTTCCACATCAGGATTAGATGAACTGCGAAAGGCTTTTGCCTTGTCGGTTGTAGGATACCCAGTAACCTTAATAATAATTTTCTTTGTGACCTCAATAGGTTTGTCCAACTAGAATTTGCCATCATGAAATCTGCTCAGCACGATTCTTATCCAATCTATACTGAACGATTGTGGGAACTATGTGAAGCATGATAACCCTGATTTCGCAATCTTCTTGTATTCAGATTTTAATTTTCCATCTAGCCCACAAACTTGTTGAAATGCAGCAATAGTCTCAAAATCTCCTACTCCGATTTTGCAATGTATATAGGCTCTTACGTCGTTTGTCAATAAAACCCTATCCGATATGCTCGAAAAAGTGCCCATATTATCCATTTGTGCTGTGACCTTGGGGTGTGGTTTGAACTTAGCTTCGGCGAAATTTGCCCTAACAATTAGTTCTACTTCCTCCTCAATATTTTTTGATTTTCTTGCAGACGATGTTGATGCCATAAATCGATTCTAGGGTTTTGCCAAGCAGTAGGATAACAAGTGTTCGGTAGCAAATGAACTTACTCGGAGTTGTCGAAGAATGTTGTCGGTTCAATCTACAATAGCTTTGAATCTTTTCAAAAAATCTTTAGCTCGAACTCTTCTCTATGAAATCTTTGTTCTTGGAAATCGCAATGTAACAATAAACTCTGTTCCCGTGTATTTATAGACTTTTCGATATTCTCGCTCAAACTTTCATGCAATAAATGTGTGACCTAACTTTCGGTACGAAACATCTGCCAACTCAGTGATGTCTACAATTTTATCCGCTCGGTTAACATAGGATTTCTTCGTCGGTTTGCACTGTTGTCCGGTTGACCTTGTATAGTGATTACCGACGGGTAACCAACTCTCGGTCTTTCTTTTACCGACTATATAACATTGTTATCTCATAACACATAAACCATAATGCATCTTTATTCATGCAGATTTGGTATTTGTACATCATATATAAGGAACTGTATGTAAAATGTGATCATTTTGAAATGCCAGATCCATACATACCTTTGTCACCTTAAGTGGAGGTACCGATGTCACCCAATCCAGTGGACAAGGTTTCACCGACAGTGTTACTTGACTCAGCATTCTCATTAGATGCCTTCTTCCACATAGTGTTCCTTAACTTCATGATATCTAGAATAGTATATCCACTCTCAAATATATGGTTTTCATCTGGTGCTCAGTCTCTGCAGTTCTTTCTTAAATGACCGACCTTATGACAGTGCATACAAGCCATCCCAGTGCTTGTCCAGCTTCTTGATTGTCCAATCTGACTCTTTCTCCAACAATTTGTTGCAATGTGCCCATACCGACCAGATACAACATAGTTAGTCCATGTATTATAATCCCAAGCATAAGAGTTACCTTGTCTCTTCGATTGATATGGCCTGCATTGTGGTTTCTCCTTAGGTGTCCAGACTTTTTTCATTTTTGCCTTACATTCTCGTGTAGTGTGTCCATGCTTGTTGCAGGTATAGCATATTTTCTCCACAGTAGAATTGTTAGCAATATCATTCTGTTTAGCTCTACACTCATATGTTGGATGGCCAAATTTACCACACTAATAACAATATCCATTGAACTTAGAAGTGACAGGAGGTTTACCTTGTAATTTGCTTCTACACACATTAGATGTATGTCTCAATTTTCCACAATGATAACATGCCAACACTTTAGGTCTTTGGTTTTGATTGTTGTTGACCTTTTCAGCTTGTTGTGATGATTCTCCTTCACCAGTGTAGCCTATTCCAGCTCTACTCCCAAATCTTCTTTGATTAGTCAGAAAGTTATCAATCTTCTTAGACCTATCCTCAGCAAGTTTCTGCATTTCATTTTGCTGATGCTGATTTTTCACTTCATTTCTCAGCTTCTCATTCTCTTCTCTGAGTCTTGCAACATCTTCTAGTCTTCTTGACAATTCTGCATTCACTTGGTTTACCTCTTGATTCACAGTCATCATTTGATTAGTTACTTGGAAATGTCGGTCAGTGAGTCTTTGTATCTCACTCTCTTTAGCTTGAAGTTGTTTAGTCATCTATCTTCGGTCATCAATTGCCAGATTCCTTTCTTGCTCGGCTTGTTCTTGCATTGTTCATTGTTTCTATCATTCTCACCATCTGAGATTCTTGACTGATTTGTAGTGCTTTCACTTGATCAGTTAAATGTTGATTCTTTTCAGATAAATCAATGATTATGCTTTCAGATCCATCGGAGATGCTTCCAGAACTAGATCCAATATGATCAAATATATCATCAATAGGTTCTTCATGGTAACCGATCTCATTCTATAGAATAGCTAGGTTCTTCCCCTCAACCAGTAATTTCTTCACTCCTTCCTTAGCTTGTTTATACTGTTCCACAAACATATGCATTTGTATCTTCTGATTCTCGATAGTCTTATCAAGCTTGTATTTCTCCATGACTTAGATCTTTTACCCTTTAGTGGTTAAACTGTTCAATAAGAGAATTGTGCTCTGATACCAATTGTTAGAATTAGGAGAGATAGGTACTGAGAGGGGAGGGGTGAATCAGTGCCTTCAAAAACTTCATTTGTAAACCTTTTAGATCTATAACTGTAAACAGTGATAACCGACCAAAATAACTTGAATCTAATTGCATGAATCAATCATCCATGTAACTTATGTAAGTAAACAATATGACAATCAATATGACAATCACATAACACAAGTATTTTGGTAACGCAGAAACCCTTGTTAGAAGGTAAAAACTGTGGTGGGGATGACACCCACAAATTCTTCACTACTATAGATAGAAAAGGTTTTCCTGTTAGGGCTACAAGTTTTGATCACTTCTGGTGATCTTACCCTGTTAGGAGTAATATGTTAGATCAGCTAGATCTACCTAGTTATAGGATTTTAACAACACTAATGAAGTGTGCACTCAGTTAAGAGATTTACATAAGACTGTTAAGTCTACTCGGTTAAGAGATTTATCCAAAACTCTATTACAATTGTCAGAAAGCAATAGGAAATTATCTGCTAGTTGACAACTCAATTGTCTGAAACAGATCTATAAGATATCACCTTAACTGTGATGAATCTCTTCTCTGAATCTGCTCGGTAGCCTTCTCTGATTCTTCTTAATCTAATAACCTCTGTACTCTATCCTGCTCTGTTAACTGATTTTAGGCAATAGCTTCAAGTTCTCATTAATTCATATATCAGTTCACACCAAAAATGATGCGAACACACAAATATATAGTGTTCTATTTTTGTCGCTTTAACAAAATTAGGTTACAATACAAAATCATAACCCTAAGATCTATGGTGTAAAATATCCTAGATCAACTATTACAATAAGATATACATTACATTTAATGAATCTTTTACAATAAATGTTCCTCGATCTTGGTAAACCGTTTTACAATCCGTTGTAACCGTTTGCATAGAAGAATGTACCATTTCTGATTACTATGTCATTTTCTGTGATCCTCGGTAAACACTGTGTAAACTGCTCAATGTATACTGCGATGCTCGGTGTTTACTGTCTGTCGGTGTCGGTGTCTGTTGGTGCTCGGTAAACTACATAGTGTTCGGTGTGTAAGCTTTACCGACTAGTCTGTCTTGCTTCAAGTTACCGACTAACTTAATGTAAGTGTCTGACTGATCTCTTTGATAGCCTTTGATACTAATGACAACCTTGAATGCTCAATAGAGATTAACAATATATGTGTACTTGTTTACAAGAGTTCAAGTATTTTATCTATTTTTAAGTAATTCTTTTTGTTTAATATTATATTATATTAGTGATTGCATACTTTTAGAATAATGTAGACCACTATAATGAATGTATGCTAAACTAAAAATAAAAATACAAAAAACTCATTATTAAGCTTGAAAAGGATTTGCAAATAGTGTTTAAGATAAGTTGCACATTTATCTCTGAATATATAAATAACAAATATTCAAAAAATCTTTTGAATACTATTATTTATATATGTAGATCGTGATAGATCTATTTTAGTAGAAAGAAAATACAAGTGTCTAAAAAGATTCTAAATATGTTTTCTTCTAGCGTCTAAAAGAGTTCAAATAATTTGTACTTTTTTACAAGAAATCAAATATTTTGTCTACTTTTAAGTAATTTTTTTGTTTAAGTAAATTATTTTTTTTGAATAATTTTAGAATAATGTAGACCACTATAATGATTACATTCTAAACTAAAAATAAAAATAAGAAAAACTCATTATTTTTTATATTAGAAGCAACGTAAATAAGGGTGTTGCCCCATTATACATAGCCCCAAAGGCGCTATTAGCAAATAACCATTGTTAGCACATTAGCAACAAAAACCCAAATGGACACAATCACCATAACTTCCCTCTATCAAAAATAAATCCAAGTCTAATAGTAGTAGAATGAGCAATAGTCCAAAAAACTATACTACCTATACCATCACAAGCATAAGGAATAATAAAAGCTTTGATAGTAAGCCACACGGAGCTATTGTAAATAGAGTTTAAATAGTAAAAATCCTAAAACTACCAACAAACTTCATTAAACATAGGCCAACCAGGCTAGTGAGAGAAAAAACCACAAAAACCCAACGACCAGCATCTTAATTCTTCTTCTAGTTCCCAGGCTTGGACAACAGCATCCAAGCCCAATCTTTAGTCAAGAACTTGAATAGTTCCTTGAAATCCTCATCCTCATAGGCCTTGCCTTTGTGCACCTTCTCTTGCAACAAGCATAGAGTGGTCACTGAACTATGCATTACTTTGAGTGCAAAATGGGTGACCACTTGTAGCCTTTCATCTATACCTACAATTTCACAAACAACCTTCTTCAACCTCTTATCAATACGTTTGTAATATATTTCTTGATTATTTCAATCCCACCATCGGCATCTCCTTTCACACTACTTCCTCCTTCACATTAATTTTTTCCTTGTCTTGAGTGGGGGAGGGAGACTTGACCTTAGTTTCAGGCTTAGGGACTAGTTCAATAGGATCAATTTTAAGGATTTCAAACACATAGGATGAGATAATGGAATTGGCCAAAATGGCTTCCTTATCAGAGGTTTTTTCCTCCAAATCCGTTCTTTTAGTATCCTCTAAATCATTAGAAATGAAATCTTTCTTTAGATGTTTACCTTTCTGAGCAAGTTTAGTGGCCAATCTAATAGAATGACGTAGGGTGCTTGTTTCTTTGAAGTAATTACAATGTCATAATCAATCTGGTGTATGTTAAATTTATCTTTTTTAGGAGCTTTGGCTTTGACCTCTGCAACAAGGTCGCTATTTTTTCTCCTTGGGAATTTCAACTAACTCAATGGTGGGAGAGGTGTTTGGGGGTCTCAGAGGAGCTTTAAGGAAAGGATTTTTAAGGCGTAACTTTTTCCCTAGGCCCGAGGTGGCTATAACACTAGTAGAGAGGGGAGTAGGAGAGGTCAAGGCTTCCTAAACAAAGATAGAAAGTGGGGGGCATAAAGAAAGGTGAAACTTGTACACCTTATAGATTAAACTCTGATATAGAATTGTAAATTTCTTCCCTTGACTCTTAGCTTCTACAATTTCCTTAACATTATTATCCATAGAATGTAATAGAAAGAAGGGAATTGAGATGAGATCCCTATTCCTAATGTGGTTAAGGAAAGGAGTGGTAATAGTAGTAAACCCCAAAGCGACCTTCAAGCCTAAAATACTTCATTACAATATCACACAGTTGGTCCCATGGTGGAGGTAGTTTTTCATGGTCAAAGCCACATTTATGCTTGACAGGTTACTCCTTCCCATGAAAACATTGGTTTAGGCTTCTAACATTTGGGGTCTTGTTCATCTTTTTCCACTTCCTTCCTTTGGTTGAGAGCCCAGTCGCTTGTGCAATTACATATTCATTCACTTCAAAAGTAATACCATCCACAGTGACCCTTCTTTCAAACCAGGAAGAAACAAACTGTTGAGATAGGTTATCATCATAACTACTCAGATTTTTCATGAACTAGTCAATTCCCCTTCCTTACACAAACCAGACTATAGAATTTTTCTTTTAGTCATCGTGTTTTTTAGGTTCAACATGAACCTAATCTTCCCCCATGGTATCTAAATCTACAATTACAATGGGGGAAAAAATTTGGTAGTCTCGAGTAGTGAAAACGTAGAACAAAACAAAAATTTAAAAAAACACCCACAAAGGAATCATCTAGATAGTCTAGCACATTACTCCATAATACATCAAAGCAATAATCATTGCTTTTATTACAAGTAATTTCACCTTCCACTTTCATGTTCAATGAAGCATCCCACACGTGTGAATAATCTACCATCTGTATATCAAGGTGGTTGGAAATGCATTTGGACCACTTATCAAATCCAATAAAATATGACAACTTAAATAAATAATTATTACCACAATTCCCCACTAAAGTACTTTGCCAAAAATTTAAATTATATATCGGTCACCATTTATAATCTTGGGAACAAATGAGATGATGTGGAGAAGAGTACCATCCATGTGAACAACCTAGTCTATGAAGCAGTGACTCCCAATTCAAATTCAAATTTTGATCATCTCTTGAAAAGCCCATTATAGCCTTCAACCCTCCAACCAAGATAATAATTATATGGAGCTTAACCATTATCATTAATAGACTTGATATTTTTTTCCCGCCTTAGTAGCCTCAGGTAGTGGATCTTCATTTCTCCAACACTGTAAGCTATATTGCAACAGTGTCAGCGCAACCATTGAGTCATATACCACATTCCCCTCCCTAAATGTATGTCTCAAGGTAAAACCATTGAGGCTAGCCAAAATAATTCTAATGTCCTTGAGGATGCTCTCCACATTCCAACCTATTGGCATTGTGCCCTAGGTTGCTTCAATGATTAGTCTAGAGTCACCCTCAATGTCCAGGTTTCTAATGCTAATTGAGAGGGAAATTTAAGAACCTATAAAAGTGTCACCTCTTCTACTTGATTAATAGTATGATCTTTCAATCTACCCAAATAAGCATCAATTAACCGGCCTTTATGTTCTTTGATAATCCCACTGTATGCCTCCCTACCAGGTTTGGCAGCACCATCAAAGTTTAATTTAAGCCATGACAAACAAGGAGCTTTGCACTTGGTGTTTTTACTAGAAAGTTTTCCAGATTTATTAAACTTATTAAACACTGAAGGGAGTTTCCAGCACTCATCTATCAATCGGTCTGCATGTGAAGGTGGGAAGCTAGGGATTTTCCATTTTCAGATAGAGATGTTATCGTGAAACAACTTACTGAAAATGAGAAAAACTGTTAGAATCGATAATCTACTAATAAAATTACTGAGAGGGGGGTGAATCAATAATCTACTAATAAAAACAAATGTGCTTTGATAAAACTTATACTTCAAAACTTCACCACATGCATGCAGTAAATAAATTTTTCTTGTGATAAACATAAAATCGGAAATTAAGCATCCACACAAATTCAACACATAACACTAGTGTTTTTATCGTGGAGACCCAACTTGGGAAAAACCACAGTGGGTATGGCACCCACTAAGAAAAATGTACTCTTTTGGAGCACGTGCGGTTAAGAGCTTAGCCCTGTTAAAATCTTACAATGATGTCTAATTAAGAACAGACCTTGTTAAGAGCCACCCGGTTAACAAATTTACCTCTAGCCCTGTTAGGAGCTTTACCCTGCTAGGAGTAGCCTTGTTAGATGACTTCAAACACTAGCTAAATTTCCACCCTGTTAAAGTATTTTACAAAAAGATATGTTAGGATCTACCCAATTAGGATATTTAAACTATTGCAACTATTAGGGGACAACAAGAATAATGATATGAGAAAATGACACTTCTCCTCTGCTAGTACAGATCTATTTCAAGATCAATCTCTGCTTCACATATAGAACATCCAAACACTGTAATCGCACTCATGTATTCGCGATCTACCTCTTACACACTCTTCTCTAAATACATAAAAAAAAAAAATATACTATATTTTTCACTAACTAGGTTGGCTAAGGCCTAAATTAAATTTGAATTACATAATTACAACTAATTCCCACTCAATCCTTCAACCCTAAAATGTATTACCAATTCACAATTACAATTCCAACTTCATGTCGGCCTCCAAATCCATCGCACCATGGATTTGACAAAGAAAAGTCAAACATATTACACTTCCCTAGGTTCATGCACCTCTTCATGAATTATCGATCAAATGGACCAATAAGAATCATACCTAAAATTCCATGTCATCTTATACACGTCATCACATAATCTAGAATACTTAACCATCTTTGCAAACTAATCTACCATCACCGGTTAAGGATCTAACCGATTGTTCTTCACTGTTCTTTTCCTTTTTCACTATCCTGAACTTCATAATCCTATAACTTTGTCCACTAATCATAAATCTTGATGCGATTGCAACAACAATCCAATGGTATCATCAAGATCGCACACCTTGATCGAAACACATGATTCCATTCCTACAGGAAATACCGATCAAATCTTTCTTCTTTGCTTCGTCAATGCTAAACCGATTTCTTGTCTTCATCACACTGATTGTAACTTGCATAAAACTCATCGTACACATGTGCAATCATAGATATAGAACTTTGCACACTTATTGAACATATGTGCCAAATCGCACACCATAATTCACAACATAACTCTCAATTCATCGTCTCCATCATAACTTGGTACATCAAGAACATAGTCAAGCAAGAACACCTATGTTGACATCAATGGAAACAATATAACTAACAAAACACATCATCAATCCATCAATATACTTACTCATCTCATCTGCATTAGTTATGCCAACAATCTCACCCTTTGGCATTGATGGAAACACACCAAGAAATACCAAACATGTTCTTGAACCACACTTTTTCTTCATCTTTATCAGATGGAAAAACACACCAAACTTATCATCAGCTTCTCTCTCCTTGTTTATCTACTCTTCATAATTTATCTCTCCTTTCACTACTCTGCTATTATACCCCTTACCTTGTAATCAACCTCATAGTTCTTCTCCCCCTTTAACAACAATTCCAAAAGCGCCAACTTCTTGTGCAATTTTCGGTCTTCTATGTACAATATAGTGCAACTTCCCGATCTTGGACATGTATAAAGTGTTAGAGTAATAAACTGTTTACTGATTAATTAAATCATGTTTGATTTAATTACTAAGTCACGTATTATATCTTTCTGCTTAAGCTAAACTTTAGGCATATAATAATTAATTATTTTATTAATTATTATTGTGCAACCTAGGTTTGTTCACCCTTTTAGGGTTTTGATCTCCTTTTATAAGGATTGATCTCTCTTGCAATCTTATTGAGAAACATTCATTTTATTGAATAGCAATTTTTGTTTTTGCACATCAAGAATGTCTCCTCTTTTATGGATCCATGCATTCAGGCCTCTCTAGCGTCTTACATCTCTCTCTTTCTCTGACAGGTGTTTGCGTACAAATATTCTTGGGTGTTGTGGGTTGTTTACTCATCAACTCCAATATGGTATTAGAGCTTCAGATATGTTTGCCCCTATCCGCTTCCTGAGAGATTCAGTCGTGTTCGTCAGATCTGCAATTTCAGAGGGTTTTCTTTGGATCTTGGGGGACCTCTCTTTCTGGTCATCTTCGCCACAAACAGACCTCACCCTTGCGCTCAGAGCACCCAAGAACCCCTAGAT